>VZZY01003002.1:69137-154950 GCA_013400335.1 Eurystomus gularis
TCGGCGGGGAGGGCGGGCAGGCGGGGCCCGGGAGGGATGGATGGAGGCGGGAGGTGGCCGGGGAGGGAAGGAGGCAGGCAGCGCCCGCGGAGAGCTGCAGGGAATGCCCAGGCGGGGAGGCAGGCAGTGCCTGGGGAGGGCGGCAGGCACTGCGCTCAGGCGGGGATGCAGGCAGGGATGCCCGGCAGGGATGCAGGCAGCGCCGGCGGAGGGAAGGAGGCTTTGCCTAGGAGGGGAGGGAGGGGATGCCCCGGGAGGGAAGGAGTCAGCACCCCGGAAAGGAGGCAGGGAAAGCTCAGAGCGAGTCGCAGGAAGCCAGGAGGGATCCCGGCTTCTCCCGGGGCTCTGGGGAGGTGCTGATGGGAAAAGACCCTCCCATGGCCCCCCTGCAGTGTGTTGGGTGCAACACCATCATCCCCTCCCTCCTCGCCCGGCAGCGTCTGTGCCCTCACCCCCATCCCGTGGGAGCCCCCTGAGGCCAGACTCCTTTGGGGGAGGGGTCGTACCCCAAAGGAGCCTTTTCCTGCTCCGACACCTCTGCTCGGGATGTCCTGGGGCACATCGCCCCTTCCTGTGCCAGCCCCTGGCCCGGCTGGCGGCTGCTCTGTGCCCGCTGTCACCGTCGGGTGCTCTCAGCCCGGGGCGGTGCCAGCCCCCACACCCGCTCCGAGCCTCCACTCGCGCACAGGACAGCGAGGAAGACGCTGGTTGCACCTCTGGGGACTGTGTGGTCCAGGCCCCTGTGACGCGAGGGACTTCCCACACCTCTCTGCTCCTCGAAGCAGATCCCGAACCCCACTCCAGCTCATCGTGACACCAGCGAGACCAGGGGCTGGTCCTCAGCCTTGGCAGAGCCCGAGCAGCAGCCGCAGCACGGCCGGGCTCCCGCGGCCTTGTCAGCACCTTTGGCCGGGAAAAACCATCATCTCCAGGGGCTCCTCTGCAGGGTGGGGAGGGGGTACGAGTGGAAACACATTGCTGTATCTTCCTGGGGGAAGAGGGCACGGCAGACACAGCCCCATGGCTCGGGGGGGCAAGGGCAGCTGCAAAATTGTGGGGCAGCGTTCATGGCGCTCAGCACCACGGCCGGGGCTGAGCTCAGCACCACGCAGTCACATTTCACCCAGGCTTCCAGAGAGCTGGGGCTTATTTCCCTGCAGATCTGCCTGACGCTCGCAGCTAGGGAGATACTCCGTGTCCCCGGGGGTTCTCGCCAGCCCTAGACGCTGCTCCCCATCCACAGCCCGCAGCTCCGGTTCCCCCCTCGCCACAAAGCAGGGCTGAGCCCTGGAATATTGCTGGGAGAGGGCAGGGATCGGGGCTGCTCACGAACTCTCCCGCACAATCCAGGCTCCAGCCTCGGGGCTATTTTTAGCCGTTCCCTCCGAGATGCTCTTCACTTGCAGTTTTATTTGTGAAATCTAATATACGAGGGAGGGGGGAGGGGATCGGGGCTGGATCCTGGCGCGTCCCCACTGGCTGGGAGGCTTATCCCAGCCTCGGCGACAGGAGACCCACGCAGACCAAAAATCATCTGTCCAAGCGCTCCGGCATCCCAGCACGCAGCGGCAGGAGGGGACAGGCGGAGCCGAGGGCTCGGGGGGCTGCGGCCAGTCCCCATCCCTGCCCTAGCTTCCAAAAATCCTCGAGGGAGTCCCTGCCGCTCCCTGAGCCACATCGTGGGCCCGGGGACCTGCTGTCACCGTGTGCTGGCCCCCAGCCCCCGCGCTGGCATGGCGCAGGATGCGTGAGAGGGCGACAGGAGCAGCGGGGGCTTTGGGGAGCCCACCCGGCACAGCAGGACCAGCCCCACCTCCAGCCAGAGCAGCGAGGAGCAACCCGGGAAGTCCCTGCCCCACAGCGTGGGCCTCGGGGAGGAGGAAGGTTGTGGGGACAATTCACCCCCATGGCAGGTCCCAGCCCAGGGAATGTCACCTGTGTCCCTGAGCCCCCAGCACCGAGACCGATGGTGCTAACGAAGCGAACCCAGTTCGCCCAGGGTTGGCGTCTCCCCGCTTACAGGGCATGAGTGTGCCTGCAAATCCAGAGAGCAGAAAAACCAACCCCCTCTCCTCCGAGGAGCCCCTGGCAGAACAGGGAGCGAGGGAGAAACCTCTCCCTTTGCCGTGGGCCACGATGGGAACAGCGGCTGACACAGAGAGCCCCGAGAGCCTTCCAGGAGCTTTTTGGCTCCATTTGGGCCGAACGCTGCCCCAGGCTCAGCCCCAGCACCACGGCAGGAGCAGACCCGCAGCAGGGAACACCGATCCCGTCCCATCCTCAGCGGCCGGGCGTGCAGCCCATCGCAGGCGCACCAGGGCTGCACAAAGGGACACGCCAGCAACACCAGCGTCTCCCAGCCTGGCTGGCACTTGCTACCGGACACACACACCTGCTTCAAACACAGGCGCGTCTCAGTGCTGCTCACCGTGCACTGATGCAGGACCTACCAGCCCAGGCCCTCGAAGGGTGGAAGGCACTCCATCCCCAAGTGCTGCTAAGCCAAGGTGGGGCAGGGGCCGGGGAGAGTTGCTCTGCGGGAGAAGAGCACCTCCCACACCTGCACCTTGGGTTGTTGCATTTCCTGCCACCTCCGGAGCTGAGTTTGGTGCTGCCTGAGCTTGGCTCTGGCTGGGTACAACGTCTCGCAGCCCAACTCATCCTGTCTGAGACAGGACCAGTGACAATAAAGCCCTCTGGAAAATGCCAGCACCCAGTGCAGAGCAATCCAAATGCACCACTGACTTTTATCACTTCAGCGCAGGGAAAGCAGGTCACATTACACACAGCCCACCTGGGGCCCAGAAGGGCTAACTGGGTACATCAATCTTCTGCTCCTCATCAGAAGCTGTGCGTGCTGAGGTGTCCCCTGCAAGCACGGCCCTTCTCCTGCTGCCCTTCGAGATGAGGAGAGCAGCAGACAGAGGCAGAGGACCAAGGACACTTGCTGCCTCCTCGCCGTATAAGCCCCTGTTCTGCGAGGTCTTGGTTGTAGAAGAGAAGCGGCTGGCGGAGAGGACAGAAGGCTCCTGTGAGCAAATCGCCTCCTTCCCAGCAACTCCAGCCTCCAGCCCTGCGCAGGACCAAAGGCAGGGGCATCGGACCCTCTCCCCAGCCCCACAGAGCCACACACAAGCCACAGCATCGTGGAAATGAGTTTATTGACACAGATGGCAGGTAAAGCCTGAAGAGCAACACAACTACGCAGTGAACACTCGAACGAGCAGCGTGGTGGGAGAGAGGCCACAGACCAAGCCCGGGCTTTGCCCTGCAGTGCAGAGACACCCACACCCCCAAAAAGCTGGGAGGAAATTTGGCAAGAGAAGGGGGTGCTCAACAACCCCTCCCCACATCAAAGCCACAGAGGCCGTTTAGTGGAGGAGGCTTAAATGTTTGTTCCTGGCCCTCTACCATCTCCCTGCCCCAACAGCCTCTCCCTCAGTGCCACTGGTGCTTCCTTAATTGCTCTATTAATGATTTTTGCAGTGCACCCACAGAGCTTGGAGCAAATCACCTCCCAGCACATGTGGGCAAGGCTCAAGGGCTGGATTGCTCCAGCTCTGCCCCACTTTTTCCCCAGCCAGAGCACAGGGGATCCTACACAGGGACATCACGTTCCTCGGGGTCCTGCAGCTCCAACACCCCGCTGGAGTCTCTTCCAGGGCATTGTGACCATTTCCCAACACTGGCTTCCTGGCTGTGGACAGTGCCAAGCCCTAATGAACCATCTCCCACCGCAAAACATTTATTGACTTTGAATGTGGCATCTAAAAAGACAAGATGGGGGTTGCTATGCTCAGGAGCTTTGCTCACTGGGGAGGAGATGGCATCAAAGCATGCTGGGGAGGGCGAAGCTGCTCTGGTTAGTGGCTTTGTTTAAGCAGGACAAGCTATGGATGGAGCAAGGACATGCAAGAGGCTTTGCTTTCACTGCTGTTGCTGCAGCACTTAGTGGTTGCAATGTGGTGAGTCCACAGCCGTGGACTGGAAAGGGAAGTGGACCCGGCCCTAAGGACAGGTCGGAAAAGAGGGGCCAGGGCATGGGGCTGCTTGGGACAGGGGGTGGGAGCAGAAAAGCAACTGGCCCTTGTTACCATGTCCCTCTGGGCACAGGGAGCCAGGAAGATGCGCTTCCACGATCTGCTCTGCTCTCACCCCAGCTGGGACCTGAAGCCCGCAGGCAGGCAGGGTGCAAACACCACCCAGCCCAAATCATCTCCCATCACACCACAGCCTGTGTTTTGGGAACAGGGAGAGCTGCTCCGCTCCCCGCAGCACCCCAGGACACTGCCAGCAGCAGCCCCTGGCTGTGGGGGTATGGCTGATGCCCGCAGCCCCGGTGAGGGTGGCACAGCTCAGAGGATGGCCAAGAAGGCAGTTTGGCCGTAGCAGGCACAGAAAGAAGAGGAGCTGTGGATGGGTGAGGATGCAGAGGCTGTACCTGGAGCTCTGTCAAGAGACTTTTGCTCTAAAAGCAGGTTTGTTTCCTTCATTTCATCCACCGCTGTCCCATTATCAATCTAGGTCTGCAGCTCCTCCCCACGCAAAAGCAGCCTCACTTCTCAAATCAGCAGCTAATGAGCCAGGGAGATGGTTGGAGTGAAAACACACCATCAAAAGCAGAGCTGAGTCTGCCAGCACAAGTGTAATAAACCCCTCCTCTCTTTAGGGCTTCATCCGCCTCCACGGACCGAACTGATGGCTCTGTTCCTAGTTCCCCGAGGCTCTGCTCACCCTGCTAGAGCCCGACATCCCTGCAGGGCCGCCAACACTTCCTTGGAATCGCCTTCCCTTTAAGCCAATTACAATAGAAAAACTCAAAAAAAAAAAAAAGTATAAAAATATAAAATAAAGTGCAGTGTTATGTTTTCGACACTTTTGCCTTGTTTTAATGAGCTGACATGGTTTTCACTTTTTTTTTTTTTTCTTCAATGAGCGGTATTTTACAAAATCATAACTACGCCTAAAGCCATTTAGAAAACACTGAACATTGGCACAAAATGGAGAAGCCCACGAGAACGGATGATGAGTGAGGGGTTCGGGGGACATGGGAGTAGTTGAAGCAGTGGTTACAAACTCCATGGACGCTAAAAATATCAAAGGGGTTTGTTCCCTATCATCATTAGCACGTGGATACTATTTGCTACCTTGTTTAATCAGTGCCTTTGACTGAAATCCTACACATGAATACAGAGGCTTCCAGTTACGAGTGCTCTTCCCCGCACCAGTGGTGAAGGAGGATCTGGGGACCCCTTTCTCCCCGCTCCTTCTGCAGGGCGAGGCACAGGCTGATCTCCTGTTAGTTTTTCAGGATGGCATCATAGGCCTGGTAGATGTACTGGGACACTTCGGGAGCTCGGCATTTCAGGGAGAGCTGTGGAGAGGAGAGGAGAGGTTAGCGGGGTGCAAAGCAAGGCAGGAGCTTGCTACCATCTCCACAAAGGCAACTGGAAATGTCTGGCCTACAGCGCGGGTTGGACAGATCATGGATGTGGCTGACAACAGTCACCTGGAACGTTTCTCCTGGGCAGTGCTTTCTTTGTCACCAGACTGCCTTTTCAGAGCAAGAGGAGGTTCACAAAAGCAAACTCCCACCATGGGGTTCCCAAATTGCTCAACAAGCATAGGTGCCTCTGCAGGCATGAAGGAAGAGGACGTTGCCCCCAGCTGTGAGACAAGACTTGCTTGCCCTCGTGTTGTAAATCACAGCACTAAACACGGGGGCTTCTAACGATCTGCTGCTCAGTCCTGATGGACACGAACTGGGCTGTCAGCCCTCTCTAGAGCAAGGCTCAGGCTGAGACTAGGCTTGTGGCATCGATCCTTGTGCAAACACTTTAAATCACCTTCCAGCGCTCGCCTTCACCCCACGGGTCTCCAGACCACAGGTTTTTCTTGAAACTCCTGGAGCAGCTTCCAACAGGAGATATATCCTCTAATACCAGGATGCTCAGACACACAGGTGCTCAGAAGGAGAGCAAAGTCAAAGAGAACAGCTACAGGAGGTGTGACGCAGGACAGAGCGCACCTTCCTACAGCCAGGGGCTGATGCCAGCACAGGGCCAAAGAGCCTCTGACATCCAGACAGCCGGTCTCTGCTGCAGGAACGCAGCACACCATAAATTTCTCCTTACAAGAGGGGGAAGGGCACCCTGGCAGTGCTTTCTCGCTAATGCCTCTTGGCTTTATCTCTGGGTAACCTTGGCAAGTACTTGCTGATTGCTGAGTGGGCATTATCCCAGCTCACTGGTAACTGAGCAGTGTTGCTCCGTTGTTTCTCATTTTTCCCAGCTCAGTGGGCATTCCTAACTCCCCAGTCAAATTCCCAGGATCTCCCCCAAAACACTAGGCAAAGCAGGGACAAATGGCTCTGCATGCGAGGGGAGTCAGAGGATCCCAGCCTGCGCCCTGTGTCCTCTGCAGCCTGACACCTCACCGTGTAGTTCGGGTTCCCCGGCTGAATGCGGAGCTCGGCCAAGATCCAGATGCCATTGGTGAGTTTCAGAGACTGGTAGAGCATGTCCTGGCCCTCCACGTTCCTCTTGGCAATGGTGTAGACATTGTTGTTCTGCAGTTTGCTGGAAACAGTGTCTTCAGAGGGAAGGAAGAAAAACACATCTGTTAATTCAGACTCGCCATCGGTGGAGACAGGAGACCCCAGAGGAGCGTTCCCAGGAGGCAAGCACACAAGGAAACGCCAACCCCTCTCCCAGAGTTTTCCCTGGGGACAGAAGCAGACATGACACAATGAGAAAAAAATTCCAATTTGCTTCCTAGACCCACCTCATTCCTTTCAGGCTGTGACCCCTTGTGAAGGATCTGCCCATCTTGCAGGGCTTTCACTTCTGCTCACTGTTATGGGTCACTCAGGGCTTACTGCCTTTACCAAGGCGAGAGTCTGCAGCTCAGAGGGTCAGAGGACTCTGCTTTACTTACAGGCCCCAACAAGCCGCAGGCAGGCTAACCTGGAGGCAGCCACAAGCCAGAAGATGAAGGCGGAGAAGAACAAAATCCCTGCCTGAGGCTCGCTGGGGTGCGTGGTTCTGAGGTCCTGTCCCAGCCATGACAGCTCCTCCTGCTCCCCCCCCACAGACACTTCTGGTCAAACCAATGTCCTACAAGGCAGTAAAAATCCTTTCCTTTTTTTTTTTTAAAGCAGTCACTTGAAAGGGTAGAAGCCCCCAGACATCTGTCTCTAGACATCGTAGGGCTGTGATACAGTTTTATCACACTATGATCTCAGCACTTGTGGAAGATGTGTGATTTCACCTGGAGACCTGTGCGGATGTGACCACGACACACGGGACTTCTAAGAGACCTTTCAAACCAACAAGAAGAGAGGCAAATACGCAGAACACAAAGACCCAAACCAGCGTCCTCTGGGCGCAAAGGAGTTTCCCAGCACAGCGAACCTCAGGGTGCCAGGAGAAGGGGCACATTCCCACTGTGGGTGGAAGGCTCCGGGAAGAGGGCTCCACACTTGACAAGCATTGCTGGCAAATTCCTATTCCTGGTGCCCAACAGGAGAAATTTATCTCGCTCAAGCTCTCTGCTGAGGAGGAACGCTGCCTGTGCTGGGCTGTGATCAGCAGGTTGGGCGCCTTCAACATAAAGCAAGGGAGAGAAGTGGCCTTAAACCTGTGTGCCCTGAAAGCCCAGAGACTGGCCCCATGGGATGCATTTCAAGGAGCAGGACAGCAGCAGAGAAGCGGCACAAAGCAACCATGCAGCTTGGATCCATCTCTGCACCTCCCAACACCACAACCTGCCGGCACGAGTGCTGGGGTGGAGCACAGACACGAGACCGAGCTGGAGCACGGAGGGACTGGCGAGGGGATGGGAGAGTCCGTTCACATGGCAGGGCACAGTAGAGGCAAGAAAGAAAAGGTCCCACAAATGCCTACAGCGACGCAGAGAGCGGGACCCGCTGCCTCTCCCCGGGGCAGCGTTAGCAGCCAGGGCTGTGGAGCAGCTCCACGGGCAGCCGGGACCCTCTGCCCGCGGCAGGGCTGAACCCCTCTGCTCCCCAGGCTTCAGCGAGGCTGCGGGCAGGTCGAGGGTTCAGGCATCCAGCTACCCAGACACACTCAGATTTAAGTTTCCTTTCTTCCCCAGTTACTATGGAAACTGGCAGATAAGTAACTAATGCTTAAAACCTTTGCTTAAACCCCCCCATTCCCTTTGTCTCCTCCTCCCACCTCTGCTCCTCTATACAACAAACTCATCAGCTGAGGGAATGGGCAGTGCAGAGCAGTCCTCTGCTCGAAGGGAGGGACTCATGTCGGAGGGACATCACCCACTAAGGACAGAGCCCAAACTCCCATCTCCTTGTGCCCCCCAGCCAGCCAGAGCAGCCCCAGGGCTTTGTGAAGGCTCGGAGTTCCACACAAGAGCTGGCTCAGAGAGCGCATCCTTGTCTGAACGGGACGTTGGTATGAAACGTTATTTTGTTTGCCCAATTTTAACAGGCTGTAGTTAAACCTCACTGGTCTGAAGTCCCTCTGGACCTGTCTCCTGGCACAGCTAGCAAGGGTCCGAGACTTTCTCCAGTGATCTTTATACCTGCCAGCAGCATTCTCCCACTCTGCTGGGGACCCCTGACTCCAATAAGGACGTAGAGGGGCTGGAGCACATCCAGAGAAGGGCAACTAAGGTGGGGAAGGGTCTAGAGCACGAGTCTTGTGAGGAGGGGCTGAGGGACCTGGGGTCATTGAGCCTGGAGAAAAGGAGGCTCAGGGGAGACCTTCTCACTCTCCACAACTCCCTGAAAGGAGGTTGGAGCCAGGTGGGGTCGGGCTCTTCTCCCAAGGAACAAGCGAAAGGACAAGAGGAAATGGCCTCAAGTTGTGCCAGGGGAGGTTTAGGTTGGACACGAGGAACAATTTCTTCCTCAAAAGGGTTGTCAAGCCCTGGAAGAGGCTGCCCAGAGAAATGGTGGAGTCCCCATCCCTGGAGGGACCGAAAAGCCGTGGAGATGTGGTGCTGAGGGACATGGTGACCTGGCAGTGCTGGGGGAATGGCTGAACTCAATGATCTTAAAGTTCTCTTCCAATCAAATGATTCTATGATTCCACACTGTCAGAGGAAAGGCATTCCCTGGAGAGCGTGGCTGCAGGGTCGGAGCAAGGCTGCAGGTGGGAAGCTGTAATTTTGGTAGCTGTGGGGCTGCCATCTCATCCCGTGGGGTGACGGCCGAGGAGGGAGCGCTCCTGCTGTGAGGGGCCGCAGAGCAGCTGCTCTTACACCAGAGCCTGCAACCAGTGACGGCACCTCTCGTAATTTAAACAGCCCCTGCCTCTGCCGGAGGCAGGGACCTGCTGGCAGGGGAGACACAGGGAGGGAAACTGAGGCAGCGTGACTCCTGGGGAAAGCCTGTTTTCTGGCTGACCTCAGTCACCCTCCAAAGAGTGCAAGAAGCCCTGCCAAAACCTACCCTGGTTCGGCTGGGCACCCAGAGCGACCGCCAGCAGGCTGGGGACCTGGAGCTTGGCTTGCCTGGCTGCTCCTGCCCCCTCCCAGCACAGATTTGGGGACTGGCGAGACCTACCCCCTCTCCCCCCAGACAGCAGCTCCCATCCCTCCTGTGCTGGGATTTGGGAGATCGGGGAGC
The DNA here is from genome assembly GCA_013400335.1 of Eurystomus gularis. Taxonomy (NCBI): domain Eukaryota; kingdom Metazoa; phylum Chordata; class Aves; order Coraciiformes; family Coraciidae; genus Eurystomus; species Eurystomus gularis. Next base: position 78,748 of record VZZY01003002.1, read on the forward strand.
GTTGCTAAGCAACCGTGCCAGGCTGTGCCTGGCTGAAGGCAGGACCGCTAATGCCATGTGACAGCACAGCCTCTTAAAGAAAAAAATATAATAAAAAAAAGGCAGATATTTGCTGGGAGCACAGAGATGAGCCCAGCTCTGAACAGGGCTGCTGGTTCCTGAGCTGAAGCCCTGGTCAGCGCCCGGGCACACGCCAGGGTTGGTGACTCTGCAAACCAGAGGCACGCAGCCCTTCTGCGAGATGGCTCAGTCTGTACCCAACCTCGCTCAGCAACTTTCTGAGAGGCTTTTTCTTTTGGCTCAGTGCTTATTCTCAAGATCCTCTTGAAGCACAATGTAAGGACACAGAAAGATTTCCCCACTGCCAAGGCCAGGGAAGCCTCTGACATCAGCCCATCTTTCAGGCTTTGGTTGTTGTTTGTTTTCCTTTTCTTTTGCTTTTTAAACAGAATTCTTTACCCTACCCCAGTTCAACAACTAAACAGCACACATGGAAACACGTATGTGGGGAAGAACAGCCAGACAAGGTCTCCTCCCTGACACTGAATTAATCCCATTCTTTGCAACAGGACTTTCCTCCTGGGTAAAGCAAAGGACGTGCTTAGATCGACTCATACAGCCTAAGAATTTCACTCCCGAACTCCAACGGCCAAGATGCAATTGGCAGCAAGGGGCGTTTTCACAAAGGACACGCACAACACAGAATCCACGTTGACCATATACCTTCTTTGAACTCAGACCTTTGCAGCGTTCTGCAACAAGCACTGGATATCAGGAAGTAAAATTTTATGACTATTTTATGCTGTAGTGGCTCAAAACATCCCGGTGCCGTTGCTAGCAACACCTGAACAGTTTTCTGAGCATCCAGCCAAGAGCTGCTTTCAAATACCAAATCTGGTGTGGATCAATGTTATTTGGTCAACACTACAGCAGTATGTTCATTTCCAAGACATGTAATATGCACAGCTTCTATAATTTATTAAATAATCAGGTTATCAGACTTGTACATACAGGGAAAAACCCCAAACCCGTACCAGGGAAGCTTGCAATGACTGTCCCCCAGGTTGTTCCCAAAGAAAATCCAATTTCTCTTTGTTCTAGCATCAGCAAATTACTGAAGGTGGGGAAACAAAGTGACCACTGCATGCCAATAAAGCCACATTCAACTCCAGAGGCTAAAGCTGCTGTTTCACCCCAAACTGGGGACCAATAATAAGTGAGCAAAAGCAAAGTTCCTAGAACTGCTGAACAACACAGCAACTAATTGCCTCCTGTTTAATGGCATTCAATCTCCTTGTGCAAGTCAGCTTGTTCCCTCTCACTCTGGGGGTTTGGGTAAGCAGAATTTTTAAAAAGGGAGACATTTAGGTAATCTGATTTGTGTATCTTAGCTTAGTGTAGCAGTCCTTCAAAATTTAACCAAAGTTAGCATGTTGAAAAAACCGCGTGAACAAGGCAAACAGCTTTAGCCCAGTTGCAGGGGAATCCTCAGTGTAGCTGCACCAACAGCACCCAGATTGTTTGAGCTATAACAGTCTAGGAATCTATTTTCATGCAATGGGTTCTTGTATTTTCATTTAGAAAAAAAAAAAACAAAAAATCAATTAATTTAGCACTGGATTTGTAAGAGATTAAAAAGCTGGGCTACAACCACGACCCTGTGCTTTCATTCCAGGTTGTATTTCTGAATATGGTTTTCTCCATGGAACTACCATAACGTCTTCCTAAGAGGCAGATGCATGGAACAGCTCTAATCAATTAAGGATGTGCAGCGTATCCCAAGCACACCTTGGCCCCACGATACCTCCCCGGAGACTCGCTCCTCCACGGCCATATGGCTCCAGCCTTGAAGAGCAGCCTCAGGCCAGTGCCAGCTCTCACCACTGGGAACCTGAGCCCCAAATCTCTCCTCTGAAACCAAGTCTCTCACCAAGTCACTGGGAACTGTGGGAATACCTTCCAAGGGTCCAACATTTTCTTTTTTTTGGAAACAAAGATGCTGAGAACTCAAAGAAAGCCGGGGAAGAACATTTTATGAGGGCTTGTAGTGACAGGACAAGGGGTAACGGGTTCAAACTGGAAGAAAGTAGATTTAGATTAGAAATTAGGAAGAAGTTTTTCACTCAGAATGGTGAGACACTGGAACAGGTTGCTCATGGAGGCCGTGGATGCTCCATCCCTGGAGGTGTTCAAGGCCAGGTTGGACAGGGCTTTGAGCAACCTGGTCTAGTGGGAGGTGTCCCTGCCATGGCAGGGGGGTTGGAACTAGATGATCTTTAAGGTTCCTTCCAACCTGAACTGTTCTAGGAGTCTCTGCTAGAGACAGGGATCAGAGTGGCAAGCTCTGACCATTTTAAGGTACTCGCTCCTCACCCTACAGCCTGGCACCTCCCTTAGGCTTCAGCTTGCAGTGCTGTGAGCTACCCGCAGCAGCCAAGGTCCTCTGGCTGTTCTGTGCCCTGTTTCGGGGTGAGCTGCCAGGGACAGGAGCTTTTTCTGCCGTCCCTGTTGCAAACCATCAAGCCCGAGTCAATCCTCCTTGGCTTGCCTTGTGTGCACAGGCTGCATCTTATACCCACAAAAGCCTGGGAGCACAGACTCCCACAGAAGTGTCTCCACGGATGAACTGTGTTTATCTCCTTTTTGTTTGAAGGAACAAAAGCAATAATCTGGGGAAAAGGCTGCAGTTTGCACGGGAGGTGCCACACGGTGACTGGTGTGCAGGGACAGCCAGCCCTGGATGTACACAAAATACACAAGCTACTTTCTTGACAGATAAAATCCCAGTGCTGTAAAAATCCCTGTTCCAAGCCTGTTTCATGTTGGCTTAAAGAAATTCAAATTTCAGTTTCTCCACTGAAGAAAATCAGCATCCCCTATTTAGCCGCTCGGTAGGGCCACGTCCGCACAATAACTTCAGCCCCACTTCTCATGTGGTGCAGGAACAGCACAGATCTGAGCGCTCAGGAAAGTGAAGTTAGGAGAAGAAGGGCTGGGCACTGAGGGTACAGCGACCACGCTCTGGAGCAGCCCTCTGCCCAGCAGCAGCCCTGCGTTGGGCACGCTCTGCCCCAGCGCTGCAACCAAGAACAAGCTCTGTTTCGGGGGCTGGTAGTGCTGCAGTCGGGGCCGCGTCAGCTGGGAGCAGAGGTGGTTTTAGCTCACAGCTCCATTGGCATCACGGGGCTGGAATCGGTTAGACCGGAGCGTGAACGGTGTGGTGCATCCTGAGCCTCCACGGGAACTCGTCGTCAAGTGGGTGGGCTCAAGCCAGGCATGAATTACTGATCGGAGCAGCTGCCAGAAGAGGGGTAACGATTCGCAGGGCGGCTGCACACCTCTGCAGAGCCAGCAAGCGCTCAGGTGCTTTTATCTGCACTGAAGGGTTGCAAAAACCCAGCACCTCCTAAGTTTTAGTTAGGAGCTGTTGAGATCTGCAGACTTTGTTCTGTGCAGCTCTGCCACAGCAGCCAGGCCGTACCTTATCTTACGCAGCGATGTGAGAGCTGCACGCGGCGGCATTTCATCGGCAAACAATAGACCTGCTGACAGGCCAAATCGAGCACTTTATTCTGGTTAGGCATCTCCTACAAAAGAGTCTTTTGAATGTGAACCAGTCTTTCGTCCACAAGGATCAAGTTCCTGAAGATTTTATACCCAGAGCTGCTATTCTTGGAAGAAAGGAAGTGTCTTAAAACAAGGCTATTTTCACTGGATTTAAATGATCAGGATTGTGAATCTTGGTAGAATCTCGCCCTACTGCGGCACATGGCCAGACACACACCCTTGCTCTGGTATAAACCAGCAGCAACTGTTGTCAGAGCTCATCCAGCTTATTTTGCCTCTGCCCTTGGGTGCACCACCAGCCACTTGCCACGCTGCAAGAAGTCTCCATCCCTGAGGATGCTGGAAGCTCAGCCCTCCTCCTGGCTGATCCTTGTACAGGCAAGGCTTGATGCTCTTCAGATGGTCTGTACTAGAGGAGGTCACTGCTTAGATGAAATCAAGGTGGGCAGCAGACCGAGTCAGCGCTGCCTTGGTACTTACAAACCAAGGGACAAGACAAACACAGATGATTTCCCTTGTTTTCCCTCCTGCAAGCTACGGGCCCTCTCTGTGCTGAAGCCCAGGTGGTCAAGGAAGGAAACAGTAGGTATAGTCACAAGAGGGAGGAGGTGTCGGCAGAGGAAATACAAAAACAGAAGCTTCAGCGGATGGAAGCATTTGAAATCTGTTTATGAGACATGACCCACTTTCTCCCGCACAGAAGCCAAGGGGGCTGGCAGATCCTGCACACCCCCAAGCATCCTGAGTGATGGATCGCACTCAGGAGAGCGCTGAGAGAAGCTTCTTCCCACCTGAGCCCTGGCAATGGCTGCGGAGAGCACTGCAGAGAAACTGCCCTGTGCTCCCAAGCTCGCCCTGCGAGCTAGTGACATGTTCTCTGCTGCTGTCAGCGACTCAGGCAGGCCTGGGCAAGCAGCCTGCTCTTGAGCTGCCAACCCCTCCCTGAACAGGGAGCACTGCCTGGCACTCCTCGTTTCCTAATGTCTTCTTCTGGAGGGAGAAGGGGGCACAAGCCAGGCTGCAGGATCACCAGTGCTCATCCTCCCAGCCACGCACCCCCCGGTCCCTACCAGTGACATCCTCCGCTAGCCAGCACTGCGACACCCCAGCTCCAAACACGAGAAGCTCCCAACGTTCCTGATTTGAGATGCAAAGAGCCCTGGAGGACGCGGTTCGGGCAGGGCTGGGGCAGAAGGCATCACGGGCAGCAGCACTGCAGAGCAGGGGGAGAGGCTGTGGCAAGCTCCGGCGGGAGCAGCGGGAGAGGTGCAGAGGTTGTTCTCGTTTGAAACCCTACAGTGATAGCAAGTCATAAGGTCCAACAGCTGCTATTTTTTCCCCTCTTGCGTGCTGCATCTTTTATATTCCAAAATAGTAATAATTATGAGTACAAAGAGACCCATGGTTTCTGTCTGCAATTGAAGCAAGAGGGTGTTCACTGTGTAATAGCAGACGCGAACGAATAAAAAAGGTCATGGGGTTTGTAATCAATAGGGACACTTTTTTCCTTTGTGAAACATAGCAGCTTTCTGTAGAATCATTTGGCTCCTGTCCAGAACCTCTAGAACAGGAGCAAAGCTGCTATGCTGGCCCCATTCCACTTTTTTTACACCACCTCGCCCTCCAGCAGTAGTAAGGTCAGGTCAGATGTACAAGTAGGATGCTCAGAGAGGCAGCGAGATGGCTCAACACAGAGCTGAACAACCAGAGAACGATCAAAATGCATCAATATATCAGCTAAGGAGAGCGGACCAAGTCTCTTCTCACACGGCCTGTCCTCCACAGATGTCTATAAACATTTCATAGTGTACACAGGGTTATTCTTTCACAACAGAAAGAAGAAAGCAGATGCTGCAAGCTGAAATCCTGGCCCAGGATTTGCAGTAGGTGGGAGTCAGGGCTGGGACGCCTTGCCTGGAACACGCAGTAGTCGGCCAGGATTGCTGAACAGCTCCAGCACCACACACAGCTCTGCCTGAACCAGCAGCTTTGCAGAGAAGCAAAGTATGAAAGAGAAAACAAGCATACAAGGTCCAGAATGAAAGGAAGAAACAGGTAAAATCTAAGATCTGGGATTTTAGATCTGCTTTTACGGGGACCCAGCTCAAGTTTTTGACTGAAACAAGCCCCAGGATCCACAGCTGTTCTGTCCAGAAGTGCAATATCCGTTAGCCATAGACAATGCTATTAGTGAGGTGATGTCTAGTGACTGTGTATCAAAAGTGCTCCCAGCGTGGCAGAATTCAGCTACTCACCAGCATTCAGGTGACAGTCTTTAATCTGGAACTGAAGCTCGTTTTCATTTGGAATATCTTTCCATGTTGCAAGGAAGACCTGGCGCTCTAGAAACAAGAAAGATGATCAGTGCTCCTGGATCCTCACCGGGCAGCAGCGTTAATTAATTCACTGCAGAACGTTACAAGGCAGACACACCACAGATCTTTTGGTCACATTTTGCTCTGCTGTGGACAGATCCAGGATTTGCTTCTACAACAACCTCAGCCTCACTGTAAAGGCAGCAAAGCTTTGATGGATTTTGGAGCCCTCAAATCAGAGACAGTCTTTACCATATGAGCTGGTCACAAAAACCAAGAACAGGCAGAATCTGACAAGAAGGAAGATCTACACATTTAGGATTACGTTAGTGAAAGCTGCTTTTCAAGCAGCTCCCCAGCCAATTCAAACAACAATTTAATAAAGGTGACCAGGAATACATGACTTACAGCAAAAGTGGTGTGGGGCAAATCCTAGACCCATTTGAGTGACTCAAACCCTCAACCCCCCCCAACCCCAAAACACCCAAATCCAAACACCCAAAAAAACAGACTCAAAGAAAATAGATCCACCCCTTGTCTGGCAGAGAGACCAGAGGACTTGGGTTCTGGTAACTGTTGGGAGCTGCAGGACAACAGGGACAGGCTACCAAGCCAGATCAACACAGGCTGCTGAGATGCACCGGCATGAAGGTCATGGCCAAGTACACGTGAATCCCAGCCACGGGACACGTGCACCCAGCTGGGCACTGCGAGCGCAGTCTGGCTGAAGAAGGCTGACCACAGACCTTAAAGCACTCACCCATTTTGCCATCCTCTACGAAAAGCACGTTGAGAGGAATTAGGCAGCTGAAGTAAAAGACGTCGATGTTGTTTTTCACAGCCACCTGTCACAGAAGAAAGAGAGGGGTTACAGCAGCTCTACCAGCTGGAAGTCCAAAGGGATCCCAAGATCGTGCCCGGTCTCATTGCCCGCCTGCGCAGCCTGGAGGGCTCTCTCTGAGCACAGGTCAGCTCTCACCATGAGACTACCTGGAGAGAGGTTACTGAGCTTCTGGGTAGTTTCAGATGAGGATCAGTCCCAGCCTTCCGTGCTCACCCAATTCTCAGTAAAAGCGGCTCAATTTTCTCCAGTGAGTACCTCACCACGCTGCGTCACAGTCAGTTGCACTGCTGGGGTCACCACCAGCATCCTCTCTCTGTTCTGCTCTTTTCAGCCTCTCCCTCCCTTCCCTTCTTCCACCTACAAAGTCCGTTCATATCTCTGGGCTGCACACAGCTACCACCATGTCTGTCATATTGTATGTGAGCTTCTCCATCATCCCCTCTTTGCCTTCTCAGTCTCGTAACTCCCCAGCTCCAAATCCCTGTGTATTCCTTATTTTCATCCCCATTTCTTTTCACCTCCTCGATTACTCCTAGCTCAGCCAGTACACTTTGATGAAGCGGGTCCATTGCCTGCACCTTCCTTGCAGCACCTGCCAAGTCTTCTGCCTTTACCTTAGTGAAAGCCATATAGCGAACACACACTGAGTGTTGATTCCTGGAAGGAGAAAGCCCTGCTACAGAGCAATCAGGGCAGGTAAAAAAAGATTGCTTGAGAAAAGACTGAATTCTCTGTGTGATTAAACTCCGCCAGCCAGGGAGATGCGCTGGATTGCCTTTTATCACACACGCTCGCCACATTACCGACTGCGCTCTGCCAGCACAGAGCACAACCCCATTTGTGGTTTTCCCCAGGCTGAGAGCTGATGGTACAGCAGGAGCAAACCAGAGGTCTGAGAAAATGCACTGTCATGAGATAGCACAGAAAAAAGGTAGCTCTGGGCTTTATTTCTATGCCTCTCATGCTCTCCTCACAGCATCCCACATAGCGATAGCCTGTCATGGGCAGCAGAGTTCAGCAGACACCTGCCATTGCTTGCAACGGAGGAGACTCAGCCTGTAAGAGAGACCCAGAATTGAGGTCGTGTGGAGAGCCTGGAATTTCTGGACCTGTTTGAGCTCCTCCTTCCTTTGAAAAATGCCAGAAGCAGTTCTCCAATTCATCACCCAGCTGAAACACAAACCAGAGCATGCTAAATGCTGAGCCAAAGAAATAAATTTGCTGCTAAAAAAAAAATTATGCCAAGACAAACTCAATTCATGTTCATAATTGCATAGTGTCCTGATAAGAAAACCTATTGTCTCGTAGTTGTAGGTTTAGAAAGACATCCCCAAAGGTCAGCAAAAAAAGCTATGAATATACGAGAGAGGGGAACGAACCAGAGAACTCAAACACATGTCAGCTGATTAGACCTGCATGCAAGCCAGAGGACAAGCGGTAGGAGATCGAGCTCCTGGATGAACTCTTCTAGCAACTGGGAAGGTCTCAGAGGTGCAAAGAACAGCAGAAAGGTAGATGTGACAGTCTGTGGGATTTCTACTTTCAGCCACCACTAAAGGTAGCAGCATATATTTAATTTCCACGTTGCAAACCAACTTAAGAAGGGATTAGTTTAAAGCCCACTAAAATGACGTAAATGGTGGTGCAGCCTAGAAAAAAATGGAAATGGTTCTCTGTGAAGAGGAGCTGTTACGTGCTTCGACTGCTGGCGTCATGCTCGCAAGCTGGAGTGTCTAGTGTTTGAGCTAGAGGCACCAAAGCCAGAGGGGTAAAAGCAGATTGGTGGGTGGACTTCAGTGATTCACCTCTGCAAAATGGGATTGAACAGACTGGGTGAGTAGCCAACAACACACCTCTGAGTCTGGGGGGGAGAGCTGGGGGGGCTGTTGTGTAGCCAGTCCAGATGCTATGAGTGGATATAAGTCATGGAGACGAGCCAGAAGAAGGAATTCAGGCTAAACGTCTGGGAAAACTCAATAGTGAGAATTATTAAGCAGCACAACATTCTTCTGAGGAAGAGAAAAGCTCCAGTGCTTGGAGTATTTAAAAATCAGCCTTCACAATGCTCTCAATAAGAGGAACTGGAGCAAAACAACAAAGCATAACAGGGACTATACTGCGTGACCTAAGATCTTTTCCAACTCTGATTTAATGATTAATTGCCTTGCCTTAGAACAACAGAGATTACTTAGCTTTTGTAGCTAATTGCTGTTGCCATACAACAGCAGTTCCTTACAAGAGGGGCTGCAAAGCGGTGCCTGCTCTCCAGTCACGGTTCTAGAGGCACACTCCAAATTAATATGCTAACCCTGTCCCTGCAGTTATAAGAATGCTAAAAAAAGGTATCTGCTGACCTGCTTCTCAACTCTGCAGAAACACACTGAGTAAGCTGCTTTGGCTATACTCTGGAGAGCTACCCAATTAAGATGCTCTGAAGTGCAATTTCTTCCCAGCAAAGGAAAGCAAGCCACATGCCAGCCTTCCTCCCAAACTGCATCGCTGGGCTCAGTAATGACATCACGTGTCACCTCGCGACTATCTGTAATGATGCAGAAACCAGCTGTTAAAAGGAATGGCTGCAAACAGGAAAGGAAAAAGCCACAGTCTCCTTAAGGCTATAGCACTGGGACAAGGCTGGTAAGCTTTTCAAGCCCAGCCTCCATCGTGCCACCCACACGCTTCCCCTGGACTGCCGGGTGTGCACGGTTAGTGCTGTGGCTCCTAGAAGGCACCTGCAGATGTCTGGACGGGAAAACTCGCGCTAAGAGGACCTGCCAACTCCTAGCAGCTTTCCAAGGTCACGCTTCAACCTTTGCACTGACACATCAGGAGCAGCCAGTGTCATCTGACAGGCTACAAAAGCAGCCGCAGGCAAGAAACTGAGTAGCTAATAACAGCAACTTGCCAAAAAAATCCAGTGCTCCTCAGGTGGGAACAGCAGCCTGAGACAATCAATGACATCTAAAGTGATACCAGTGGCTGAGAAGACTCTCTGGGTTTGACATGCTTGAAAGGATCCTCCACTTGCATTCAATAAATCCTCCAGTCCAGACTAACTTTGCCTGTGGCTCTGCAGCTTTAACCTGCCGACCTGGACACAAACTATTAAATCCTTCAGTTTTAGCCTTTGAGAGTTGAAACAGAAGCATTTTAAATAAACATGGCATTCCACCTATGATCGTTTTGAAAGGAGGAATAAAAAAAAATTACTACCTTGTGAATCTAGTCAAGCAGACTACAAAGCTTCTGAGGGGTACAAGTCAAGAGGTGTCAGATTTTAATGTGCTGCTGCTTCACTGCTGGAAAGGTGTGAGCCCACTAAAGACTGGCGCAGGGTTCCACATCGCTTACGTCTCGTTCATGATCTGACTAGAGGAAGCAGCACCTCTAGAAATAACCCCTGGAATGTATTTGCTCACCTTGCAGCATGAGCACCCTTCTGTTGTCCTCTCCTCCAGTGCGACCCTCTGATAGCCAACACTTGGTGTTGGGGGCAAGAGATACCACACACGAACAACGCTAAGATATTTTCTTCAATAGTGCAGGTTTCTGAGGCTTTAAATCCCAGACTTGAGCATAAGAGCTGACTTTCCAAGTCAAGTCTGAAAGCAACACAGATGCTTTCCATCAGCAGCAAGTACACAACATACCCACTTGGAATCCCATTAGCACTTCCACTAAATTAAGGATTTACTTCAAGTTGGGTTTTGCTTTAGAGCCTGGTAACAGCCAAACTGTTAAGGCAAGAACTCTCCGCTGCGGAGGCTTTTTTACGTCTGCCAGCACAAGGTCATGGTTTGTTCTGTGCCAGCCTGCTGCTCTGGCTGTCAGATGCCCCCGGGGAGTGTGAGCTACTTGACTTCATCTTGTCTGACAGGGAGGGTTCCTGGGATCCTATGGGCGCTTGTCAGGCGGATGCTCTACCTACAGGCACAAGTCTCTGTGCAGCAGAGCTGTGCCCAGGCAGCGAGGGAGGCTGGGTGCCGTGCCCTGGCTCGGCTGCCATCGCTGGGCACGCCGCTGACGTCAGCAGCCAGGGAACAGCGAGTTACTGGGGGGATATGCTCTCGCGTGTGCCTGGCTGTACTTGAAGTTCAAAATGTACATTTTATCCAATGTGCTGTACCATGTGGCAGACCTGCCCTTCATCAGCAAGCCAACAGCTTTCCACAGCCGAGCTAGGAACTGGCCGCAGATGCCAAGCTGTGATCTGAGTCCTTAATTCAGGGAGCTCCCAGGAGGGTTCTCTTCTTTGCTGGCCTAAGACCCTGTCTAGCAGAGGCTGTGAAAAAAATAACCTAGGCAACAAATCCAAGAAAGCACCTTCCACGTCTAGCTACCCAAGGCTGTTCTGTGGTGGCTGGTCCAGAAGTTTTGCCACAGCTCACACACAGACAGGTATTGTGCCATTTATCAAGCAAGCTCTGAAGGGAGAACATCCACTGGCTGGAATTGCTGCTCACACCAACTCTCAGCCTTGTTTTTACAGAGAACTGAATGTGTGAAGTCTGTTTCCAAGTACCGAGAGCTCTGTGTTTGTGACCCACGATACATTCACACTTCTGATGAATGAGAGCTCCAGCAGCTCCGCACGGCGAGTGAGACACTGCAGAGCGGAGGAGCACAGGTGATGAGTTACAGCAGAACCGAGCGTGGAAGGGTAAGTGTGATCTCGTGCAATAGCAAGACTGATCTTTTCTCAATGAAGAGGCTGCACCTTCATGTGCCTTTATAAAAATGTTTTGCCAAACTCACTGGAAGAAACAAAAATGTTCTGCACCTCACACTGCCCGGCAGCGAGAGAGAGGTCTGTGCTTCCAAGTGTCACTTGTCAGGAAGGAATGCAGTGCGCAGACCCTTCCCTTTCAGTACGCACTAGATCATTTTACAGGCATTTTGGGAAACTGAAGCTATTCTTCTTCCAGTTGCCTGCTCAGTAGCTGCAACAGACAGCCCTGGCAGTTGACAGCAGGTGACACTGGGGAATGCAACGCACTGATTGTCAATTTGGAATGCAGATCCCGAGAGAACGGCAATGCTTTGGGCTCAGGCAGACTCGCTACTGCTCCACAAGTCCCTGCAGCTTGTTTTTCATTGTATCATCTCCTGTATCTCTCTCTTCTCACAGAAGAGATTGTCATGTTCGTGCCTTGACAGGCCAAGCTGGAGCTCCGAAACTCGCAGCAGGCTGGCTCCACTTCACCCATTTCCAGGGTTAGGGGAGCAATTCTCCTGCACCCAAATGACCAAATCGGGTATTCTGATTCCACAGCATGTCACAGCATGCGAAAGGCCATTTATTAGGAACAGAGGTTCTCTTTAGCGTAGAGAGGCTCTCACCCTGGGCATTTTGTTATTCCAAGTCTGACTCTGAGAAGAGTTAACACTCCTCACCAATGCAAATCCCTATTTCAGAACCCATCTTCCTCTTTGAGAGCTCGAGGTGGCAAAGACACGTCACCCACCCCACCTCTTCTGCTAGGTACAACCCTAACAGCCTGCATGTCCCCAGAGAAGAGTCCCTGCTTTGACTGCCAGAAGGCCACTACAGGACCCAAGCAAGCCTGTACAATGACCAGAGCCATCTCCCTGGCTGGCACATGGGACACGGCTATCAAACACTCGTGGAGCTCAACGCAGCCTCTCACACACCTTTGGGCAAGAGCTTGCTATCGCTTCTGAGTACCACGATCTGCAGAGGCAGCTCTGGGCAGGGACCACAGCACCAAGTGCCAGGTAGCCTCCAAACTGCTGACAAGGCACTGTAAGAGTGTTCCCCAACAGAAGTTAGCAGCGCCCAGAGAACTAAGTAATACTTTCTTTAGTAACAGGCACGCTCCAAAGGCACCTGACAGCAGCTTTTTAATCTCTAAGAAGTAAAAAAGATGAAGCAGAGAGCAGGGATGGAGTCTGTTCAGCCCTACAGTGCTGTGTCCACTCTAACGTAATAAATCACTGCTTGACTGCAGGTTGAATCTGAGTCAACAGGTCAAGAAAACTGTCATTACTGTTTGGGATGGGAGGGAGAAGCCTGGTATTCGGTATCACCACATGCAAGGCGACTGGCAAACAGAAGACTCCTCAGTTATATTTTACCTATGTAAGCCTCTGAAAGTATTTCAGTCTTCCCCATCTTCTGGTAAAAAAAATGGCTTTTCTGTTAACTTGGCAAATATTTTAGTTTATTTCCATGATTACAAATGTTGAGATTAAACCAGCTGTATTGGGTGAAAGATCAGAAATGGTAGTAAAAATAACCTGAACAAGACTTGAATTCATCACTTCTAAAACAGTTGCCCAAGGAATGTACAACTAGTCTTTGAAGTTTCTAATTAATATGACAAAAAGTTGAAAGTTATCAGTTTGGTTACTTAAGAACTTATTTTTCTTGTTACTAAACCAAAAAACCCCCACCAGAACAGGAGATGAACATAAGGTCCTCCTGTTCAAACCAGCCCTGCATCTACTTCAATGTTCCCCAGCTCAGAAAAAGCACATTAAGCAAATTCAACTTGATGAGTGTTTTGGTTCTTCAATGAATACAGGAACATTTGTATTCTCTACTCCTATATTATGCTATAAATTGTTCCTTAAGTAGGTCATCAAAACGATTTCTGAATGTTTCAAGACAGATCATTTCTACATGATCTCACAAAACAAAACCAGAGCCTTGGCTGTCAGGGCAATGACAGATCTCCATCAAACCCACTGCTGTCAGAAAAGTAAGGGGAGTGCTCTTTTTAACTTGGCATCTGCTATCGTGATTCAACTCTTTGCAGAGAAATATACTATTACTCCATATGGCAGCTTCCCCAATTGTAAAAGGGCAGCCAACTCCTATGGCAATGAGCGAGCGAGCAAATTAGCAACGAAGTCTGGCACTAATGAATGCTCCGCTGTCTCAATAGAAGGTAGCTGGAGGTTTCCTCACATGTTTGCTCTTTGCTTTGTTCTAGCAAGAGATGCTACAAGAAACAAACTGTGTCCTGATTCCTTTAGAGGTTTAATAACCCAAATACTTCCTTCCTGATCAAAGGAAGCAGCAACTTGAGAATTCCTTACTGAGAGAGTCCCCAGAGTTACAGAGGTAGATCAGGACTGCCACCTCCTAGAGACTTCCAAATTTTACCACAGCTGACCCCCATGCAGTGGTGCAACCTCATCCTCATGACCTGGACACCAGCGGGATTCCAGCTTTTCCCCGGGCTGGAAGGGCCCTCTGTGGAAGACAAGCACATGCAATTCCTTCCTGTCCGCATGCTCCCCCATCGCATGACTGAGCTCAGAGCCGGAGTGTAGGACTGCTCGTTTGAGTGCCAGAGAAGCTATTTTGAGTTGTTTGCCCAAAGACTCATCAATAAGTCATAAGCCCCAGAATGGAAGTCAAAAGAAGGGAAAAAACAGTTGCTCAGGCAGAATAAATAGTAACTTCCATTGCATTCTCTTAATCTAAAAAGAGAACGAGCTGCTTCAAAATATTCCCCTCTATGGGCTGCTACACTACAGGAACGCAACCTAGTTTCCATCTCCTGGAGACTTGAGGAGAGTGAGACATGCTACAGTGCAAGTTAACTGCATCTTGGGGATACTGGGAAAGTCATCCTGGAGGAGCCAGCCACACAGCGCAGCGGCAGGAGGCACTCGCCGAGCTCTGCTTCAGAGCGGCTGCACGTGGCAGCAGTGGGGACGAGCCTCCTTCCAGGGAGAACCATCTGCCTGACGAGTACTTCAAGACCAAGGCCCCTGAGGCACACCAGGACTGATGGAGACAGTCTCTGGTCCAAACCAGAGGAGACTGTCTCCCTGGATGTGTCATGCCTTATCAGACTGGCAGCCCAATCTGATAAACAGTCTCTTCTTGGGAACGCTGCTCCCAACACGCACCGACAGCCTCATTAATGAAACATTAGCTGCTCACGTCATTTCTCCTCTGCCTTTCCTGGAACACATCTTGTTTGTCTTGGATTAAGTTGTGTGGGGCAGGGATGTGCCAATGCCTTTGTAAGGCACCCTGGAAGTTAAGAGCACTAGAGAAATATTAATCACTCAGCAGTTGCCATCCTTCCCGCAATTCCTTTAATTGCCTCAATTCTTGCCGACAGCTCTCGCTGCCTGCTCCACCACAGACATGCACTTTCTCTGTTCAGACCAGCTCCAGCTCATAAATCCAAGCAAACCTCGTGCCCAGTTTACAGAAGGGTGTTACTGAAGCAGACAGAGACTTTAATCTGCACGGATGCAAGCAGGGGGTTTGAGGTGTTTGAAAAGTCACAAAACTCAAGCAATCTCTACTTTAGTAGAGAGACCAGGAAAAGGAACAACAAAATTCAAACAATCTCTACTTTAGTCCTTCTGGGAGAGACCAGGAAAAGGAACAGGAGGAAGTTTTTGCCAGACGCATGGCCCAAATCCCTGAGGTCTGCCTGGTTACCCTACACACATGGTATTTTGTTACTAGACTCTTACCATATTGTGGTGGGCCAAATAAACGGGGCTGAGCACCAGCCGATCTCCCTCCTGCCCACAATGAGACAATCCTTACCTGGAGGTTGTTCAGAGGCTCCATTTTCATGACTGGTCCCAGAGTGTTGAGGGGCAGGGAGACATCAATACTTTGGTTTGGCATCAGAGGTGTGTGAATGGCCAGCGGGGTGCTTGGGATGACTCCGAAGCTGGGCAAGAGAAAAAGCGAGTTGCTAAGAGCAGCACTGCATTGCCCAACGCTCAGCGCCCTTCTGCCAAGCACCAGCTGGGGCATCTTCTCATCAACCCTGAGCTGCTGTCACTCCGCGGGAGGAACGCAGCTCAAAACAGCCAACAAAAAAAAACCAAAAAAAGGACATGCACCATCCTGCCCAGCGGACCAGCAGCTGGGAACTCTTCCATTACCCGTACAGCACTGGTCTCTGCGCCGAGCAGCAGCCTGCCCAGCAAGGAGCAGCACCTGGACTCACCCAGGCCTCTTGGCTCCCTTTCCAGAGCTGCAGAGCACTGCAAGTAGAGTTTATTACACACTGCATAGCTGTTCTGTCACTGGGAGCCACGGAAGAAGGAACTGGAGCCAGCACAGAACAAAGAGATAGCCGAGGAGGACGTGGTTTGTAATGGAGCACTGCAGAACAAATAAATCAACGCAGCCAGCAGTCTGGTCCCGACTGACAGCATCTGGCTCTGCTGCTTGGTCTGAGGCTCCTCCAGCTGGGGACATACCACCAGAGCAGAGGGAATGTTTACTTGCCCATTTGGTCCAAGAGGCATTTAATTGCACAGGCACCTCTGCTGACTGTGGAGAAGAGGGAAAGCAGCTAACACTTAACACTCCTGCACTATGTACTGGCTGCTTTTCAAAGGCAGGTGGAAGTGCAGATGTGCAAGATAGTTTTGGTGTCCACTTGTGACCGTGTTTCTCGTTAGCAGAACTCACGTTAGCTCAGAGGTGATTGAGCATATGCAGGAACAGAGACATAGGTGGGTATTTTTATTTTACGCACTAAAATCTGATACTGTCTCTGCAGAGCCAGCGGCATGTGCACTGGGCACATCACTCTTTCAGAAACCAGTAGATGCCCCATTCTTTGTTGTCCTTAGTTTTCAGCTCTAGGGAGTTGAAATAATAATTCTCAGCAAGGGCCTGGCCACACGACTTGCCTTCTGCAGCCACATCACGTCGGGGGACGTAAGCCCTAGTGCATTCCCTAAGGCTCAGAGGGAAAACAAAGCTGCATTTTGCTACTAAGTGGCTGTGATATTACAGCACGCTAGAGCTCGAGCTTGCTTTTTAAAATGATTTATCCCAAGATTGCAGCAAATGTGATTAGTAGCAGCAGGAGATGAAAAGAAACCAAAACTTCCCTAATATTTAAACCTAAAGAGCCAGCCCACTGCAGCTCTTTTCAATGCACCAGCCTCAGTGGGAAGAGGTGAGAGAAGAACAGTATTTGTAGAAGAGTAAATCGTAGTAGATTGTATACGGTGCGTGTGCCGAGACGCTGCAAAAGGAGAAGCTGCTGCTTTACTGTACAGTATTTAAACTTCTTACATCCTGGAGAAGTACCATGTAGGTGTGGCTAGAACATAACTTGATGTATGGGGAAAAATCACAAGCAAGCCAGGTTTTTTTCAGGCCAATTTGCATGAAACATAGCAGCTTAGCAAAAATCTCCAGAAAATATAGCAGTCCAGGGAGAACATTTACTAAGACTTACTTAGCATAATGTCTTTTGTAAGTAAATATTATTCGTCCCAAGAAATCCCAAATTTGCAAGGCTAACAGTGATATTAAAGAGATGGTTTCAGTGGATCTTTAGTATAGAGAACCCTTTTCCAGTGAAGGGGTATTAAGAAATGTGGGAAGCATTTCAGTCACAAGATATTCTTTACAGTCTCGATAAGAACGAGCCTGGTCCCTGCTCAGGATCACACACAGCAAACCACACGATGCACGCTCTGACTGGGAAGCATATTTACGGGAAGACACCGTGGCTGTAACTGCCATGCCACGTTTTTTGGTTGAGATGGGCTTCTGGGAACAAGCTGTATGCTCTGAACATTCAAGTGGCTGCTCCTTCTGACAAAATTGTTCTGCTGCCAAGAACAGGGAAAACATGTGCCACGTGCGCCATAGGCTCTTAACTTGCAACTTCTTCACTGACAAATAGCTTTACTAATGAGACCTGTGCTTCCAGACAGTCTGAGGGGCAGCACAGCAATTAAGTCAGGAGGTAGAGGCATTACAGACTGCTCCTTGTGCAGCTCAAATGCTTCCCTGTTTATGCTCTCGCTTTCCTCAGGGCACTTACCAGCTATAAAACCACTAACCTGCCTAACAACTCATGAGGCTGCTTTAAAACTCTGCAGAGATTAAACGGGGCAGATGCTGTTTCAGAGCTGGGAGAACAACAGGACCGTCTGCTGCCTGTTTCCTCACAGATTTATCAGTCTGTATTTTCAGCCCTTTCACACAACCGGGGTGTGATGGAAGAGTTCAGGCCGTATCATCCAGCTGTTTCCATGACTGCATTATACATCTACACAAAAGTCCTCCCTATATCTAGCAGTGTAGACAGACTCCTCTCACAATCTTTTTAACGTAGCGGAGGAAGTGTATTGATTTCTTACCTGTTCTTATTGAACTGAATGGCGAAGTCGGTCATGTGCTGCAAAGCCTTATTGGTAAAGTTCATCTCCATGTAGATGTGTCCCTGCCTGTGACTGAATGTGCCCGAGATCTCCAATCCTTTAGCCTTCACTGCAGGCAACCAAACCTTGAACACAAGAGATGTTATTCAGCATGAGAAGTCCGGCCTGAAGATACCAAACAAGTACCATTTTCCAAACAACAGAGAAGTCCTGAGTCTGGAAGCTACAATGGCACATTAAGCCTACAAATGCTAAAGAATCACTACAGGGAAGATAGGACATGGGGTGTTGAAAGGATCAGGCTCACCAATGAGAAATAAGCTTGCTGCTCCTAATCTGTCTTTGTTCACAGCACTCACGTAAGAATTCAGATATACCATAGCATTAGTGTGCACAAGAAACAGTGAGAGCTTGTGTCCATCACAATGACGCGAAACTCACCAAGCCTGCCAAGGGACAGGCTTCTCCAACAAGTCTAAGGACTTGTTGGGCTATTAGAGGTAGGACAACACTAAAGTTTGAACCAAATAAAATCACAGGGCTGATGGATTCCTAAATCTTCTTTGTGGGAAAAACCTAGGTCCAAATTTGAGTGGTGCAAAATGAAGCACTTCTTAGTTCAAAATTACTGGGTTATTTTGCACTTGGTCTTATGCATGGTGTAATACCTGCAAGTAGCTACGGACCTTTGGGTATGCTCCTGAAGTACCTTGAGATCCTAGATTTCATAGATGACTTAAGTTTATTCATCTATTGACTATTTAACAAGAGGGCTAATTTTTTTACTTCTTCTCAGGCATGAAAGGCTGACGCCGAGCTCTCCGTGGTTGCTCCACAGCCTGGTACCAGAACCACGCTCTGTACCTCACAAACCCTCCAGACTGAGCACGCCTCAGTCAGTGCTCCTGCGATCTCTGCCACAGCATTTATCTGCATTACATTGCGGCATGCTCATCCCAATCACGTCGTTTTATCTTCACTGTCATGTTGGATTCCTCCAAATAAACAAATCTTCTATGAAAGTTGCAGCAAATTGTACCCTGTCCTCAGTTTCCTGGGAAAACTTGCTAAGTAGGTCTCCAGGAAAGCTGCTCTGACAAAACTGAAATGTTCATATCTCATATAAGCCATTCTTTAGAGTAACATTGTTACAGGCAAATGAGGGAATGGCTTAAAAAAACAGAACTCTAACTAACAACTAAAACGGTCTCCAACACACTGCTACTGTGTCTGGGAAAAGCCCAGGGCATCCCCAGTGGGACCGAGTTGGACTAAGGAGCCCTGATAGCACCAGAGACCCACAATAATGGGGACAAGCGAGCTGTCTCAGACTTCTCGTGGCCTAAGGTAAGGCAACATACTGAGGATGTTCTTTTTCCTTACGTACAGACTTGGGAGCCACATATCCTCCAGGAGCCATGCCTATACCAGACGAGAGCTCGAAGAGATCATTCAGTCCACTGCTCACCACTGCAGGGGTGGGTGAAGGGGCAAAGGTGGCTGGCACCGAGGAGGGAATGTAGGTCTGCCCCACCTGGAGGGGTTAGAAAGAACAGGCACCAATTAACATCACATACAATGAACACTACTTATTAAATAAAGCATGAACTCAGGCAATATCCTAAATATTTTAAAGCCATTTGCAGCTTCCCCACTGAATTATCAATAGTGCTAAATAATGCATTTGAATTCCAAAGCTCTTGGCAACTAATCTCTACACTCAGCTGCCACCTCAACTATGCAATAGCTTTCACGTCATTTTTTATAGCTCCAGTTAACTACTCCCACTGTAAAGGAATCTTCTCCATCTCTCCTTCCCATAAAGACAATATGCTTTGCGGATCTACCCTACATAAACCCAGGGAAAAGAAAAAATGCTTCAAATCTTCCCCCAGCTACAACGGTCTTCAGAAATCTGCAAGATTTTGCATATCTACAGACAGCAAGGGAGTCATGCCCGTATTGTGCACTCCTACCCAAAGCCAGAGCTCTGCGTTCTCAGCACTGTGGTCCAAAAGGTTCATTATGAGAAGCAGAACTAGTTGTCTGCCAGAGGACAACCCTTCTGCAAGGGCAATCCTCCCCTCTCAGGGCTTAAAGCAGGGCAGGAAACCTGGAATATTAACCTTTAGGTGCCCAGCTCCACGTGGAACAGTCACACTCAAGTTAGACTCCCACGTTTTCTTCCTTACTGTGAGCAGGAAGAACTAGGTGCTTGAGAACAGGATTTACCAGTCAGCGGCCCAGAGACGGGCAGAAGGACTAAGGCAGGCAATAGGAAATACTGCTGACAGCTCTGGGTCTCAAGTCTCACCGCTGTTCGGTGTTCTGGAACCCACCTAAGATGTGGTGTTTAATCGCCCCTTTGCACAGGGAGGACTGGGGGTTTTACAGAACTGCTTGGTGGGTTTATGCTGGACTAGGAAGGCAGAGATCTGGCTTTGTAGGTATAATCTCTACAGACTAAGTATCTCCCATGCTCTGGTGTGCAGTGCCTGTGGGCCACAGGTGTATTGTACCACCAGCCCTCCTCTGCCCTCATGCTGAAGTTAGAAAGGCATGCAGGATTCACAGGGAAAGGAGGAGAGAGAATGACTGCAGCCATAACAAGGGTCTCTGAAGAGCTCTCACTCCAGAACTGAGTATGCTTTGCTCACTGAATTACTGCCTACACAGTCCTGGGAAGAGGGACTGGGGCTTTCTCCAGGAGATGGCTTTTGGCTGTGGGTTGGAGGCACACTTCCTCCAGCCCACTGTGTCTCCAAGTCATCTTGCATCCTTTTCCCATGCTTTCCTGGAAGAAGCTGGTACGCACTTGAAGCAAAGGGTGCTTTGGAAGCAGCGTGAAAGTTTCCCATGTCCTGGCAAGGGCTCTAGGCACTGGGACACCCACAAAGCACAGGCACAGAGCAGGAGGCCTGTGGCAGGCAGGGTTCAGCAGGAGCAGGGTTCACACAGAGCAGGAAAGCTCAGAGCACCTGGTCCTCATGTCTGGGAAAAGCCTCATGTGGCATTTGGGAGGAGAAAAGCACTGAGTTCAGACAAGCCCATGGTGACACTGGGTTAGGATGACAACAGAACAGGCTTTGTGAGTAGGCAAGTAAGTATCCTCGGCCGTTCAGCTGCCAAAGCAGTGGCACAAGGACTGGGGTAGTGCCAGTGTTAATGCTGGTGCCCAGACTCAAAGCTCTGAGAAAGAAGAGCTGAGCAGGTAGTCAACAGCTCTGGCCCTGGCTGCTCTTAGGAAAGCCCAGGTGACAGCTGGACTCAAAGCAACATAGGTGGGGACCCGTGTGTTTGCATTTGTCCATTTTCAAACATCTTCAGGGACTGAAAGCACCTTCCAGCACATAATGGGTGAGGTTGTATTTAAAAACTCTGAGCTTTGAGCAGCTTTTTCAATTGGGGAAAGAAATGGAATGGCACTTACTGCCGGGCTTCCTCCAATGCCCCCGCCAAGGTCACTGCCAAGCTGAAAGAGAGAAGGAGAGAGAGGAGAGAAAGACCGAGTTCATTTAAGCCAAGTGTCAGCTGGGGGGAGCGGAGCCCAGCCGACCGCGCTGCTGCGAGCACGTCTCCCTCGCTGGCCACGCGCCGGACAGGCGGCAACGCAACGATGGGAGAGCGGAACAGAGCGGCTTTGGGCTGTTCGGAGAAGTGCCACACACACCTACTGCGGACAGGAGCGTTTGGCAGGTTAATAGGGACAAAAACCCATCCCCTCTTGCGCCTGTCATCTGCACGAGCGACTCTGCGCACTCCTTCCTGCTCCATGCACCAGTGCTCTCCCTTCAACCCACTGCGCTGGCTGCCAGCAAGCCCGAGCAGCTCCACAAAACCCAGTGGGGTAACTGTGAAATGGAATAAAAATAAAACTGACAGGAAGCTCGCTTCCTGAAAGCTTTCGTTTTCTAGGGAACAGACACGATGGGAAAACACAATGCATCTTGGCTACGCTCCTCTGACATGCGGCTCTTTCCGTGACAAGGAAGAAAGAGAACGGGGCACGCAGCAGCTTGGATAGGTGGGCTCTGTCTTCCCTTTGAAGATGCTCCCCCCTTCCTCAGGCAGGAAAAAACAGCTTCATGGTCTAATGGGTGACCGAAACAGTAGAGAGACCTTACGGTGCACTAGGATATTTCAGTAACAATCTCTGCCAAGCTCCACAGCTACAGTTTGAAGCAACTGAAACAGTCACCGTGTACCACCCGCACAACCCTCCATAGACACTAACCCTCTCTGGAGCCCTCCTGCCACCCCATCCCACAGCCCCCCTGGAACCTGTCCTCCCATCAACCCTCTTTACAAAGCATCCAGACTACCTTCTCAGGGATAAAGCCCATTTTTCAAATGTCCACACCAATTCTACACACTTGGGGGGATTCAAGGATCAGGCCAGACCCCAAAGCGGCTACAAGCGCTGTTTGGGAGTACGACATCCCTCCTGTGAGTATTTATAAAGCACTCAACAAGATGACTGATAGCCTGGAGGAAACACGCACAGATCCACAGCAGTTAGTCGCCACAGAGACATCTCCAGGCTTATCTACATCCCAGGCTTTTGTTCAGAAGACCATCATAGCTTTTTGCCTAGTGTAGGGTTTTTTTGTCACACTCAGCCAGGGATCATGCCCAGACAACATGCATGGAGGATGAAGCAAGCACAGGGGCGAGACAGAGCCAGCCCCACGCGAGAAGGCTGGGCTGGCAGACAGGGCAATCCATGGTTTTGCTCCCCCATTTGATTAGCGTTTGGGGAGGGAGTTTGCTTTAAAAAAAGCCTTTGACAAACTAGGTCAACAAAGGCTCTAGGTATGTTGTTCAGATATACCTGGTGCATTAAGATATTGAAAAAAATGCACGATATCGCTAAAGCAGAAGCTTCCAGGAGCACCTGTGCTTAGAGCCAAACAGGCTCCAACCTTTTCCCTCTGCACAAGACTTGGAAACTCAATTTTTTGGGTTTCCCAAACTGTGAGATCTCATGGCAAATGTATTTTATGCTGGTCAAGACACACCATAAAGCTTCATACTTCTCTCCCTCAGAGCACAGATAAAAAGGATAAAAGGCCTTGATAACAGCAGTGAGGTTGCAAGATAGTGACTTACTAGATGATATTTAGCCTCCAAAAAACCCCATAACATCTGACAAAGCTCCGTGTCATTCTGGATCTCCTTTTCTATCCCTTGGCATCTCTCCTTCCCAGTCCCCGCAGGAGCCACCTGATGCAATATTAGCTACCTTAAGTAGATGTTAGAGAAGCACAAATCAAACACAATTTTCCTTTTGTTAAGAAGCCTTAAGAGCTTTCTTCCTGTGTGATAGTCGGTTTATCCCTGCTTGAGGTCATGGCAGATGTTTCTAGGACACCCCTCATCTTCTGCCACAGCCACCTCCTCATCCAGCCACCCATTCCCTTGCTGCCCACGGCAGGCACTGTGCAGGTCCAGTTTTTCTTAGCTTTCTGAAGAGATAACAGACAAAAGTGAGTGATTCCCAAGTGCAAAGAAGGATCAGCCACAGACCAAAGGAAGCCAGCCAGAAGATACAAATCCAATTAATACTGAGCTTATAAAATAGGACTTATTGCACTGTCAGGTCTCCCCCACGGAAACAGCCTGGCAGAGCAGAGTTTTGTTCTACAGGCTGCTCTTTAAGCCAAGCCATGTTTTAGATTAATACATCAGATCATTTACATCTTGTTATTGGCTCACTGAGGAGTAATAAATGCAACTATTACACCTCATCTCTATTCATAGTCTTGCACGCAGACGAATTTCACACTTTATACAGACAGGCGGTGAAGTCCAGAGGAAAAGAAAAAAAAAAGGTAAAGAATCCAGTTCATTTCCAGATACCATTGTAAGCATGGAGGATTTCTGGTACTGTTGTCTGAAGCAGGAGGAAGACTAGTTTATCAAGCAGCAAGCATTAGACAAAGGGCATTATGGAAATAACTGAATAATTCTGCATAATCAAGCCAGATGTTTACTATTCTACCATTTCCTAACACACTCATATAAGAAGCTGCAGGCTAGGAATTCAGCCTCGAAGAAATCCATACACTGGTATCTGCATGCACCCACTGGGGAGAAGGGAAGGAATGACATATTGGGGTCCCTCAAGCTGTCTCCAAGTCTTCCATTTCCCCTGGCTGTCAGGCCTTGAGGGAAAAGCAGAATTTTGATTTATTGCTTAAGACTCCAGCTCTCACCCCCTACAAGGCAGAGAAAAGCACTCGCTGGCTCACAGAATTTACCATGAGCCTCCCTGCATTGCTAGATTGCTCCCAGCATCTCTGCTTTGTGGTAGAAAAGATCCCTTTCCAATGCCAGGAAGCTCTGATCTGCTCCTCCTGAAGAGGTGTCTGCTCACAGCCGCCTGCCACTCTCTCGGCTCCTAGGCTTGGGACCAAGCGCTGCAGATGTGTGCGACAAAGCTGCAGAGATAGCTCCAAGGAGCTGGCAGCTTCACCATGTCGCTACAGGCAGAGCTGGCTCTACCTGTATAGTGAAAACAGAAGTGACAACATAGCTACCTTAACAGAAATTAAAGGACAGGAAGTTAGTAAAGAACTCATCGGTTCCACATCAGATCTGGGCTGCAGCAGCAGCACTGAAGTCCCTTTCTCTGTTTTTCTTGCCTGTTCTTTCCCCATTCAGAACCTGCAGGTCTCGTTTACCCAATCCTCCTGCAAGATGTCCAAGACCTAACTTTATTCCAAACTCAAAACGATGGAAGAGACGGTATCAGCAACGTGTGTGAGTAACAGGGAAGGAGGAAGACAGAGGGAACAGGAACCAATTAGCCATGGAGTGTCCTCTCCCATCTGGAGTGTCAGGCAGAGTGCAGAAGGGAAGAAGCAGATATTAGTCAGGCATGAAATGCTGCTGAACCAGCTCCCCAGGGCTGGCAGCTCTAGTTAACCATTTCTCTCCATCTCATGGGTGGGCAGCCACTCCTGTCAAAAGGACAACCTGAACCTGCCTTACCTGAGAGCAGGCAACAGCCCAGTGGAGGAGAGGACCAGCTCTACTCAGCCCGAAACACTTGCTATGAAGATGAGGTGGATGAGGGCTGCTACTTGATGGTCAAGAGGAATTTGTAGCAGAGCAAAGCCCTGATCCTGAGCCCAAAATTGGCAGGCTTGCCTCTTGCTGAAGAGCACAAAGCCTCTGTCCAGGATGAAGAGCTGCCAACTCCAGGAGATGAGCAGGGGATGAATCACAGAATGGTTTGGGTTGGAAGGGACCTTAAAGGTCACCTAGTCCCAATCCCCCTGCCATGGCAGGGACACCTCCCACTAGACCAGGTTGCTCAAAGCCCCATCCAACCTGGTCTTGAACACATCCCATGTTGGGGCATCTACAACCTGCCTGGGCAACCTGGGACAGTGACTTGCCACCATGAGAGTGAAAAATTTCTTCCTAATTTCTAATCTAAATCTCCCCTCTTCCAGTTTGAACCCATTACCCCTCGTCCTATCACTACAAGTGCTAGTAAAAAGTCCCTCCACAGCTTTCTTGTAGGCCCTCTTCAGATACTGGAAGGCTGCAATGTCTCCCTGGCATCTGTTCTTCCTTTGAATGAACAACACCAAATCTCTCAGCCTGTCCCTGTAGAAGAGATGTTCCAGCCCTCTGTGAACCTCCCTTGACCTGCTGCCCACACTTCTTTTGATGCAGCCCAGGACAGGGTTGGGGCTTTCTGGGCTGCACTCGCCCATTGCAGGCTCATGTTGAGCTTTTCATCAACCAGCACCCCCAAGTCTTTCTCCTCAGGGCTGCTCTCAATCCACTCATTGCCCAGCTTGGATTTGTGTTTGGGATTGCCCTGACCCAGGTACCAGACCTTACACTTGGCCTTGTTGAACATCATGAGGTTCAGGGAACTTCATGAATAGGGAGCCTTGGTCACCCATCCTGCCACAACAGCACTCAAATAGCCACGTGGGTTTAAAGAAGAGGCTGGGCTCAACCCTGTATCAACAAAACCAGGACTAGCACCTCTTCCCAGCTGCATCGATGTCTTCACTCTGCATTGGTTGGCTTGGGTGGCGTTGCAGCTGCTCTGCAGTTGAAGAGCATTTGCTCTGCAACTCCAGCTCCGCGTTACGCTGGCTGATGAAGTGCAGCAGTGCTGGAGCTACTGCATTAGGAGGGTTTATTTGCATCTTAATAGCAGCTTGTAATGAAGTGACTCTGCTGAAGTGTTCATGTGATCCAGAGGGGTTACAATCACTCCTGCAACATGACGTGAGGCATTCGGAGCTCCAAAAAATAACAGAGGGGGTGGAGTCAGAGACAGAAGCTGCAACAACCACTGCTCAGCAGCTGCGCTGCCTTGCGCCCATGGCACAGGCAGGGCTTTAAGAGCAGTTATGCACTGCATGGAGCTGTAACTTGTGGGTTAACAGGGGACAGTTGCTGTCTCCTCCCTACCTCGAACCTCAAACCAAGTTCAACAGGACAGCTCAAGGAGCTGGATGAGATCAGGCACTCAGCGACACAGCAGCAAGGAACATGAGGCATGTAACTAACACGAATCAGGCTGGCTGAAATGCTGAGAGCACAGCTGCTAGCAGGCCACTTGATCTGGGCTGATCCTGTCAGGGACATCTTAACTGCAGGACAAATCATGCATCTGCGTCTTCTGACCTCCTGATGGGCTGTAGATATCTCATTGCAGACTCAACTGTGGTTCATGAGGCATTTTCAGTACCTCGTTTGCTGCCTATTTTATGTGTCCATTTTCACAACGCCAAGCCAGGCCTGCAGAGTGGAAGGGCTGCTGTCCAAACCAAGGACAGCCGTGTCCAAGGAGGGGCAGGACAGGTCATGCTGCCAATACTGCGGCCGCTAGTTTCAGTAGCACGTCCTGCTAACGCTTTACCTTGCTGAATGATTGCCATTTTCATTTTCTGAATTGTAAAAACGCAGCTCTACAAAGCTCTAGCAGTCCCATAACAGCCTTAAACCAGACATGAATGAGCGACTCACCAGAAGAGCTCCTTTTCCATATTAGCAGTGCTCCAGTGATGGACACATGCCCTTTGTCAGAAATCCTAACAAATGTCCTTTGCAGCTCATCAAACCAGAGCAGCTCAGATGAAAGGAGACACCCAGCCCCTAGTCAGAGGCTGGAGGAGCATCCTGGGAAGCATCACATCCACTGGGACTGACCTAGCATTGACACTCAAGCTATAGTTCCACACACACAGAAGTGCTATGGTTGGAAAAGACCTTTCAGATCATCAAGTCCAACCATTATCTATCTCTACCAGGCCACTTCTACACCATATCCTTGAGCATCCTCTCTAGACGGCTTTTAAATACATCCAGGGATGGTGATTCAACCACTGCCCTGGGCAGCCTGGGCTGGTCTTTGATAACCCTTTTGTTGTAGAAGTTTTTCCTAATGTCCAACCTAAACCTCCCCTGATGTAACTTGATGCCATTTCCTCTTGTCCTATCAACTGTGACTTGTAAGAAGAGACCTCCCTGCAACCTCCTTTCAGGGAGTTGTCGAGTAAAAGGTCTCCCCCAAGCCTCCTTTTCTCCAGGCTCCCTCAGGTCCCTCAGCCACTCTTCATAAGACTTATTCTAGAGACCCTTCACCAGCTTCATTGCTCTTCTCTGGACCCGCTCCAGCAGCTCAATGTCTCTCTCACACTGCAGTGCCCAAAACTGAACACACTACTCAAGGTGCGGGCTCACCAGTGCCAAGTACAGCAGGACAATCACTTCTCCAGTCCTGCTGGCCACTTTTCCAGGAAAAGGTAAATGAAGTAACTTTCCTACAATTATACTCAGCAAGTCCCTTGCAGAGCAGGAGAGGAATCTGGCACCCAGGGCAGACTGGGGGTCACTTTTGGGCTTCCACAACTACATGAGGCTTCCTACTCTGAGTGTATGAAATAACTTGGTAGAAGCTGTTTTTACATAAAACATCGGTGAGTCCCTGATCAACCTCAACAAGCCAGGGTGCCGTCTAAGGCCAGACTTTGAACTCTCCATTTGAAAGCAGTCAGGGAGGGAGGGAGTGACACCAGCAGCCCCTGCCCACCAGCCCTTTGGCTCAGGCAGGGTCTCAGGATGGCTGGAGCAGGCATTTCTTCCCAGGCTGTGCCTGGAGCCCAGGACAGCCCACGGGAGAAGGTGATCTAGTGCTTAGGTCCAGCCCTCTGCCACGCTTCGGCACAAGCTCAGTAGTGGGACACAGTCCTAAACCCTGCAGAAGAGACCCCAGCGGTCAGACCCCCCATACACAACCTGACTATATAGAGGGGCACAGCTCCACCTGGAACAGCCCAAACCAGTCCAGCTATTAGAGAAAACTCTGTATATCCAGATTTTATCAGACAGCTTTACAATTCAGGACGTAAATCAGTCTGACCAGCTGCCAGCCTTAAATCAATAATATTCTTGTAGATGAGTGGCCAGAGTATTAAATCAAATCCTTACATAACAGACAGTCCCAGCCTATCCATCCCTACAGATTTACTGCTCTGCCCCCAGGTTCAAAGCCAGCCTCCCCGGCTCCTGGCCACAGAGCCCTGCTCCTGCTGAACGCACGGGCTTGCAGAATCACCCCAGAATGCTTTGGGTTGGAAGGGAGCTGCACAATGTGCCAGGCAACACGGAGCTCTCATGCCCAATGGATTTTTGGAGGAAATGAACACACACAAAGGTTTAAAGGCAGAATGACCCTGGCTCATTGCAGCATGGCTAGACGTCCTACAAAGCGCTGCATCAGCAGTAAAGCGGGAGTTGGCAGGTGGCCTGTGACCTGCGTGAAGTTTAGCCATGAAGAGCCGGCTTTGCGAGGATCAAGTGTCCAACTCCAGCTCTCGGCATGCACAACTCTGCATTGGCAATCTGCTGTCCACGCAAGTTTTGCTTCTCCTACGTTAGGGACTGGTGTCACTGCTTGAGCTGGAGATCTCAAACAGCTTTGCAAAGTGGGCTTGGCCATCATTTTCCAGTAAAGAACCCCAGGCAGAGAAAACCACGATCTGCCCAGAGTGGCAAACGGCACAACCCGGAGCAGACGCAGCGCTGGCTCTGGTCACTAGCAAACAGCTCTCCATAGGTCACAGAGTGAGTCTGCTCTGGTTGGAAGAAAGCATATCTTGTTCTTGTACTAAAGGCGCTTTTTCTCTTTTTTTTTTAATTGTTACCACATGCTCAGCATCTGTGCATACACAATATGCATGTTACATTTCATACCAATTACAGGACTCACTAGGGAGATAAAATAAAGAGTTACTCACTAAAGAAATTAACCTATCAAGCAGCTGGAGTCTCACTGGTCATGGGGATAAGTATCTAGCAATGCTGAGGAAAATTCAGGTGAACAATATTAATTTAATGTTTATTCAGTTTTACATCATGCAGTCTCTATTTAAATGCCTGGAAGAAAAAAACCACCCCACAGTTTAAGGAACGGAAATACAGAATGACATTTGCTGTGGAAGTTAACACTGCTGTTGATCCTTCTACATTAGTCCTGGTGAAGCTTTCACTGCAAGAACATCCCTCTGAAGACAGACACCCCTTCAAAGAAAAGGAGGCATTTTCAAAGCTGCAAGAGCTGCAACAAGTATCAGAGGGGATCAACACCGAGTGAATGCGTCAAACTAGCTGAGATCCTGCCAGCAGCCTCTTCCAGACCTTCAGCTGCCTTTGAGACACTCACAGTACTGACGGAATCTCACCGTCACAGCAACAGACCATGATTTCATGCATCAGCTCCAGCACACCCCAAGCCATTTCCTTCTGCTGTAGCAGAGAGGCTTATTTAGGCTTTTTTCCATATCAAACAGTTGCTTGGAAAATGAAAGTGGGGTTTGGGGTTGCTCTACTCTGGCAGCAGAACAACCTCCATCCCCACTCAGGCTGAGGGGGAATGCCAGAGGAGCAATGCAGGGAATGCGCTGCATTCGAGTTTCTCTTGTTCCCCCGTCTCCTCTCAGGACACCTGAGATCCAAAAGGGATCTGCTGGTGATGAGCAGAAAACAAGTGTCAGTAGTAGAGGTCGTACAAACTCCATCCCTGGGAGCCCTACAAAAGTTACACTAGACAAATTCCTGATGGGAAAAAGCATATTCAGCCCTTCCTTCGATCAGACCCCAACCACACTGGGTTCCAGCACTCTTACTTAGACTCTTAAAACAACAAGAGGGATAGGAAAAGAAGGACCAAAGCAACACGTGCAGGAAGACAGCTACCTTGGCGCTCACAACCTAACAGGGTTACCTTCTGGTAGCACAAGGGCCCCGGGTGAAGCAAACTGCCTGGTTTGAGAAGAGAGGTACTGCTCACACCACTCAATGCTTCACGCAACAGTGTGGGAGTCTCAGTCTTCCTAACAAAGCAGAGGAAGAAAGGCATTAAAAAAAGACTTTATAGAATCACAGAATGGTTTGGGTTGGAAGGAACCTTAAAAATCATCTACTTCCAATCCCCTGCCATGGCAGGGACACCTCCCACTAGACCAGGTTGCTCAAAGCCCCATCCAACCTGGCCTTGAACACCTCCAGGGATGGAGCATCCATAGCCCCCCTGGGCAACCTGTTAGGAGTAATGGAGAGAGAAACTTCAAAGTGGAACAAATCAGGCAGCAATATAACAGAAAAAGTGTGTGGAGGAGACACAGACTTGCTACCCCAACAGCCAGGATGCCTACTGACACACGGAGAGGCAGAACATCGATAGGGACAGAGGGGGAAGATTTTATTTCAGTTTCCAACCCCGCTAACTGACTGCACGAGCAGCCCAAGTGACCTCCATCCCTGCCTTCCTGCCAGTTTTGGTCTCCGGTGGAGGGTGAAGAGCTCAGCCCTTCAAGGGAGCACCTTGGGACACATCTCACTCCCTCACCACACCAGGAATCGGGCATGTGCACATCTGTAATCTGAGACTGTTCTTGGCACCGCACGAATGTGGCTGAAGATCCAAAGGCCAGTCCCCTTGGGTGGCCACGCAGCCGAGACACTGCCTGGCAATTTAGCTAATACCAGGTTAGGGTTAACTCAGCTTGATACTTGCTAAACACATGCCCACAATAATAAACAAAGACACAGATCACATTCACTCACACACTAATTAGGCTTATTAGGGAAGGATAATCTAGAGAAATACATAAATTTACCAGGAAGAGATTCACTTATAGATGCAGGGATCATAAGACAGGACATCTGATGCAACAGAACTTCAACAGAAAGCATTCCAGGGAAAAAAACCAAACAAACCAACAAACTACCACCATTCAGATATTTTTTGTTATCAAATATGTTTAGTGCTCACCCCATCTAGTAACTCAGCTGAGACAGCGCTGCCCACGCAGCTACTCCCATCCAGACATTATCACTTAGATCACACTCCACAGCCCCATGGATTAACTTAAGGCTTGAGAAAAATATTAAGTAAAAGCTTAGTACCATATCAACTAACAGCTCTGTTGCCAGAGCCGGTCACTAAATTAAGCCTGTTAACGCCAACTGCGAGACAGCTCTTTTCCCAAAACCAAGATTTAGTCTTGCTGTGTCCATTTATTTGTCTCTGACACTAATGAGAAACAAAGGGTTACTCTCAGCAGCCTGGAAGGCAGGACAGATGGAGGAATTTCACTCCCAGCCCCATCTTCTGCAACCCCTTAACACGATTCCCAGCCCCGGGTTCTCAGGGGCACGTCTTGCAGCGCAGGGCACCGGCTGCAAAGGTCACTGCTCTGCGCTCACCGTTTGCTTTCCCAGCAACTCCAGCTTCAGCCAGCTCCCTGATCCCCGCCTCCCCAGCCTGGAAGCGGTCTCCCTGCCACACAAGCACGCTGCTGGTTAGGTGGCACGGAGGCTAAGGCACATCTGACCTCGGAGAATGCAAATGGCATTAAGGGTGAGGTTGTTTCCAGTTCATCAGCTCATGGAGCGCTGGAGCTGGAAATGTGTTTAATGTCTGCTTTAGTAGGATTACGGCAACTTAAACATATATATATATATCTCTATATATTTGACAAATAAGGGTTTGTTGCATTGGGGTTCATCCAGCTGCCTCCTACCTCAATTATTCAGTGCTTGACTCAGAACTGAAAGCGCACCCAAGCCAGGCACACAGATAACCCAACCCAGCTCATACAAGCCAAACCTCAAACCAACACAAGACAAACCCACTGTAGGTCTGACAAACACCCAGCTATGTTCACTGGGGTAATCTTACCCTGCCTATACGGTGCAAACACTGCTTCTTACCCCTGGAGGCAAGTCACCAGGGTATTAGGGATCTGCACCGTGCTCCACTCCCCAGGAACAACGCCCAGGCTGAGCATTACACTCATCACTTCTCAAGGTCGCTAGCGTAAGAGCACAGCACCGAGCTCCCCGCTGCCACGGGCTCCTTGCAAAGAGGTTCTCTCATTGCAGCTTGTGCCCCGCTCACACTCAGAGCAGAAGCACTGTGTGATTACTCATGCTCTGGAGCCTGACCCTGCTAGGACTAGAAGACCTCCTCATGAGCAGATGTGCCGTGGGGAGGACTACACAGAGCGCTTCTCTCTTGACCTAACCGCAATAAAAAGTCACCGGTATTAAACCATGACATACACCGGAGAATATACAAACAGGATTCTACAGGGCTTCATCCCACAGCCCTCAGAGTTTTGCACTGAAATTCAGTAGGGCTGGGAACTGGGTGGAGCTTTAAAGGGAGCCTGAATCAACTACAAAGCTGTGGAACACTTTACATCTTTAAAACAACTCTTTGGTTTTCTTCTACAGACAGAAAAAGCACAGAACAAATATATTTGCAGACCACGGGGATTCTACAGCATGCAGCAACATTCGTCTTAGAGCAGGAAAAACCTGCTGAAAGTCAGTACAATAGCACTGGTGAAATCCTCTTGGAGTTTTAGGACTCAGCACGGGGAGCTCAGTGATCCAAGCATTACAAGCACAAATGATCAAGGCTTTGCAGAGATAAGCACAGCTCCAATTATTTCACATCAGCTGAAGGTAAAGAAGATGCTGCTTACCAAGCTGTCTAGCCCTCCTCCCAGGAGGTCCACAGCACCCATCTGCATGGAGGACACTTGGGGAACATTCACTGGGGGTCCCAGGTCCAGGTTGAGAAGGTCACCCAGGAGGTCGCCCTGTGATGGAATGACCTGTGGCTGCTCCAGGTTTGTAGTGGCCGTTGTGCCCACGGGGCTATCACCTGCATCAGTGCTGTGGGTGAGAGGAACAAGAAGCAACAGAGAGAAACATTAGTCACCTTTGGTCTCCAGCTTCAGATTCCCACCATGAGGAAACACAGCAAGAGGTGGCTCACGAGCAGAAGTCATTTAAAAGCTTATTGTAGCAGCTGATCTGACCACGGCCATGTCCAAGGCAGTGTGTTATAGCATGTGGTTCTTCAACACGTGGTTTGAGCACCAGGACTCTCCATGTATTGTTTTCAGTTCAGAAAAGAGATTCCTCAAGGTGTGAAATCTGCCCACCCTGAGAATTACAGACCCCTCCAAAACAGTGAGCCATGGACTACGGCACTGAAAATAATTACTTCCCAGCTCAGAAGAAACCTACAGAGATGATTTTCAGCCCACTGGGCCTGGAGAACTACATGTAAACATGGGGGAGGGAAAAACAAAACAACCCAGACTTCCTCAGAGACCTAACACTGATAAAACCCTTGAGCTCTCACTGTGACCAGAGCAAACTGAACCACTCCCCACAGATCTGGATCAACCACCTTCCACTGACCAGCACCAAGCTCCACAACACTTCTCTAATTAAAGGCCTCAATCTAAAACCGATTTCTTTATCACTATCTTCCTTTCCTCTGGGTTAGCAGGCATGCTAATTACTAGTCTAGAAATGCTCATTATACAGCTTCCAAAATTTCATATCATATGCTGTCTGGCTACCTTTTATATTCACTTGCCACTGAATTTTACAAGAAGGAGAGAAAAAAAAAAGTGACACTGACTGTAGCTCCTGGAGATCTCATTACAATGTATTTATTCTTTAAATCCAGAGACACTAATATTTTAGATAACTTAAAATCGACTTTGTATCCTGTTGCCAGCAGCAACTGACAGAATTCTCTGGAGCTCACATGAGGGCAGATGCAGCCAACAGGTAATTGCACACAAGTGCCAGGGGAATTAGCATCCTGACAAGGTGTTTAACACGGGGGCTCTTTTGTAGGAACTGCAGCTCCTGATTTTGAGGAGCCACGATTCTCTTCCTTATCCTCCTTCAGTTACTGAGGGGAAAGCTTTAGCAACAGAGCTTTAGCTGCTCCCAACTTCACTGCCAAGACGAAGAGATGTAGCATAAGGACTGCAGAACAAATTAGTTACCAGGCA
Source organism: Eurystomus gularis (assembly GCA_013400335.1). Taxonomy (NCBI): domain Eukaryota; kingdom Metazoa; phylum Chordata; class Aves; order Coraciiformes; family Coraciidae; genus Eurystomus; species Eurystomus gularis. The sequence goes on from VZZY01003002.1 coordinate 112,977, forward strand.
GCGGCAGAAAGGGTTGAAAGCGTCTGCATTAAAAGCTTCAGACCCCTAATAGTACGAATATTACTTGCTTCTGCCTTCAGCAAGGAGACTTCTGAGTACGCTGAACAGCTAACTGAAACATTTTTGAAGAGCAAGTGGTAGCATGATCCACTCCCACCCCCAACCTGAGAACGGGGAAGAACAGCATGTATGAGCAGAGCACATCACCAGCCGGTAGTGCACACACTTGGTTTGCTCCCAGTATATAATCCCTTTAACACTACACCTCTTCAACACTTACTCATCCCTCTGCTGATGGAGATAAAGCAATCCTTCGAGGTCTTGTGTAACTGCAGCTGCCCCAAAGCCCAACCAGAAATTAGGAAAGGACAAAGCTAATCAGTTTGGATTAAAAGCCAAGCGCCGAGCCTTCCACTTCCCGCACAGAACAGGCCTCTTCAAATAGAGCTGGACAAACAACTTTGCATTTTCTTTGAAAGAAAAAAATTAATAAAGAATAGCTGGGTTATGAAGGGTAAAAAGACTTGATAGAAGCTTTCTCCCTTAAGATCACGGGCAGTGGCTAGCAGCTGGGTTTGCCCATTTGAGTTGGAGATTGGGCCCTCCTACAAGACCAGCCTCCAGCGGTTCCCAGATGTCGGGAGTCACAAGGGATGCACAGCCTGAACCAGACTGAAAAAATTCCTGCAACCACCTGGGTGAGAATGGGGACTCCTGTCCGAGTCTCACCGGACTCCTCCTCTCCCAAGAGCCCTGTAAACGCCTCCCTCAGCTGCATTATAGCTGAGCAGGGGTGGGGGGAGCCTCCACATGAGGAAACGCTGCTGAGCAATCAGGTGATTTCTTTCCCACCTTTAGGATTCTTCTGCGACTCTATGACACTTGGGCTCATTGAAAAGGCAGGAACATTTCACCATCTGTGAGCTGATCAATGGGCCTTCCCATCAGCTAAGAGCTGAAAGGAACCTGTCCTACATTGCTTGAATGAAAATGAAATGAATCAAAATGAGTGTAGTGTATTCTGCAACCAAAACTAACTCCTCCTTGGTTTACACCCAGGAACGCACCACTGTTCTAGCTGCTTCTGCCCACCTACTCAAGGCAACGCTATCTTGACTCTCTTAAGCCACATTCATTGTGGACTTCTCCACACTATCATGCGTCCAACTCCATCTCACTGTGCGATCGGAAGCAAAACCTCAGTCTATAAGTAGACAGCTCAATCACCAGAACAGTCGTTACCGCAGAAGTGACAAAGACAACTGCAAATAGCTGAGGAGGTTATCTTCCACTGGACACCCTTAACTTACATGAAAATCTGTTAGCTTAAGGCATCTTTTCATGCAAAACAATTTCTTAGTAAAATCATCCTAGATGCACAAATCCTGGCTCCTCACAACCACGCTCCCACGGAGCTGCCCACTGTAATTCTCACAGCCGAAAGTGGTCATTTGCTACGCTCTGACATGGTACAAGGAGGCCTCCGCATCACCTTGTGAGGTTGCACTGTCCTTTTGCGCACAGTACAGCAGAAAACCACAATAACGGGGCCTCTTTACGAGGTGAGCCTACATCAGAGAAGCCTGGTGTGCCACTAAGTAACACCACTCTTCTTTTACTTTACCAAATGGGCCAGAGCACTGATCAGTATACGGCGTGTTCTGCTCAGCACCCTTCAGACCTTCCCCCAGCTCCGGCTCCCTCAGCTTGCCACTGCCAATGGAGGCCTGAAGGTCTGATGCTGGAGTAATGGGTGATGTAGTAGTAAACACCACCAGGGCAACGTACAATACTGCTACAGTCAGAGAAGATTTGAGGTCAGCAGACTGAGCCTGAGCTACGAGAGTCAGGCCACGTACACAACATACACAAGGAGACAGTAAAAACACCGCTCCGTGCAAAAGCTGAATTCCCTGAGCTGACCAACCCCCCTCCCAAAACGTTAGCTTCTGTAGTGAGCCGAAACAACAGCGTACAGCAAGGCTGGTACCACTGAAGACCAAAGCTCCCTCCACCCCAGCTCATTTTGCTGTTGAGGCAAATCTTTGACCAGGAGAGGTGGCTGTGCGAAGTGGCCACTGCTGTTCTTCTCTGACTAGCAGAATTGTGCTTGCTGGTCCTGGGGCAATGCAGCCAGACCTGATTTCATAGGCAGAGAGAAAACAACGCGGCTTCCCAAAGCTAGTCATTACAGAAATAGCTTTAGTTGCTAAGAATAGCAGAAAAGAAGTGTCAGAAAATAGAAAAGGAGCAGCATCACACACTGATTTATCAGTGCAACAGCAAAAAATAGCACTCCAAATGTCACTGTGGGAATATTATTAAGAGGTAAGCCTGGATACTCTGCCTTCTGCTGTAAGGCACACTTACATTTGTAATTGAAGCCATTAGTGCCAACAGCACTGCTTACCTGAACGAGGAGCCATGGGAACAGGCTCGACAGCCACGCCGCTGCAGCCCAGGACCACTGTACTGCCTGCTCCTGCAGATCCAACCCACTGCCAAGACTGGGACCACGGGGAAGCCTTAAAGCTCCAGACAATAAGCCAAAGCATTTTCAGCCCATTCCCCAACGGTTAGAAAGGACCATTAGCAGTCTAGCCATCTTCTTCTAAGCCCAAGCAGTTTTCAGTGATGGGGCTTAGATGGCTTTTACATTCCCCTTGCTTTACAGGCACCAAGCGAGAAGGGTAATTTTACCAGTCTTTCCCCATTTCATATTCCAACAGCAAAGCATCCCTGTACTTGCCTGTTCCAGGAAACTGGTATTATTCTACCCAAGTGAGGCCTGTAAAGCCGCGCTGTTGCTGAAGTAAAAGCTCTCACAAAATCAAGAAGTGTATCCTTCTGAAAGATGCTTGTTTCTACCACAGCTGTCCTCCTGGAAGCACACCCTTGCACCAGTTATCCACAGCTTCAGCTTTTGTATTCAAACTCTCATGTTAAGAGGGCTTATAGCCAGTGCCTTCTCAAAAACCATCATGGCTTCTCCTCACACAAGAGCTTTGATACTTCCTCTGTCTTCAGCCCTAGGAACTCAGAAACTACATACCCAGGATTAAATTCTACAACTAAATGGCCCCTTGAATGACCTGCAAGCCCCTACACCATCGACAAAAATAACGCTAGACTGTTATAAAAAGATCTTTGAATCTTTTGAACTGTTTGCTAGAAACAAGCAACCAACTCTGCCTGTTATCACCGTGGTTACCTCAGCTCACCTTCCATGGTGAATTGGCAAGTGCTTGCGGTGGATCCCGTGGCTCCCCTCCACAAAAGCATTGGGTGGTTTGTGGTACACAGAAGCCAGAGACCCGATATGGCAGATCAACTCATCCAGCAGAGTCGGTTCAATCAGATCAGTCTCTTCAGAAATAAGCGGCTTTTCTGAGAGGACCACTTCTTTGGCAGTCACTGGATCCGTGGAAAGAAGGCGCCAGTAGATGTAGCCACGATCCCGCAGGTCTGGGTTGTCAGAATCCTGGGACAAAGCAATACATCCGTCAGGTTTCAAGCAGACCAGCGCCTGTAATCATTTAAATTTTTCTAGCAGTAATTCTGCTGGATTAAAAAAGCCCAGCCATCCAGTAACAAGTCACCAATTTCAGAATTATGTTACATTCTGCTTGTTTTGATGAACATCCCAGAATTAAAAATAAGAACCAAAGTATTGATGCCTCGCTTTCTGCCCAGCTGGTCAGGGAGCAAAAACCCCAGGATTTACATCCCATAATTGCCCCTTCCCACAAAACTATCAACTGCTTTCCAAACCCTCCTGCCACTCGACATAACAGTCAGTATTAGGAGAACTCCAAGGGGCTGCAGAGAGGAGAAAAGAACACAAGTCAAAATGACTCTGTCACATACTAAGAGTAGACAATACCACATATTGTAAGAGAATGAGCCAAGATTCCTGGAAATATGACTTACCCACGGGCAGTGCTGGACAAAAAGACACTGCAGAGCTAGAGGATAGTTTTACTAAGCCATACTGTTCACACCAATAGAGATCTTATTTATCCTGCCTTTTAGTTATCTAACGAAGTATGGCAAGATGCTAATGATGCACGGTTAGGACACTTCATCAGTTCTCCAGCTGCCAATAATACCCTCGTTTTACTGCAGATACTTCTGCCCCTGCATGAAATGCTAATTATTTCTCTCCTTTTCCAACAGCTTTGCCCAGAGCCAAGCGAACGGTGATAGTTTGCAGCTAATGTTCTAGGGAGAGAGAGGTGCTGTGGTTTTATGCTGTAGTGCAACATGTTTGAAGTGTTCATGGAAACAAGGGCTGGGATTTTTAATCCCCATATCAGCAGAATAACAGGGTAAATATTTCTAACGGATTTTTCCCTGTAAAATTCTGGCAACATATCGTACACCTCATCAGCCTTCCTCCTCGGCATTTCTTTTCCTCTTCTGTGATCTTGCTCATGCTGCTGCTGACCTGCTATAACCTGCCTCTCTGCCGCCTGTCTCGAGACTTTCCCAGGCACAATGCAAAATCTCTATTTGTAATGAGACTGGGCATGCTAAGCTCATTTTGCTCATAAGGACCTAGATACAATGTCCAGGTCAACTGAAAAGATTTCTCCGCAGTGCTGTTTTTCAGTTTGATGGTGGAATCATGGACTCTTTACACTCTTCACCCGTAACAATTCCTACAAGACTCTTCGCATCCTGCCTGCAGCAGGCAGCTCAAGGTCAGGTAGTGCTTCTGCGAGGGCAGACATGAAAGACCACGTGCTCCTTGCAGGCACATAAGGATTCAAAACTGTTTCTTCCCACAGCCAAATAAACAGACTTGAAACTTTAGTGTATCTCCTGGAACAACAGGCTCCGATCTTCCCTCTCCAAATTCCCTGCTCCCCAGGGTCTGCACGCACAGCTGTGGTGCATACCAACGAGCCACGCCAGCTGAGCTACCCACCCATGCCAGACAGACCACGGCAATGGAGACGTGAAGGCTCTGCACCATCCGTTAGGCTATGGGCTTGCCAGGGACCTTGATCGCTGCTACACGTCTGTGTCCTTCCCATCCCCAGCTGCTTCACCGCTATTTTTACCAGTGTTGGCTGAATTAAACTGGCTCTTGTGACACTCACACCTACAGTTTGCTGTGCAGACACACCCTAAAAGACACTCCAAGTGCAACAATACCTAAGCTGGGGAAAGAAACACACATGTAATTACTCTCCCACTCAAGAGAAAACCAGTATCTCCACCTAAAAATCAGACCTTGAAGCACGCAGCTTTTTAGTGTTTCACAGCCAGTTATCCTACACTGACTTATTATTCCCCTAAAATACAAGAAGCCAGATTGAATCAACATTTGTGACAAACAGAAAAAACAGACACCTATTATATTCCTAGGGTGCCATTAAGCGTTTTGTGACTCAGCACAGTGGGTTTTAACACTTCGTACCTTTCTTCTGTTGGCTTAGCCAAACAGCAGCCCGGCCTTGGCCCACCCCTCTTGAAAGAAGAGCTGAGAGCCAACCTAACAGCAGGTTTTGAAGCAAGAAAAGCAGGCCACAGATTTCTTGTCCCTGACCAATGTAGTGAATAAAAGTTTTAAGGACTAGTAAGGCTACAGCCATGGTTTCTTGCAGTGAAGAGGAGCAAAAAGGACAGCTGATGATTGAGTCCAGGTTTTCTGCTCAGAAACAATCGCAGCCCATTCAGAAGAGCCAGAAGACTATTTTCATCACTTGACACAGCAGGTCTGCAGAGGAGCTGCTCTTTCTGGACTACACCATCACACATTTACCCCAGTCATTACAGCCAGGGAGTGTAGGAGGATCAGATGAGTTCTTACCCTCTCCTGCCACCAGGACATCTCCATTTCTGTTCTCCACAACTACAGCACTTGTCTGCCAGCTCAAGCCCAGTCCCACCTGCAGCGATCTGAGCTCATCACTCAGCACCTCATGCATTATGAATCCCAGATCTTAGCCCACTGTTACGGCCTCCGGCAAGGCTGCCACATTGGTTGACAGCATCCAAGTACAAAGGAAAAAACCTAAACCTCAGTTCTTCCTTTTCCATTGCTTAAGCTTTGCTGTTCCCAGAACAGTGTTTTTGCCAGGCCCCTTCCCTTTCCCACAGCTTCAGACATTTTAACTGCAAGCCACCTTCAAGAAGAAAGCATTTTGATTTCTTCGTAACTCCACCCTGTCCCTAACTTTCCATTTGGTGGGGGAATGGGAAGGAATTAGGATGAAGCAAGAGCTATGAAGGAGCGAGCAGACGCCAGATGGCACGGTAACAGGCACAGAGCAGCTCTTAAACAGAGCCTCTTCTGGAGAGAAGAGAACACTTAAATCCTATCGACTGCAAAGCTGACCGGCCTGGCAGATGGGAGACACCACACAGCAGGCCAGCACGGCGTCTGGAGGGCTCTGCTTCACTGGATGCCTTGGCTTACCTGCGTGGCCAGGCTGAGGACCTGCTGAACCAGCTCCTGTGTCTCAGAAGGCTTCTTTAAGAACAGCTTCACTATAGCAGTCAGTAGGGTGAGCTGCACCTAAGAGAAAGGGATGCAGCAGAGGTTAGAAACCTCATCCATGCTTTAGCAAGGTCTCCCAACATCCTTTAACTGATATGAAACTCAAGTCCTATGCTTTGTAACAGCATTATACCATTCTTTCCAGTAAAATCCATTACAACAGACTCTTGCCTGCTGCAAAACACTTTCGCAAACAAGTCCTTGATGAGCACACTGAGATTTATGTCATACTTTCATGCATCTCCTCACAATTCTTTTGTATGTTCTGGTCCCTAGTAGGGGTATTCTCCAAGAAGAATTCAACATCTAGAAGCCTTTCGTGTTCCATCTTATCATTCTGAGAAGTCTGGGCGATACAGACAAAAGAGCAAGTCTACAGACTCCCAATAGCTTTATTTTAGCCAAATACTGAAGTTTTTGTTGGGAGGCATTTTCTGACCGCTGCAACAATACTGACCGTCCATCCCATACATACACTGCAGATAAGATGCACAACATAATTTTACCTGAGTGCTTTCATCATGGAAGCCCTCCAGGAAGCTCTCCAACAGCTCATCTGCATTGTCAATTCTTTCCGCATATTCGCCCACTATCCAGATCATGGCAGCTCTGGCATCTGGTTCATCCAGGGAATCCAGGTTCTCGCACAGAGTGGCAATGATGCTTTCATACCTGATTTGTCAGAGTACAGGTGGATTACTGGAGTAAACTCAACATGTGTTACACCATCTCTGCCCACATCATTCTGCACAGAATCCTGCACTGAATGACAATGTTTTGTATTTCTACACAAGAAGCACCATTTTCACCCAACTACAGAAGACATTAGTAGGCTTTTTCTTTTTCCAAGCTGAGCACTGAGATCTCACAGGGTCTTCAAGAGCTCTGCAGTTTCATTAATCAGCAAGACCACCCAGATGTAGAATTGAAGAAGCAGCTGCCTCCCTCTCTGTTTTGCTAAAGGGAACTCTTGATCCAACAGTTCAAAGCATGAGTCTGTACCAGACCCTGCAGCCTCGCTGGCATCCTCTGACTGGTAACTCTAAACTGGGTATTACGCTTCCCCACATGCTTTACCCTAAAATAGACAATGCCCCACACTAATTTAGCTTCCCCCACTGCCATGGCTGGGTATCCCCATCAAAAGCAGACAATCTGTCTTGTAACTGAGAGCTGACATTGCCAGGCAGACCTGCAGGTGACCCATGTTACTTTTTAGGCAATCATGAAGTCTCTGCGGAAAGACCCGGCTGCTGTTCTGTAGCTGAAGAGACGACACCTCATTGCAGCAACAGCTTGGAAGAAGCTGAGTACTGTCCAAGCCAGAGAAAACACTCGCTGGAGAAAGCCAGTGGCATTTTGTTCAGTGCAATCTGACTGCGATCTCAGATCATGAGAGCCAGGAACTTCCGCGGCCTTGTACACAAGCCTTCTAGAGCAGACGAGCAAAACCAGAAGCGTGATGCTGTAAATATGGTCAAATTTTCCTTCAGGCATTCTCTGCAAGAGCTTTATTAGCTTTTGATTAAGGCTTATACTCAGCATCAATATGGAGCAGTGGGGAAGGAAAAGCTTTCAATTCAAACTAGTAATGTGTCAGGCTGCTACGTCACCTAGAGCCAACATCTGAATCCTACCATACTAGGAGCTAGAACCAGAACGGACACTGCTTTCCACAAAAACTTGTTTCAGAGCCCTAGTAAGCTATGCTCATTGAGTTTTACATTGCTCTACTCTCATGCTAGCAGACAAGGGCTTCCAAAAACCTTATACTGCTTTCACATACTTGTTGGGGTACTTGCGGAAGATGTCTCTGATGACAACAATGGCCTCCTGGACCACATAGTTCACCTTGGTCTGGATGAGGTCTAGCAGTGTGCTTACGCAGCGCTCCGCAGATTGCTAGAGAGAAGAACAGAGCAGTACAGTCAAACCAAGCTGAAGAAACACTTCTTGCCAGCCCACAGCACCCGCTGAAGAACAAGGCACGCATATGTGGAAAGGCCCAGAGGGGGAAAACAGAAAGACAACAGCTACCAACTCCATACATGCATCCAAAAAAAAGCCTACAGTCTGGCAAGTGTTTGCGTATTACAGTGGAGGTACCAGTTGAGTCCAGCTCCTGTGAAAAGTGAAGGTTGAAGCAACTGTGCCAGTACATAGCTGGATCACCACACAAGAGACCTTAAGGACATTGCCTGCATTACTATCTAGATCACCCTCCGGCTGGCTTGCAGTTGAAACGGGCCACCGAATGAGCTCTCATGGACTTGCCCCAAGCTGTGGCAACCAGAGCTGGGAGAGTTTTGACAGGGACTGCTGGAAGGTGTCTGGGGAAGACAGGAGGAGGGAGAAAAGCATACTGTCAATCATGCTGCAAGTACAGGAGGAAAAAGCAGCTCACACCAGCTAAAGGTTCAGCATTTTTGGTGTGAGGTCACTAGCAACAGCAACATGTGAAGATACAGCTGTCGCTAACACAGCTTTCACATTAAGTAGTTCCAAATTCCCAGCCACTGGCACTGTCAGATAACAAGGACTGGACACTGTCCTGGCATGCTCCAGGAGCCAGAACTGGAGTCAGAGGCAAATAATTCAGGGAAGTCTATTCCCAAACAGCACAGTGAGCCAGGACATCACAGGAGCAACCAACTCCAGCACCAGAGAGCTTCAAATAAGGACAGCGATTTGGCTATTAGTGGAGCACATATGAAGCCTCGTTACACAGCCGGTGATTAATGTGAGCAGCAGACTGCTCATGACACTGCCGAGGCAGTCACCACCAGAACATTCAGAAAGCGTTCAGGGTGGAGACAAACGGTGTGGTGCACAAACAACGGCAACGTAGGTGGATTTTTCAATTCAAGTGAGCGAACAGTCCCCTTCACTTTCAGAGCACTTGAAGGCTGGGCAGGAGGAGGAATGAAATGGCATTTAAGTCGCAAGAATCAGGTTTTTTGAGAATGGGAAAAAAATCTCAAGGACAATCCTCAAGACTTGTAAAGCTGAATTTGGGACAAGCAGAGACTAGAACCTTTGGTGATTTCTTGCTCTCCTGACTCTAGCTGTGCTGTCTCAGTCAAGCCACGCAGCAGCAATGCCGCACGGGGACCAGCCAAGAAAGGAGACACTATAAACCACCGTTTGCTCTGTCTTTGCAAGCTGGCACCAAAGGCCATAAGACTCTCCCCTGAGATTCAACTGAACAGAAAAAAATCCAATATACTTGGCATCACAGTAAGAAGAGGTATCATATAAAATTATATGATTGGTATAGTATTTTTTTATGATACCTCTCCCTCCCTAGCACAGTTTTACAGGTACTGTGCCGCTGCAGAGACAGTGAAGCAGCAATGTGACAGTGTCCTACTCTGATCTCTTCTCCCACTCAGGAAGAGATCTGACCTGCAAGTTTCATGGAGACTGACCATGGAAGTGGCTCCACACGGATTGACATTGTTCACAGTGGGAACCCCACTCAAAGTCCTTGCAAGACAGATGCTTCAGAGCTTGCAATTTTATCTCTTACCAGCTTCTCAACAACCTTCACTAGATGTTTTAACAAGTGACCTTAAGGAGCACTTGGAGTGAATCTGTCCTAAGCCAACTCTACTCTACAGAACCTACAGCATGAGGTAGGTCACTGTCTGCAACAAGCAGTCCAGCCCTGTGACAGTCCACAACCAGCAAATCTCTAAGAGCTGCATAATTCAAGGAAAAACAAATTAAGGTTTATTTTTCTTTTCTTTAGATGCTTCAGAGTGTGATTTTCCCAGGAAGAGCACAACATCCACTTTGAAATATGCAGTATTGATTTTTAGCCCAAGAGTCCCTTGAAAAGTTCGCAGTCATGTGGGCACGTGCACGGCAGAGCAGCCCCTCTAACAAAATTTCCCTGTAACAGAACACATCTCAGCTCGCCCTGTCCTTTGCAAACTCATTGCCGTCTGAAGGTGGACATCCCTGGGGACTGCAGTGCTCTGCAAACCGATGAAAGAGTGCCTCAACCCCAACAAGCTCCCAGCTTGGCATGAAGAAGGACAACCAACCAATATAAAAACTGCTTTGTTTTTCTGCAGACATCAAATGTAAGACCTCAAGATTTCTGAAGTAGCACATACCACACTCACAGCCCTCAGCCTCAAAGATTCCAAAGAGCTGGGCTGCTGGCACTATCTCCTGGAACAGAGACAAATACCCCTCTAACATGGCTCCTTCTGCTTCTCCTGTGCTCCAGAGGAATCACTATTCTTACTGCATCCACTTCATTTCCTTTTCTCATAAGAGCGGTCCTTAGTTTCCTTTCAGCCAAAGCCTCAGATGACTTCTTCACCCAGTGCTGTGGGTGGAGCAAACCAAGGCACAAGCCAGACACCTTCACCTCACGCTGTCAAGTCTAAGTACATCACACAGTTTGCTGGAGACATACTCAAGCTTAACTCTGAGCCCAGCTAGTCTATGCTGTTCTGACATCCAAACCAATATGACTACTTAATCCTGAGCAAAGTCCATCAGGGTATTGCTTATGTTTCCAAAACAAGCACTACCTCTGCTGTTAGCATCACGCACCGCTGCCAGCAGAGGGAATGCCACACTTGCTCTGTGGCGTGTGTCACAGCAGACAAATTTATTTACTGTCTTACTCTTCTCGGAGAGACTCTTAGACAAAAGGTATGATCCTTAAAGGCAGAGCTGGGATCCTCATGAATACTCATCCATCAACAGCTCCTGCCGGCTGTGCCCTATGTCAAAAAGCAGATTTCTAAGCCTTGGGAACTTGGACACTGATGGCTGAGAGAATGTTCTTCCATTAGTCATAACTCACAGTGCAAACAGCCTCTAGTAAACACGGATGCACTGGGGACAGGGATTAACCTGGAGATGAGGACACTGTAATGAGTTGTTCTATATTTGCCCTCTTTAAATCTGGCTCTTGTCAGAGGAGTAAACAGACCTCACCTTTAGCAACAGCATCTTCAAGGAAGCATCGCTGAAAGTCAAGGTTAACACCACTTACTGAGAGGCTATTACACAAGAGTTAATATTAGTCCTTTGCATATTGAATATACTGTCATGGTATCACAGAATGGTAGGGGTCGGAAGGGACCTCTGGAGATCTACTCCAACCCCCCTGCTAGAGCAGGATCCTAAAGTAGAGCATGCATCAGGGATGGGAATGTAGGGGATGAGGGCAGGAAAGGGTAAAAACCTCTAAAAACACCTTGCTGCTGCAGGAATACACCACCTTTCATGTGAAACTAGGACAGACACACAGCCAGATCCTGGGGAGAAAGCCCCTACTGAGAATGAAAGCAAACTCCCCAGCACAAGGCACGACAAAAAGGGCTGCACCAGCTTCTTTACACTTCTCAGTTCCTCTCCTCCAAGCCCAAGATCATTTTCTGCCGCGCTCCATCCATGCAGCCTCCCGCCTGCACACAACATGGAAGGAACACTCCAGTCTTTTGAACAGCAGACATGAAACAGAGGCAGCAAACGTTCGGTTCTATTGGGCCACGCTTCAAACAACACCCATGGCAGCGATCAGCCTTTAAGAGGTGAAGGAAGGAAAAGGAGGCTGCATGGGTGGTCAGTTCTCTCAAGAGGACAGAAGCCGGTGTCCTCTTTACACAGACTTAACGGTAGTTTAGCTGAAACAGGGGAAACCTGTGCACTGCCACTGTACTGAGCCAGGCACGACTGGGTTTTTATTTAAATGTGCTGTCAGGCAATGCCCATGGGAACACACTTCAGCAAAAGCTAAATGAGCTCAGCTGAAATTAGATCACTTCTGTGACATTTTGCACTTGGTTATCAGTTAACTGAAAAGCACCAAGAGCACAGCATAAGTCTTCCCTCCCTTCACAGGCTTTCTGAGCTCCTGTCAGGCATACCAGATTCATTTACAGGGGAATTTACAGGGACATCACTAAATAAAAAAAAATTACGAGTATTTTGGTGGATGTTCAACTGGCAAAGAACATTTTGGACTGTTGTTCTGAATAAATGCAGAGGTCATTAAGAGGGAACTTATTTGTATAATCTTCTAGGCTAAAGAGAGCACGCTCCAAATGAAGCTACAAGCTATACAGACCTTTAACACTACATAGGCAGATAGAGTCATTCTAAGGTTGTGCAAATCGCACGGAAGTGTCCCAAATCTCCGTAATTCTACACAAATGTGCTCTGTTGAGCTGAAACAGGGGGGGACACAAAACATTTCATAATACCGAGCTCTCCTACACAATCTCTTCTCCTTCTCCCTTCAGTCAGGCTGCAGCTATTAAAGGAGGTCCTCACGGACAAGTGGTCATTGTTGCATTGAAGACGGCGCAATAAAATACTCTATCAATGATGATTTGCTCTGTCTGCAAGCTGAGGTCTGAGAGGAGCTCACCACCCTCCTGTGATGTGCTCAACTGAGCTCACGGGTCCTACTGTTCAGCTGGGGCTTTGCCCACGAGCATGATGTGTGCAGGTCACTTGACTGCCAACACAGAAGCGAAGAAATTTTGCCTAACGTGGGAACGAGACGGCAAAGCCCATCATTGTTTTTGAAGACAGAATGGCAGAAAACCTCAGGATTCAGATACTTGCCTCAACCTTGATGGCACAGCGCCCAATCGCTCGGACAGCCTTGCGCACAAAGTCAACATCCACTTCAGTAGCGTATTCCTTGAGCTCTGCCAGGACCTGCAGAGAAAGCACACCAACATGAGTCCCTGGGGTCACACAGAGAGAACGCCCCACTCTGACAAGTGCTGCTGCTTGAACACCACAACAGGAGCGGGATATCTTCCTCCACAGCTAGCCACACACATTCAAAGGGAACACGATCAAACCCTGCCATTGGTCTCTATCTCTGAAACCCACTGGTTTGGATTAGGCAGCAAGACTTGGCTTAGGCTGGCCAGAGCCCAAAAGATGGCTTGGTCTGGATTATTTTCAAATTCTGCTGAACAAAAGCCGGGGCAAAATCAGCCCTGCCAAACTTCATGTTGCTATTTGTTCTTACACTGAAAATACAGTGAAGGAGGGGTCACATCCCTACACGTACATTTTATGTACATTTTATCATGCTTATTGTTCTACATTCACCGTATGCAAAGCTCTCAGCAACAACCATTTCTGATCTCTCCTTTTCTGTGTTGAGATGAACCTACGGGATCCTAAAGCAGGATGCAGAGGAGACCTGAGGACACCCTGGAACATCTATATAGAGATTAGTAACAGCATGAAGACATTTCCCCTCTTAAGAATAAAATTTACTCTTTTGTCTCAGTTACTTGGCTAACTGAAACTGAACAAGGGCTTAAAAACCAGGACCTGCGGGGATCTTACAGCCCACTAACTGAAAAGTAACTTTGTCTTAAACAAATAGCTTAGAAAAAAAAATTATTTTTTTTTTTTTTTTTAAATCTACACAATTTATATTCCCTCAAAATCTCACTTGTTGCAGTTTCTCACATCAGATATGACATCAGGGATTTCATCGTGATGTCACAAACAGATTGCAAGGGAGGGGTGAACAGCACAAAGCGAGGCAGTTCTTTGAAAAATCTCCAGCCAATGCAAATTGCTCAGAACACGGACAAGATAAAGAGGCCTTGAAAGGCCAGACTGTAGACAAATAAATCTGCAAGGAGTAGACACGACATCTGTTTTGAAGTTTTATTATTGTCTTGGATGATCTACGCTGCACAGTACTTAGAGCATCTGGGTTTAGCAGCTTATGCTTCCAACTCCCCCCAAAGTCTGAGTGACATGGATACAACTACTCTGCCTCCTCGGTCTAGAACAGACATGGACATGGACTGGTCTTGACAAGCCACACAGGGCTTGTAGTGATAGGATGAGGGGTACTGGCTTTAAACTGGAAGAGGGGAGATTTAGATTAAAATTAGGAAGAATTTTTTTGCTCTGAGAGTGGTGAGACACTGGCCCAGGTTGCCCAGAGGGGTTGTGGATGCCCCATCACTGGAGGTGTTCAAGACCCGGCTGGATGGGGCTTTGAGCAACCTGGTCTAGTGGGAGGTGTCCCTGCCATGGCAGGGGGTTGGAACTAGATGATCTTTGAGGTCCCTTCCAACCCAAACCATTCAAGGATTCTAAGGTAGAAGCCTGCTCTCCTTGGGTCTCATTTCAGGGCATTTTTCTGATGAAGTTTGGGCTGGTTTTAGGACTGCCTCTTTAGAATTGGGAAGAGATTCACTCATTAGCCAGCAGATCCCAGTCCCAGACTCTGCCCTCCAGACACCACTGCCTTTCATCCAAACAACCTGCATTATCTAAATTATGCATTACAATTGGTATGGAGCCTACCAAGAGTAAACAGAAAATTCTGAATACATTTTCATGAAAACTGATTTTTAAAATGGTTTCCATGTGCCCAGCATAAAAGGGGCATGAATTACCTTGCCCAGTTCCAAAAAACAGGGGAGAGCTGAAGAGAGCTGCTTAAAAATGTCACATTAAATTAAATTGCTCTGTGACAATTAGAATAGGACAACAGCAGCACTAATCAGAGGCATTAATCATCCTGCATTAGCGTTAGGCCTTGTAGCCAAGCTCACACTTGAGAACACTTCCTTTAAGAAAGGAATTTGGATTAAACCAACATCAAATCCAAGGTGAATCTACACTGTAAAGCAGTCTCAATTCGGTTTAGCTTTAGCCTTGCACTATTTCTGGTCTGGAAGCAAGTTAAGCAAAACAAAAATTATTCTAGCTCTGAAGAGTGCCTGTGCAAGGGTTTAACAATGTAACTAATACGCTTGAAATTCACACTTCTGTCATGCTTGGCCTTCCCCAGTGCCTCCCTTGCAGGCACACCTCTCTCACTTGAAACAAGCCTCTTGTTCCAATCTCAGCACCAGCAGTGACTCACTTGACAGGAGACATCAGCTCTCCTCCTGGAATTGCAATCTGTAAAACAAGATCTACCTAAAATGGTCGCGGTACAAGACACACCATGCTATTCACATTTAGATCACGGAGGAAACTCCAACACCTCCCATTAAGCAGCTGCAAAGAGCACTAAACCAGGGAAGGTGATGCCCAAAAGCCAGGCCACTAGCAGTAGTTGCACACATCCTCATGCGAGGACCACAAGAAGGTTTTCCATCCCAGAACACATCAGAAGTTCCTCTGCTGACCTGGGCAATGTTGGCTTGAGAAGCCAGGCGGATCATGATGTCTAGTTTCTCCAGTTTGACATAGATGGGGTCGTTGTACTTCACAAAGAACACCTTGATTTCCTGCTTCAGGATCTCAGGCCTGGAGGGAACATAACATTTCACTCAAGACTGGTAAAAACTATGGGCTCTATCCCTACCAAAGGTATCTGTTGTTGCAAAATCTACCCAAACATTCACTGAGAAATAGAATGGTGTCACTTTGTGTCCATGACATACAAACAAACATAGGAGAACAACAATTTGAAGAAAGCTAGAAGGCTGGAGAAAAAGATTGTTAAGATACAAACTGCAGAATTCACATCTCTCTAATCATGCCTACATCTCTGCTTCCTCCACTTGAGCCGCTGAGCCAACCACTGCAGGCAGTCAGTGGACGACGGTGCTTTCAGTGAAAGAATCACATCCTTATCTCAATGCAAACACCACCTACAAACTCATTTTCTGCTTTCACTTGCAAGATGCCGGTGCACAGTAACTCTGCCCTGAATACAATCACAAAGTGCTATCCAACCTATCCCACCTTTCCAGCAAGGAATAACACTATTTAAACCTGCACGTGGGAGTAAACTGCTGAACAAACCCAACCCGCTGTACATCTGTACGTCACCCGCCTGGCTCTTGTATGCTGAAGAGAACAGCACAGGCACACTGAGCTCCTGCAGGTCACGATGAACCGTGTGGTTACACCCCCCTTCCTACCTGCAACCTGATTTATAGTCTAACGAGAGGTCAGTTCTCCCCGCTCTTCAAAAGGCAGTAAAGAGAAGGGCAGCTAAAGCAACACTGCATGATACTGGTATCACAAGTATGCTGTAAAGAAAACGAATTCACGCCACCAAAGTCATGAGACTGTTTAATCTGTCCCTTGAGCGATTTGAACCTGGATTAAACAAAGTTCTGTGCACATAGAAATACCTGAAGGTCTGAGATAACCACGTGCCCTTCGACAACCCAGGAATAACACCCTCCTGAAGCTTTACCTTTTCTGCACAATCAAGTTGATGTTCCTCAGGGCAACATACTGAACCTCAGGCTCTCCAGACAGCAGGGTCACTAGTGGAGGGGCAAGTTTCTTCAGCAGCATGTTGTAATAGTCAGAGTCCTTGGGAAGAAGTTCCAGGAACTTCATCAAGACCTTCACTGCTGACAGCACCACTGCTGAGTTGGCATGAGACAGCCGAGGGGTCACTCGTTCACAAATACTGGAGACAGAGGAGTAAGAAAGGGTTCAAGTGTGTTTCAGGATATTGAATATTTCAGATCTTATCTGAATTTAGGAGATAGTACATGGCTGGAGACAGCTTCTCAGACTGCTTTGATTTGGTTTAGTTCACAAAGAATGGGCAAAGTCCTGCTTTTCTGAACATAGCAGGAACCAAACAAGAACAACTTCTCCCACAGCTTCAAGTTTCTCTCTTGTCACTGTTGGCTCAGGAACTCTTCCAGCTCTCAGCATCACAGTCCCAGCACACGTTCAGTTATTAGTGCTCTCTGCCTGGCAGTATTCTCTACTTCTGTGATCTCATCCTTCGCTTACAAACACCACTTTAACAAAACGACCATCAGAAAAACACTTTAGCCCCCACATAATCATTCAGAGGTGAGACACGCCTCTGGCTTGCTTGGGGGGGTTGCCGCCATTTCAATCATTTGGTTCTGCAAAAAAAGGTTTCTGTTACTCTGAAAATACAGGGAAAGAGTGATCTAAATACCCTCCCAAGTCTGAGCTTCGCCACTTGACTCAGTGGTTCCTATAACCAACAGCACCCTAAAGAAGCCATCCCAAGCAGAAAGGAAGTTTGGGTTCATACAGTCTTTCTTACAGCATCTGTCAAGTTTCTTCCCACTCCCTCCTGCATATTGCAAACCCAGAACAATCTTATTCCCATCTGTGCCTCTTCGAAGCGTTTTTCCCTGAAAGATCTGCTGTCAGCCACGCCGGAAGGGAAGCAGCCTGGCCAAGTCAGAGCTAGGGGTAGTCCCCAGTCCAAGGTCACCCATCAAAGCTGCTTCATCTCTGTGCCGCAGCTTCCCCAGGCACAGAGGTAATGACACCAGCTTTGCCACTATGTAAAACCAGGGGCTGCCGCACCCCTGTCTCAAGTAAGGCAGGCTCGGAGAGTCAAACTCCACACAAAGGAGCAGAAGTAGTTACTGCCCACCCAGTTTTATACACTGCTCTTCAGAGGAACTGGGACATGTTCACAGGTGTTCAAACTAGTAGTCCCTTTCTAACAGAGAGAGGATAATACTGGCCTGACACCCTGGAGATCTCGGCAGGTTTCTAGCACTCATTAATAGCTGTTTCTGGCACAGAAACAGAACACAAGGGGGAAGGAGGTAGAAAAAGAAATAAATCAGCAAGACTACTGGCAGGCTTTTTTTTAAAAAGTGGATTATCTGTCATGCCCCAAAAAGCAGTCAGTGAAGAAATCCATCAAATTTGAAACGCCCTGCCCAGGATTTTTCATGTGGGCTTGTCCCCCTTCTCCCCCTCAAGCCCCCGTATCATCTACATGAAATATCCAGTCAGAGAATTCCCCTAGTTCCCAGTAGATTTTCTTGCTGGTTCCTTGTTCTGTGTGTACAGAATCTGACTTTTTGTGACTCTGGACACAGATGAGGAGGAGGCTTGAAGAGCATGAATTAACACTTCACTACCTAAACCCCAAGGTCTTTGTATTCAGGTTTGGTCACTGCAGCTAAAGGTAAAAGCACAAGGGTGAATTCCGATCGATATATTAAATTAATTTCTTACCTTTATTTTTAGTTCTATCATATCACAAACTAGTTTTTAGTTAGAAAAAAAATATTCCAATCTCAGACCTGTAGTACCTTGGAAGCCCCCAAACTTATATGGGCTTCTTGTCTCTCGAAGTAGCAAAACCAGACTTGAGAGCCCTGCTTTAAAACAGAAAATCCTCCAAACAGTGCTTCCACTGTTCCAGGTTTGGTCTTGGGCTGATCCCTTCTAAGCAGTGCCAGTTCCTGGAAGAACTAGCTTTTTAAATGGAAAAGTGAAAAAAATAAAGCTAAGGATAAACAGAGAAAGTGACTCTGCAATGGGAAGGGGCAGGTTTTCAGCATCAGCCCAAACTACCAAAAGTTGCCTCGCTTTTAAACCTCTTTAAGTCTTATTCGTGCTGTTAGAGACTTCAGCAGAGACCCTTGTTATCACAATCCCTCTTCAGAGCCTGTAACACTGTCAGAAACCGTCAAGCACCCTGCACCAAATTACCCCAAGCAGGCCATGCAAAGAGCAGGAACAACCGTACCTCTGAGCTTCGCGATCGTCCTTGGGGTTGTAGTTGGACAGACAGTCCAGGATGAAGATCTGGCCCCACTCCGTGCACTCATTTAAAGCTGTCAGCAGCTTGTTAATGTTCTGAGGGTTCAGATCCAGCAGGTTGCTGTTGGGATGCGATTCACTGATTTCCGACAAGGCAGCCACAGCATTCGCTACCACCTGGGAGAAGAGACAAAAAGATGGGTTCTTTGCTAGCACCCCATCGGTGGCTTGGCAGGGATTAACCTGGACTTAGTGTAGGTTACACACGGGAAGCAGACATGGAGATCCTGGTGCGTGCTATCAGCTGCTCAGCAGCAGCCACCACGTCAGTCACTGGAATCTTTGGGGACCCAGCACAACCTCACAAACAACCTGGAGAGCCCAAAGCTTGACTGTAACTTTGCTCTTTGCCGAAATTTGAAGAGTCTCTTGGGGAAGGAGTAAAAGAATAGCAGCACAGCAGGAGGCTGCTGACATAGACTGGAAACATGAAAAGCCAGCATGGGTGCAAAGAGCATTTTGCTAGAGAAACAACAACTTGAAAGTATTTTTGTTCAAGAAAAACAAAAGTTAAAGTCACCTCTGGACAGAATGGGGACCTGGGAGAAGGACCTCATAAGAAAAGACTTCACTCTGTAGGGAGCTAGAGATGGCATCAGAGTGTCTCCACATGGAACCAGAACATCTGGCCTTCCTTGCAGGCTCCAGACTCCCACCTTGGCTTGCTTCAAGTAGGCATCATCTCCCCCCACTTTCAGGAGATGTTCCACTGACAAAGTCAAGTTCTCAAAGCCTCTAATTGCCCTGCTCATTCAGGAATGGATGCCTCTTGCCTAACTTCCCCTTGGCAGTCCTGTGGCACATTGCTTAATGAGACCTGAGGAATGAAAAGAGCCATCTCCTTGGCCAGAGGAGAGCCATCACCTTGGCCAGGTGCCAAGTGCCCACAGCTCTGCAGCAATGCTGTCAGGTCACGCAGTTTGAAAGCAAACACACAATTTCCCTAAAATGGACAACTCCATATTTCAGTTCCAAATAGTCTCCATGGCATCCATTTGTCTGCTTCAGAGTGCCCTTAAAGCAAGCACTCCAGCACAACTCATCACCGAGAACGTTCTTGCTACATTTAAGACTACGTAAGGTCTTCTCTTTTCTAAGCGTGGACGGAAAGAGCAGAAAGGAGATCCAGGGTCCAGCTTGACAAGAGCGAGAAGTGGGAGTGCAACACAAATTTCTTAGTTCCATGCTCAAGTTCAACAGTTATTCTAACAGATGCCATGTGAAGATTTTGAAGATAGAAGAGCTGCAGAATATACAGGCAAAAATAGAAAATTTGCAGATGAGACAAAAGTCTTTTATGCTTTTTCACTAAGAAAGGGATTTAAGCCTGAGTTTAACACACAAAATCATACCCTAAGAAAAAGCATTTTCAGAGTATTTTACAATGTCCTGCCCAACTTGCAATACACCCTTGCTAAAATGAAGGTTTACAGCATTATTTTCTATGGGGTTAAGGCAAAGAATCATCTTATCTAAATTGTCTGATTCTCCAGAGAGCTAAAGGTACTTCTGATGCAGCGCACTGAACACAGGAACAGCGTGGCCAGAAAATTCCCTGCATTGTTCCCGTCACTGCTTGTCATTAAACCAGTACAGTCCAAAGTCACTGCACAAACACAGTAACGTTGTTTTGCATTTCACACCTAGAGGTTAGAGATAGGAATTTGATCCAAGACTTTCTGAATTTCATCAGTTGAATGAGCCTTCTGTCACCAAATTCATTAGCAATCAGAACTGCTGTCTTCTTGTACTGTTTTAATGAGTATCTTGTTAAGATATGCTGCTTTTT
The DNA here is from genome assembly GCA_013400335.1 of Eurystomus gularis. Lineage (NCBI taxonomy): Eukaryota > Metazoa > Chordata > Aves > Coraciiformes > Coraciidae > Eurystomus > Eurystomus gularis. The sequence goes on from VZZY01003002.1 coordinate 133,820, forward strand.
CTTCCCACTGTTTAATTTGCCCCATTCCTGGTGAATGTGGCACAGCAGAAAACCGAAGTAAAAGACTGTTTTAATTTCATTATATTTTGGAAGTTTACAAGTGAAGACAAATCACAAAAGCAACAGGAAAAATTCAAAATTACGAGAAAGCACTTAGAAAATGAAATGAGGACTTTGGAAACATTATTTGAAGTATTAACAATAAATAATAATAAAAAAAGACAGAGCCAAAGCATCACGGAAAGGTAGCGGTGAGCTGTACTGGGGGAGCGGGCTGAGCTCCGGCACCTCGCTGCCAGGCACCACCTCGCCGCAGTAACTGGGCCATGGGGACGTCCTGAGCCCTGGGGCAAGTACAAGCCAAAGCAGCTGCGCTGAGCTTCCTTCCTGGCAGAGGAAGCGAAGTCTGTCACTGTGAGCTCGCCACAGGCAAAGGATGCGCAGAAATGCTGTAACCATGGGCTGCTCCAACCCAGAGACCTGACTGTGAAGGAGGTCTTGCTTTTAGGATCTTTTGGGGCCTTTCTGAGGAGTGGCAGAGTAAATGCAAGTGTCCCAATCAAAGCTGAGGCTGGGCACTACGCAGCAACTCACTAGATGTTCCATTTCCATTAAAAGCATCCATGAGAAAGACTGTCGGATTGATGTTGGAAGGATGGAGTTAAAAACTTTTAGGCTGAATAAGCATATAATGAACTGGTCTGAAACCAGGATAACAAGAATGGAATGGCCTTAAGACTAAAGAATGGGATGACCTTAAAGGTTAAAATAATCAGAAACAAGACAATAATCAAGAGCAGTATGTAAAGACAGTAAAACTCTGTCAGCTTTTGCAGATAATCATAGAATGGTTTGGTTTGGAAGGGACCTTAAAGATCAACCCCCCTGCCGTGGCAGGGACACCTCCCACTAGACCAGGTTGCTCAAGGCCCCATCCAGCCTGGCCTTGAACACCTCCAGGGATGGGGCATCCACAGCTTCTCTGGGCAACCTGGGCCAGTGTCTCACCACCCTCAGAGCAAAAAACTTCTTCCTAATTTCTAATCTAAATCTCCCCTCTTCCAGTTCAAAGCCATTGTCCCTCATCCTCTCACATAACGCCTGACTATGGCTTCTCGACATAAAGCAGAGACAGATTTGACAAAGATCAAACTACTGAGGTGCCCCCTCCATAACCTGTGGCAATTTTAATACTAAAACCCACACCTCTAGGTGGAGAATTCAAATGTAAATGTAGGACGACCTTAGTAGAACGAATCAGGTGTTAGTATAATGAATTCAGTAACCGATGGAGTGGGCGTCCAAAGATTTCTGACGTAAAATCCTGTGACCAATCACATATAATTTCTTTGTTACTTGCACTGTACATAAACTGCTGCTGTTTGAGCTAACAGGAGCTGGATTTGTGATCTATCACATTGCACCCCCTTCCGCAGAACCGAAATTAAGCAAATATCTTGACTCTGTGTGTTGATTGGCTTTGAACACTGGGCAAAGGACCTTTTTTTGGGACTACAGGATGGCAAGATGCACTTAGGAGCACGGGCTGTGGTCTCCTTGGGTGTTACAAAAGCAGGCCTGGAAGGGGCTGTGAAACATTTGGTGGCAGCTGAGTTCTGCCAGACGAGCTGGGATCTACAGTCTTACAGACCACAATTAAAGCTGGTCCTCACCTTCTACCAGTGTTGACAGCACCGCTGTCAACTTGGTGACACGAAGATAAATGAAGCAAAAGGAGGAAGGGAAGGGGAATATCTTCCAAATTTTAAGCAACATTTATTTAAAAAAAAAAGTATTTGCTGGCGATTTGCACTGAACATATTGATATGTTATGGTATGCCAACAAAAATAATTAGCATCTTCAAGGCTTTTTACACAGCCACAGCACAGTTGAAAGGAAAACAGATTTCAGGAACCAGTCCAACATAAACACTGGTTCAAGTACGCTCGGTCACCTCTCTCCATTGGCACTGCCACTGGCTTCGCTACGAGACAGGAACACAGAGCAACACAAGCCAGCACTGCATGATTTCATTCCAGTACACAGTAACTCCCACTTCGCTGACAGTCTCACTAAGCAATGGCCCAGGCAACACGTAAACAAAGAGCCAAGCGTTGTCCACAGTTATCACTAAGGTATGGAAAAAAAATGTCCATTGAGAACCAGTCAATACCACTTCAAGTATCACATCACCTGGTAACCTTGTATATACTTTGGTAGTATATATATGTCACTGGAAATATTTAGAAAGAAGTTTTGGCCAAAGAAAATCTACAACACCAAAGCTGAACCTTAAGTCTTCAACTCAGTTGATAGTTCTTACCGGACCAACACAAGTTACACAACTGGTTGGGTTTTTTTCATAGAATCATAGAACGTTTCAGGCTGGAAGGGACTTCTGGAGGTCATCTGGTCCAACCTCCCTACACAAGTAGGGGCATCTCTACCCAGGTCAGGTTGTCCAGAGCCCTGTCAAGCCTGACCTTGGATGACTCCAGGGATGGGGCCTCCACCACCTCTCTGGGCAGCCCATTCCAGTGATGATTTTCCCTTGAAAATAAATCGTGATGATGAGGTACTTGCTGGGGGACATATGAAAAGTAAAGCTAAAGCTTTACAATGGTATAGGATTAAGTCCTCCGTGGAACTGGCCAAGTTTGACAGCCAATGCCATACCTTGGCTGAGGACAAAAAAGCCATAAGCTTCTTTAGCCAGGTATTCTCTGCTTTTCAAGTCATCCAACAAGTTCATTTTTATGAGAAACCAACCAGGAGTTGTATAACTTCTTCCAGAGATTGAAAGAAGGAGACTACAAAGACAAGAAACTAACATCTGGTACAGTCTTTAGATCTCAAAAATAATGGAAAAAATGATGGTCAACCCACTAGCCAAAGGTATGCGAGCCCAAACAATTAATTAACAGGAAAAGCTTTTAAAAGTTTTAACTTTTTTCCATGGCTAAATGCCTCACCTGGCTTGCGATTAAAAATATCATCTTTAAGCTAACAGTGACCAACCAACGAGAATCGGCCTGAAAAACCATCTAGAAAGTACAAATGCAGAGTAGACTGAAGATTTAATAGTAATAATCATAGGTCCCTGCTTTGCTGACGTGAATCAGTTGACTCTGGGTACATTTCAACATTCAAACGCAGTCACAGCAACATCCCATCGGAGCACAACTGAGCCAAGTAACAACAAACTTGCTTTTTGGCTGGAATTTCCAACAAATTGGAGAAGTGTCATTGGGATGAGGATAACTACATCTCACAGGCTCTTATTAGAAAAGAAATAAACCCTGCGCTCAAAACCACATTGCAGATTTATCAAGAAGCCAATGTTTTTAAACCCACCTACGGAAAATTCCCCTCTGCAGCCAGAGAGATCAGATCCGACCTCGCGGAGAGCTGCAGAGGTAGGAGCGCTGATTTGCCAGTTATTCCTTCTGGCAGCTCAAACCTTTAGCTCCGAGCAAACGGCATAAAACACATTAACAAGGAGGAAAGGGGGTGGGTGAAAACCTGAGTGTCTGCCCACCAACCCACATGGAAAAGCTTTGCAGGGGTGGGGGGACATGAGGGAAGCTCAGCAGATCTAGAACACCGAACAGTCAAAGCAATCAGATTATTTGCTAGCAACCCAGCTAATTAGAAATTAAACCAAGTGTGTAATGGAGTTAATGAAATACAATGTTCTACTGCTTAAAACGGGAATCTCTGGCTCAGCATCCCATTAAAATGGGGAGAAAATGAAGAAAAGGAGGAACAATTCAGGGGCTGTGGAAAGATGCTGAGGAAAGGCAGCCTTCCCCACGCTGCTGGAGGCTCCTGCCCTCACAAGAGCCGGGCGCCACGTGATGTTTTTGAGAACGGAGAGGGGCTGACATTTTCGAAGTGCACTCTGAGCTTGCATGATACGTTTGTGTCATTAAGCACAGACTCCCAGACGGGATGTTAGAGGCACCTGCATGGATGTGAAGCTGTGCGACTCACTTTCATGGCCACAGACAACGTGGTGTGACTGCAAGGTCCTCAACAAGTACGAAGGCAGACAAGCTCTCTCTCCTGAGCACAAGACCCCTACTTCTGTTCATAATACACCTTTCATCTACAAGCCCCCTTTGCTTCCCCAGAAATGGTCTATGAACAATGAAAATGGCCAAGTCAGGCAAGTCAGAGAGCCTACATGAACCTCCCTCTGCTAACGTATGCAACGTATACGGCTTTAAATTAAAGCTCTGGGAGACTAACTCACCCCCAGTCTATGGAGAGTAACAGCTCCCCTGCTCAGCCTTAATTGTGACTGATTTTCAGGGCTCTGGGTAAGTCATTCATCTTCCACTAATTCCATTCCAGGAGGCTGTACTTCAGTGCCTAAGAGGCTGGAACTGCACCGCTGGATATGTGATCGGCTCCTGACCACCTCCTGCAAATTACCGGGGTGGGGAATACCTCCTGCTTGCTTTTTTGCAAGTGGGATGAATTTTTCTAGAGGTGGCAATGAAAAGAAGTCAAAGCGTCAAGCTTCCTATGGTGTGCTCACCCTAACTGGCCTTTGCACTTCCCAGCTCCTACTTGTGATGCACTGCAGAAAAATGCCACTTTGGGGCAGGCTAAATCACTGCTCCTGCTCTCATGTCCTCGCAAAATCAGCATGTGTTAGTTGCCAGACCATACTACCCCAACTGCTGAACCTCTTGAGGTAGTTGGTCAAGAGGCTGTTCAGGGATGGCTCCAACACAAAGGCTTTCTCTCTGGTACAGCTGAGTGCAGGAAACGAACTCTATGGGAAGCCATCGAGGGTCTGCAACCCCCTGTGCTTCTTCCAGAAAGCATCATGGGCTGATCCCAGCCTGGATCAGGCACCTAGCACACACCAGGAAGGTTTCTCAAGGGCTTGTAGCGATAGGACAAGGGGCAATGGCTTTAAACTGAAGAAGGGGAGATTTAGATTATAAATTAAGAAGAACTGAGAGTGGTGAGTCACTGGCACAGGTTGCCCAGGGAGGCTGTAGAGCAAGCTGGTCTAGTGGGAGGTGTCCCTGCCATGGCAGAGGGACTGGGACTAGATGATCTTTAAGGTCCCTTCCAGCCCAAATCATGGTATGATTCTATGATGATCTACAAAATTTGACAGATTCTGTGATTCTGTTGCAGGTTTTATTGTAAAGCCCTTTGCAATTTTCCTTGCAGAGGTTCTTACTGGCACCATCCAGTGGCAAGCAGAGCTGTCTCTATCCAAGCAGCTATTCAGAAGGAAGGCACCAGCTACGCATCAACTTTACATAGCCCTAAAAAGGGGGGTGCAGAGTTACAAACCATCATAGCCATAGTGTTTTTTGACAAGCAGTGCTTGTCAATAGCTAGAAGTGTCTGTTCCAGTTGAAAATGTAACATGTCAACAAAATGCCTTGGCACCCTAATTGGTATTAGGAGTTCCTGGAATGATCTCTTCAGCAAGACTAACACTTCAGAAATTAGACACATACTGGTAGCAGTAATTGGGAGGAGACAGGTCTTTGATGGATGAGTTTGTCAATTAAGCTTTATAAATATGGGGTCTGCGAGGATGGACTCTGCAGAGTCATGGAAAGTCATGCATTATCTTACACACTCATTGCATCCCTCTGGAGAGTGCTGGCATTCAAAAGGCAGGGAAAGACAAGGCTTCTACAGGAAGTGCTCAAGACCAGCATTCCTCATCCACAAGCCTACCAAAACCAGCAACAACAAAAATCGGGTCACACAGAGGCTTTAAATTCCCTCAAACCTGTTCAGGATGACAAGCTGGGGAAAAAACTAGCTACTCAGTAAGTCCACCTCTGGAGAAGTAGCTGCAGGAGCCCAGCCCAAAGCCAAAGCAGAGTTTCCCCAGCACAGCAGCGGGGTCAGAGTGGCCAACCAGAAGCCGTGACATTACAGACGGCAGCTCTCCCTCCTGCCCTAGTTCAAACCTCTGCAGTCTGTCTGCTGCAACACAGACACACAAGCTGGCTTCTGAACTCGCCCGGCACTCTCCCACACTGCCTCTTTCAAGCATCCCACCACGTACATTAACACAGCCACCACTTTATATGGGCTCCTCCACAACCTCTACCTATTCCATTTCCAGCTTGTCTCTCTGTCTGCTTTCTTTGCAAGCAGCGTCGCTCTCCCTCCTGGGCAGCCTTGCATGAACAGCAGGAACCCCAAAGTGAAGCCACTGCTCTTCATCAGCCCCTAAGCAATGGTCTCATTCACTGTAACATACTCAACAACGGGTAAACAAATGCCATCAAGTGTCTCCCAGAAGGAAGTATTATCTCCATGTGCAGGACAAACAGGTTAAAAGAATCCAAACCACACACGGGACCAACACAGACACAGTTGGGGGACTTCAAGATACAGTCTTCACTCTGCAACACTTAGGTTGAAAAGAAGAGGGACATGTTTTGGCCAGTGGGGCAGCTGGGATATCTTGGAGGCAGCCCCGGGCTGATGACACGCTGCAGAGGCACAGCCCACAGCTCCTCGCAGTATTCAGCTCCATACTAGGATGTGAATTTTCAAGTCCTTACAACCTTCACAAGCAGGAATCATGAACTCATCCAGCAGCGGCAGTTCACTCCTTGTACTAGATAAAACATCAGCTGCAGAGGAGAAAACACACAGCTGGAAGAAGTCCAAGTTCCCCCATGAGGAACAAGTGTTTTCCTGTGCCCATGAAGAAGATGGTTTTCCATTCTCTGCTGCATAAGAGAAGTCCCACGTCTTGGACTGCCTCCCATAAAGTCCTTTTGCAACTCAGAGGACCACCAACAGTTTCTCAGCAATAGGTTCATTTCTCAGCTTTATTACATGGAGAGGGATAAAATTCCTGCAAAGTACGCAGTGGAGGACAGTCCAAGAGGAAGAAGCTTCTTCTGTTTCTCAACAGGCTTATTCCTCGGAACATGATCTCAGAAATACATACTGCTTGCCAGCTAGTAGGAAGAAGAGCAAAAGGAGGACTTTCTTTCTCTATAAGGTCATCCAGAAAGCCCAAACACACACTCCGAAGTTCTGGCTGGCAGAGCAGGAATCTTCATGGCTTGCAGTCACAGCAGCAGAGACAAGAGAGCACCGTGATTTATTTCTACGGGTTTTCAGTCTAGTCTGTGAACAGAAACTCAATACTGCTAGAGGGAATTCTGATCAGATCAAGATGGACCTCCCCACCTCTAGCTGTCAGATCCCAATAGACTCCCTTCTTATTGCAAGTTAATGCTAACAGCAAAAAACCCAAACAACCCAGGCATGACAGAAGAGTTTAATTATATTCCACACACTTGGTGTATTTACTAATCAGCTTCTTCTGTGATTTCAGTTTACTCTGTATTGATTCACAACAGTGTTTCTCCCAGTAAACTGTGATGTGTAGATGGCATAAAACATGACATAAAACATGACATAGTATTGGACAGCACAGAAGTGCTATGTCTACACAGCCCACAGAAAGACGGAAGAACAGCCACACCTGTGAAAGCGCTGATCCAGCGCATCACAGTGACGCAGCAGAATATGAGGTACAAGAAATGCTACATGGATTAAAAACTAAACAGCACAGAGAAAAGAACTGGGAGAAGGCAACATCAACTTAAGCCATGAGGATAACAGGCAGTTTGACAAGAAGACTATTCCATGGGTTAAAAGTTACCTCGGAAGGTCAAGGATAGAAAATATTTGGAGAGACAGGTTGTTCCATTCAAGTATTAAAAGACCAGTAAGGCTTAAGATGGATTTTCTATTATGTTTTTTCTGCTAATATTTACATTCCCAAAGAAAACCAAGTGCAGTGATAAAAGCCAGGAGGGAACTAGTTACAAAATAAGGTGTCTAAGGATCAACAGCCTGGGTTCTGCTTTCATCTGCTGCCATCTCCTGGTCATCACCAGGGCTCAGCGCTTGCAACACTCCAGTCACTGATTCACAGATGTCAGAACAAGACAATATCAAGAAAAAAAATAAAGGTTTGTTGAAGACTTCTAAGATCCTCTGGCTATCAGCAGGTGTGCAGTAGACCTGCTCCTCCCACTCCACTATTACCCACTGCTGCAGCTGGGTGGGAGCAGTGTTCTGCAGTGTCCTGCCATGCTGTGTACATGCACGAGTACACAGGAAACCCGGGATGTCCCACTGAAATCGTATTTTGTTAGAACATCAAGGAGGCCGTGCTTTCTGAGTCGCACTACACTAAAGTTACCTGCAAGAAGGGCCCTGAGGACTGGGTGAGTCCAGGAGCACACTGACAGCCCAAAGCAGCCAGGCCCTACCTTGATATTCACCCAGACCTGGTTCTGCTCAGCTTCAGGTAAGGAAATGCACAGCAAAAAGGGACAAGGGTTTGCCTTAAGAAGGCACTGGGAAGAAATGAGTTCCCTCTACAGAGGGCAACTCTTCAGCAGGATCCCAAGTGACAAAGGGCAGCCACAGGCACCTTAGGCCCATCTGTAAAATGGGATTAAAGACTGTGTCCACAACCAAACTTCTGCAGTGCAACCACCCAGTACATGCCCTTGTACGCGCTACTGGCCCATTGCCTGCACAAGGCCAAACATCTCAGATAACTCAGCTGAAATGCAGTAAGCCACCAACCCTCCTGGTCACTTGCCATACATATATCCATATCAATAGAGATGCAATTGGGAGCTTGAATTAATTCACCCAGGAGAACTGCAAAGCTACCACAGAGGTTTTTTAGAAAAAGCCGGTGAATTACCAGACTCGGGTGTCAGTCCTTTAATCACAACTATAGCCAGCTCCTCTGGAAGGGTGTGATCCTGCACCTGTACAAAAGCTCAGTGCATTACTGTATTTATAGAATCATAGAATGGTTTCAGTTGGAAGGGATCTTAAAAGATCTAGTTCCAATCCCCTGCCATGGGCAGGTGCACCCCCCACTAGACCAGGTTGCTCAAGGCCCTGTCCAACCTGGCCTTGAACACCTCCAGAGATGGAGCATCCACAGCTTCCCTGGGCAACCTGGGCTAGTGTCTCACCACCCTCAGAGTGAAGAATTTATTCCTTACATCTAATCTTCTTCCTTACATCTTCTCCAGTTTAAAGCCAGCACTCCTCACCCTATCACTACAAGCCCTTGTCAAAAGTCCCTCCCCGGCTTTCTTGCAGGCCCCCTTCAAATACTGGAAGGCCACAATGAGGTCTCCTTAGAGTCTTCTCTTCTCCAGGCCGAACAACCCCAACTCTCTCAGCCTGTCATTCACTCGAATGAAGGCCAGATCCTGACAAAAAAACCCCAGGTAAGGGGGGAAAGCACCTTGGCCGTGCACCTTCAGCACCTCCGAAGGACAAAGCAATGCCCTGAACACACCTCGTCTCTGTTTGCACAATTCTGTGATAATAAACTATCAGTCCAAAAACATGAAAAAAGAAAATAAAAGAAACCCAAACCATTTCTGACAAGGCCACCTCCAACTCAGTCAGACATCGTTATGATGAGGGTGATTTGGCCTGATAGAAACATGCACCATGATCTCAGCACAATTATAAGGCAATTAGCAAAGCCACAGCTGGACTTGCCTCTCTTCCCAGCACCCAGCTTGAATGCTTAGTGCTCGCTCACGCGCCAGAGGCAGCCAGTTACAAAATCATAACAAAATCCTTCTTGAAGACTATTTTTTAGCATGAGCTTTTTAGTTCCTTCTCAAAGTCCTCAATTCTCAGAAGGGTGAGCAAGCGTGTATTTCCTGTCTGCAAAATTCTGCTGAAGTGTCTAACATTGCCTATTTCCCCAAGTCATCAAGAGGAGAAAGGTTCATAACATAAGTAAAAATGTTTTTAGATAGCACGTTGCAATGACTGAGATGCATCATTTACAGAGGAATAGGCCATAAGGATAGATCCAGCTGTACCATTATTTTCATTAATCTTTCTTTTGACAGATGACACTGATACATTTTACTGAGAAAGAGCTTCCAGGCAGGGCTGCATTGCACCTGATCAAGGAGAAATTATCAACTTGCACACAAATATAACTTATCTGGCAAACAACTCTTGCTCATCAGGACCCTCCCGTGGAGTTTCACGTGGGGAACACAGCAATGAGCTGGATGGTTTGATGAGGAAGATGAACCTTCATTAGGGGTGGATAGCTCCTGTACTTTTTGATGGAATCACTGGGCCACAAGGGCATGAATTTCAAAGGGGACTGAAGCAATAAATTTAAATAGAAGGAATGTCTGTATCTACTAAGAATTGAAACCAGATCAAATATTGTATAAAGTCAGCAGCTGTAAGAGCTCCAAGCCTGATAAAAACTCTCCCCATGCACCTTTAAAAAGCAAGAATATAATGCCCTATCTACAGTAAAACCTGGGGAACCAGCGCGATGAACACCAGCCACGTGATCCTCTCAAAGCCTGCAGATCTGAAAACACACCACAGGTGTCTCCTCATCACCACTGCTCCTCCAAATTGCACTTTCCTGCTATGAATCCCCAGCTTTGGGAAGAGCAGATGAATACACCACGAGGCAGGTACTGTGATCCCACACAGCTTCGGGAGCTGTAGAGCTGCAATGGTTTTGCTGTCCCAGCCCATCCTCGTTACCACTAAGGAGCTCATTAGCTGTACATAGGTTTTATTAGGAATCCCTATGCTGCTTTTGGTGGTTTATTTAGCAAATGGAGCATACACTGCCCTTCGGTATTGCTCCTCTTCTCTCTACTCGTTTAAGGCAGTATTAAGTTAATGTACTTCTGAAATAGATATCAGTGCTCTCCTAACAGCCAATGGTTCATTTACCAAAAGTTAGTTCCACAGACATCAACTAGCACAAAGGGCAAGTAAAACCTTGATTTTTTCTGAAGTACTGTACCTTTTGAGCCTGAGCTCCTCAACTCATATCCATATGACTAGAAGAAACTGAAAGATTTGGAATCAAGGCCTGGAGAAGAGAAGGTTCCATCCCTGTCCACAGCACACTCTACTGCTGCCCATGAGCCAGAGAAGCCCAGGGGCCACCATTTCAGTGGAACAAAAGCAGCCCAACCAAGTACTTTCAGAGGCTACAAGGCACATCCTCAACATTAAATTAAAAAAGCAGGGGTTCCCCTATATGCCTCAAAATTACCTAGACAGAAAGAGCATCTTCAAGTTGTCATCAATATTGATGCAGAAGCCTGGCACAAAAAAAAATCCAGGAGGCGTACAAAAAGAACAGCTGGTAAAAGAGCCGGATACCAGCAGCCGTCGGCATCTGTCTTCTGCCAGGCACCACCGCTCACGGACTTGTGCCTCTGAAAGTCAGACACTTGAAAGCCATGAGGAAAGTAACCAGCAGCCTTCACTCTCCTACTAAAGGGGACGGTCCTCCACCACCTTTGCTTGGTTTACCCAAACCTGCCCAAAGCCAGCTCTCACGGGACAGCAGTTTGCTTTATGTGATTTGACTTCTGCACCATAAAAAGAGCTGTTAGACCTTCCCTCATAATGTGAAATTATGTCTTTAAGTAGAGTCAAATCAGATCTGTACTCTAAAAGAACTCTGAGCTGCAGAAGTGTTCATCCTTGCTAGTGGCTACAACCACATTGGTATGCTCACTGAATTCCAGTAGATCACAGGAAAAAACATTGAATGAAAGGATTCTGCCGTGGGGCCCTTTGATCCATTGGCCACCACCTGTTTCTGGCACAAAAACAGACCCTTCATCAACTGTGACAAAATACTGATTTAGGAGGTAATTTACTCCTGTGAAATTCTTGGTCTGGATCTCCAGCTCTGCTCTGATGACTCATTTAACATTATTAAAAACATAAGTATTGATTTTCTCCACTCATTACAGGCCAGGAGATTTATCTGCTTTAGTACATGAATTCATCCAACCTGCTACTCCAGGAGCAGCCAAAGCCTGCAGGAAAACACTAGCTACCACCTGTCACCACGGCAGCAGCATCAAGTATATCTTGCTCTTCTGACTCATCTGACCAGGAAGTTAAACATTTGCTGCAGCACTCAAGACAGGCAAATCAGGCAAAAGCCCAAACAGATCTGAATAGAAGGTATTTTCTGCTTTCTGAGGCAACAAGTGTTTTCTAACCAAAGTGTTCATTTCAGTGCATTAGTTGCAATTAAAAAGCCTTCACGTTTCTGATCACCCGCCCTTTACAAACTGGAGTGATGCACTGGAAGGACAGCTACGTTACCATGGGATTGGAGTCTGCAATCAGGTCGCGCAGGGAATCCAGAAATCCTTGGTCCTCCACCATCTGGGCATTGATGTCATGCAGCTTCGCCACACAGACAGCTGCAGTCTTTCGTACGTAAGGGTCTTCATCCTTCAGACACTTACGAAGGGGCTCACACAAATACTCTGTGATCTTGTCCACCCTGATGCACCCCATTGTACGGACAGCCAGAGCACGGATCAGAGGGTTTGGGTCTTCACAGTCCTGCAATGGGACAGAATACGCAGCAAACAAATCTGAGCCACTAGCCACTGATACCTTCCCTGCAGCCAGAATCAAGCTGCTCTTATGTAAAACAAAAAACATTCTCTCTGATTGCATGGTACAGAGGCAATTATTTCAGATCGGGGATAAAAGGTGGAACTTACGGGTCCCAGAAACATTCTACACCACCTTAAGATGTCTTCAGGCTATGACAGCTTGTAAAATTGTGATCTCAGTGTCCCCTGGTTCTCCCAAAGGCAAAGGTTCTTCCAATGTGATCTAGCAGCTACAGCTAAGCTAGAGAGGCAGCTCTCACCACCCAAAAGCTAGCCACAGGCAACTTTCAAATATACTGGTTTCCAGCCTTATTGGTTTAGAGCAGCAAGAGAATATAATGGGAAAAGTCAACAACTAAACACAACGCAGCAGTCCTCAAGGCCTGCTTCTCACAGGCCACCAGTTCTAGACACAAGCATCCCTTAAGTTCATAGCGTATGAGGCACTAAGCAAAGGCCAGTGTCCAGGTGCTTTTCTGATGAGGAAAAAGAAAAAGCAGAAGGGGATATAACATTTCATACTTCAAGACGACATCATTTGCCATACAGCCAATCCAGCTACATCTCTGAGCAATGCTTCTCCAGAATCAGCCTATAAAAGGCTGCAGAACAACCTACAAAAGCACAGAGTACATCCACCTTTCACTCTTTAAATTTCCTACAGTTGAAAAAACACCTGAATGTATCATTTTTGAAGCACAGAAGTGACACCTCTTGCAAGGGAATTCAACACTTTAAACTGTGAGCTGCGTATGAAGTGCTGAGCCAGTGCAGATCAGTGTCAACGCTTTCTCTTTACTAACACTTGTCCCTCAACACGCCAAAGGGAACATCAGACATTGCCTTGCATAGAAAGGCATGAAGCTGGAAAATACTGTGCTTGTTTGTTAGTCCATTCTAACGGAATCACACTTTAAAGGTACGCCAGGGAAACCTCTTCTGGCCAGAAGGGCAGACCTGCTCTCAGCTGAGGTCTTCTCACCTCTTTCAGTCTCAGGCACCACAGCAGAAACTTAAAACACAATCAGATTCATCAGTGTCCCAGATCTTACAAGACTCTAGGAGTCTCAAACTTTTCCTAAGCACCAGGTCCCAAGATGTGGGACTGAAATAACATTTCCTAGATAAGGACAAGCAACTTGACAGCAGAACTATTTTTCCAGTGAGCTGTCTTTCAGTTTCACCAGAGAAAGTTTTTCCACACAGAGCACAGCCAAAACATTCAAACCAGAAGTAGACACCCATATATCAGCAATACTACAAAGGCTGGAAGATGAACAATCTCTAATCTGTTATCCAAAGCTGGTCTTTAATGATGATTAGTAAAGCAGTAGCCTGCTCCAGGGAAAACTGCTGCTTTCTCATAGCCACTTACTGGGGTCTCTAAGTCATCTCCTCCACAATAATTAGCAGCAGCAAGTAAGAAAGAGGACTCAGCTCCTCTACAAGCACCCCCACCCAGAGACTCAGATACAAAAGCAGAAAGAAACAGCAGCTCACAAAGGTGCTGGACCATTTTCTGATGAGCCAAGAGAGCAAATTACCTTCACAAAGCTGTTGACAGCCATGATGGCCATATCTGGCTGACTTTTGGCATAGTTCATCAGGTACAGGTAGACCAGCTTCTTCAACTCCAGGTTGTCGGTCTGCATGCAGTTCACAACGTCAGGAAACAGCGAGCTGGACAGACAACAGTAAGCAAGAAGAGAGAAAAAAGCAGTGAGATGGCATAGTACAGAGCAATATCAAGGAAGCCGGGGAAACTGGAGTTCCACTTTAAGTACCCTGACACCTAATGAGAGGTCAACTTCCCTCCCAAAACAGTTTGCAATGGTTTTTATAATAATCACTTCATCTCTTCTAGGGATTTAACATAGGTCAGTTTCTGGAGGAGGTGAAAACTAATGCAATTTCCTAAAAGTGTTTTAATCAGGGAGTGTTTTAATCACCAAACAAGAAAGTTCTACCATGCCAGGCCTGGAAATGAACCCACAAGGTAAAAAAAAAAAAAAAAAAAAAAAAAAGTGGCTTAAAAATTTTTTGGTCATGCAGGACACTCCCAAAGAACCTGCCAAATTTCAGATCAGTAAACTCCAGAGCGATTAGGAGCTTAAATGCCAACAAGCTGAGTTTCGCTCAAATATCAAGCAGCAATCTGTAGAGAGCACTGCAGAGAACACAGAGAGTTACACAAAGGTATCTGCAGCTCTCAGGTCCACTCGAGAGAGCTGAAGGTGAAGGGCAAGTGCTGTTGGCCAAAAATGGATTATTTTGTCTTCCAGTTTATCTGTTCCTTCATTCTACAATGAAGTCACAATGCTAAATTTGCAATCGTACATTAATTTCCGTGGCAACAGACCACACTGCCGTGAATCCAGGACTACTGCGACTTTATGGCAGACTCCAGTAACAGCAGAAGCTGGAAGGGAGAAAGCACTCACTCAAGCAAGTTTTGCTGGTTGCCTCAAAGACAGAAAAACATACTGGGGACAGTGCTGCAGAAAGTAAATGCCTGTGTCCTTTACTCACTATGAGGCAAAGGTTCAATTTAAAGATTACTCATTTGAAAATGCAGCTTAAATTTATGCTGTGACAAGCGAGACTAAGAAAAACGCTTGGAATGACCTTTCTGACACTAAAACCCACGCTAGCAAGCAGTGAGAAAACATCATCTAAAGTGGCATACAAAATGGTTGAATTCAGGACAGGCTTTCAAATAAAAAGGGCTATTGGCACCTAGCTAAACCAGCACTGAAAACAGTCTCTTCTTTTGCTCTCAGTAACAGCAAGGAGCTGTGACTCTCAAGGACAGAGCCAGCCTTGCTACCCAGCCACGCCGAGACGACAAACTCAGAGCTGTTCCATGGCGACGTGTGCCACTACCCCCGACTGTGTCCCAGGACAACCAGAGCTGCTACATGTGCCAGAAAAAAGGCTTTTACCTGACATCCTTCCCCACAGTCATGGCTGCAATAACCTTCTTTACAGCTTCTTTCCTCTTCTCTTTCTTTTCATTATTGAGTTCAGCCTTCAGTTCAAAGATCTCTCCTGGCAGAAGACAAAACAGATTGAGCTGCTTGGGAGAAGAAAAGGGTCTCGCTTTAGGGATGGTTCAAGAGTGACTTTTTACCTTCCCAGCCCGCTGTTCCCACAGAACTGGTACAGCAGCACGTGGGAGCTGCCAGACCTTATGGAGAACATGGTTCAATGAGAAGCAAAGCTGCGACACTTGAGAAGATGATATGGGCTGTACCTTGCTACCGAAAAAGCAGTTAACAAGAACACTCTGCATGTTGCAGCTCTCCCACCTCTAGAACATTAAATCACATCACTGCAGCGTCTGTTTCTCAGAGACAACTATTATATAACTAGGACGAAGAGATATTTGGAGACACAAGTTCGTGCCTGCAATAAAAAAAAATAACTAAGCTAGGAATCTTGCCCAGACTTTTAAACTTTTGCTCATCATCCCCTGCTTCCTGCAAATGCAATGAGAGAACAGGAGACCGCAGGGTACCGCAAGTGCCATGAAAAGCTGCGGCAGAAACAAGAAAGCACAAATTTAGTCCAGTGGAATAAATTCCTTCCAAGGTAGAAAGACAGCTACTACTAACAAAAGCAGGAGGTCACACGGCTCGCCTGGATTCCGAGGTTGCCAGTGCAGCCTTTCCACAACACCAAGTTTTCCAGATATTACTGCGTGGAAAGTCAGGTCACATAAAGGGGGAAAGCAAGTTTGCAAAACGAAGCACAAAAGACAGCTTATCAGGTCTGCTCCAGAGCCAGCGCTGCAAGAAGGGTAATGCTCCCGAATGACAGACAGCTTTCGCCAGGAAGGACAGCAAGCAGCATCCCCACTGGAAGCCACAGGCTGAGGACATATTACAAATATCCAAGTATCTCTGACAAAATACGTTCTAGCTCCTAACATTTGATTCCTACACACTAATGCCCCTTTGTCAGATCTGCAGCACTAGTTACTGAAGAGCCTGGCATGGGCTAATAGGTACTTCAAGAAAGAGAACTTACAGCTTTGAAGAATACAGTGCAATGACCACTCATCGTACGTCCTGTCTGAGAAAGAGAAGCTTGCATTCCTCACGCTGAGACCATATCCCCGAGCAGAGCTGAGCCAGCAGCAGTGTGCTCACTGGAGCTCAGACAGTGCAGGCGGGCCTCCTGCGGCCATCCCAGAAAAACCTGCCTTTAGGACTGGACTTACAGATAAAGCTGCTCCTTAGAGAGACGTAAACTGCACTTTCCTAATTTATGAGCTCATTCTGAAGCTTAATGAAACATAAATAGATCAACACTGTAGCTTTTCTCACTGGCAAGCATTCATTAGAAACAATCAGCCATCCTGGAAAGGAGAGGTTAACGGAAATCATTTTCCACATCTACTGGAGAAGAATGAGCAACATCAGGCTCACGTTGCAGCCAGCAACAGTGTTTTGTTTAAGAACAGGCTAGAAAATAAAATCTGCCTGGGACAGTTTCACCAGAACAAGCCCTGCTCTGGAACAGGTGAATGAGTAAAACGCCCCTAAAGCTCCTTTCTAGTGTTCCCGTCTTGAAGGGCCGCAGTTTGTCTGGAGGAGAGGTGACCACCACTCTACAGCAGGGCCAAGGGAAAGTCAAACAGAACACTGCAGCTTTGGAGGAAACAGCAACAGAAAATCCCATTATCACTGCAACAGCTTGATGGAAAGATATATACTTAAATATTAAATGCCTCTCAAGCAACTTAATTGTGTGATGACGAAAGTAACAACCATCCTCAGTCTTGAACTTATTAGCCCATAACTAAAACTTTATCTCTGACCAGATCTGCGCTCAATTCCCAACGTTTTGTTCTCCGATCCTTGAAAAAGCAGCAATTTGGGTCACTTTGTGCATCCCAAAACCATACAATACATCAGTTTTGTCTTTTGCCACCATGTGACCTACTTTCAAAGTTTCTCCCTGGATGATTAAGATGAGAAACAGGGACAGAGCTAACAGAACAGCACAAGTTCGTCTGCATGCAGTTAAAAAAGCTGTGTAAAAATAGCCACCCACCACCTCCAGTCCACTGCACTAGCTTCACACTAACCTTTTTTATTGGTCGTGAAGTATTTGGAGTCCGTCATGGTTCCAGTTCCTTAAAACACCTGAGAATAATAATAAAAAAAGGAACAAGTAGTGAGACAGCATTCGGAGCTGACAACCCCTAGTTTGCAAGGCAGGAACTCAGAGAGCGGACAGTTGGTGAGTGTGTAAAGTAAGAGAAGGGGCAAATGCTTCTCATCCTTGGGCGCAAGTTTCACAATCTTCATTCTGCACCTGCTGCTGCTGTTACTTTGCAAACCCAGGGACTGAGAGGGCTCAGAGAACAATGTTAGTGAGAACACAACAGCCTGAGGCGGGCAGGCTGGGAAAGCAGCAGGGCTCAGCCCAGCTTTTCAAACTCCTGGTCTCCGAAGGGAGAAGGCGGTTTTTAACTCCTTATAATCAGCAGACCTTGACGTGTTCTGCAGCTTTCCCCTGGGTACACAATTTGTTTTTCAAAAATAAGCACTGCACATTTAATATCTCACTGGGAGCGAGAAGTCCATGTTTCAGACAAAGGAAACTGTCAACTTCCCCTAACGATACCTCCCTGTGCTGCATCTTGATGGAAGGAACAATTAACCCCACTTGCAGCACCCACCTCGAGGACCTTCCATTTCTCTCCCTTCCTGTGTTCCCAGGAGATGCAAAGCAGTTTTTTGAAAAGAAAACTTTTCAGTTCTCTCAAGCTTGAAAGTGAAATCTTCCTCTGCCAAGATGTGACATCCCACCTCTGACACATACACAAGCCTATTGTTTCAGTGCCGCACGGCATTTCTGTGCACAGGACCAAAAACCACTGCTGGGCCTGCAAGCCCTTGGCAGAGCTGCGAGAATGATCCCACCAGCTGCCCTTGCTCCACAGAACCAAGTCATCAGAATACAGGGATTGCCCAAACATATGTGGATAGCCACCATTTTAGTCTTACAATCGCCAGACAAACATGACTCAATTTTCAAGTACTGGTTGAAAAACACGCACAGGAGTGGGGAAGTTTACTGCTTTTGATGAAGCAGTCTGCATCAGGGCTAAGAACGAACACAGGACCCTAAAGACATGCTAAAAAAAGGATTTTCCTATCTCTTTCTGCCTTTTTCTACTTTTTTACCCAGTTCCCCTTCTTTTGTACATACATCCACGACCTTAAATGCTGCCAGCAAAGCAGCAAGTCATCTGTTCCCTAAATGCTGTCTTGCCTCTCAACCTCGAAGCTCTTGCTGGCTCAGCAACCAAAGGACAAGCTTAGCTTGGAACTCCAGGACACTGCCCAGCAATGCAAGCACTTTGCTGTTTCTCAACACTTCCCTTCCTCGTGCCGTAACCAACCCCAACACCACGACTGCTCTTTTCTCCCCTGTCCACTTTCATCGGTTTAATACCTCAGTTACATTCCCAGCAGCAGCAGCTGAGGGGTAAGGCCGCAATTTCTCCTACCATCTTCAACGCGCTCCACAGCACGGCAATGCGGAGCAGTTGGAACCTTGTCCAACTGCCAAGCAACCAGATGAGAAACAACCTGTTGCTCAGCCCAGCTCCCCAGAGCTCCTGCCTGCCCAGCGCCTGTGTGGTTACCGCCTCATCCCAACTAGGCAGGATTACCGCTTTTGGTTCCTCTCTCTTTCTGCTCCTGCCAAGCTGGAGAGCAAACTATGCCTGGGGACAGCTCTGGAAGCACGTTCCTCCTGCAGGAGAGGTTTGCCCCCCTTCCAAAACAGAGGCTGGGTTAAGAAACCCGCATGAGCCACACCACCGCAATCTTTCCAGCAAAACACCCCACAGCATCACAAAAGCAGCAGCTGGTGTGGGTCTTGTTTTGTAATTAAAACCAGAGCCCATGTTACTGTTATTGCTGACACAGTCTTTGGATTTTAGCCCTGCTTAAAAGATGACTTAAATGTTTTCCTCTACAAGAGTCATTTGGCATGGTGCCATGCAAAAGGCATTGACTTGGCCTGTCAAAGAACTTGCTGTTCTTTGTTCGTGTTGTGTGTGGATTTGTCAGCCTGGGGTGTACCTCCCAGCTCAGCCAGACTGAGATGAGAGAAAATCCAGCAGAAAAAAACCCCACATCACCATACACATCATCCCAGTTGCATAAAGCTACACTGAGGAAGAACCCTTGCTGAATTTTATCTTTAAACCCAAAAGCAGGACATTTTCCTGAAAACATGAAGAATTCTAAAGACACTCAGCTACGGCTGAGCACAGCACACATCTTTACAACCTGTTCTGATAGACGTAAACGAAATAGGACTTGGGTCAAAAAAGAAAACTTTCATATTCCAAATGCAACACAGGAAAAAGCTTGTTCTGACGAGCACACAGATTTCTGCTCCATGTATGTCAGAGCTTGCTTTGCACATTGTTCAGAGACAGCTTCCCAGCCACGCTATCTACTGTCTCATCCCCCAGGTGAGATCAGCATGGTTTACAGCAAGTCCCAGACGAAGGCCAAAACTAAAATAGCCCAGAGAGACACACAGCCACGTTTTAAATAATTCAAGAAAATACCAGCTTTGTGTACACAAAGCTAAACTGAAGAGAGCCAAGATAAATTACAACATCACAAGCTTCCTTGTATGTTTTTAGGAGAAAATCTACATCAGGTTTCCCCCTCCTCACTATCGTTCTGTACCCAGTGTTTGCCAGGGTGGGAACATGCAAGAGGTGTTCAAGCTAACAGCAAACAGCCCCTGTTCCAACACCAGCAAACAAGAGGAGATGAAATAGAGGAATTTCTCCAGAAGCTCTGGCAATGCTTAATGATATAAGCATTGCCGTGACATTTAAATGTAGACTGAACCAAAAATATGATGAAATAAAAAGACTACGGAACCATCATAGCCAGAAAGATAAGTCTCCTCAGCCCAAAACCACACAGAAAAGTGGATCCTGCGTCTGATCAACTTGCCCCACGCATGACTCCAACAACAGCCTGACCAGCTCCCCACTGATTTCACACTGGTGTAAACACGAAGGTGCCAGGTTTAAGGCCTCCATGTTGATCCAAGCTCCCTAGCATTGAAAGGATCCAGCGTTGAACCCCTAAACCTCTAAAGTGATCCCTGGGTTACTCTGCTTTATACTCCAGCTGCCGCCACCACCCCTTATCTGCACCCAGTTCACCTGCAACACCTCTCGAGTAGCCGCACGGTAACTCAGGTGTGGCTCCAGGCCACCAGAGCATGATGAAACTAAACAGAGCAGCGAACTTGGGTGGCAGAGGTAAACCCACACCCCTGACAGCGTGCGCTAGGGGCAGGAAATCTGTTTCCATCATAGAGGAGCTAACACCTCCTTGGTGCTCCCCACCCTGTTCTCAAAGGCCCTGTGGCTTCTGTCACCTCCTCGCTCCTCAGACCCCTCGTCCCAGCGCTGCCTCCAGCCTCAGCCCACAGCAGGACTTGCTGCTCCTCCATCACACACAGCATCCACCCACCCTCCTCGCAGGCATCCCCAGCCCCTCAAAGCCCCTGCCCCCCAGCCTTCCCCTCTCCCCAGACCTCTCCCACTGCCTCCCAGTTGCAGGTGCATACTCCACCGCCTCCAGCTCCCT
>VZZY01003002.1:160394-174140 GCA_013400335.1 Eurystomus gularis
CCCAAGCCCCCAGGCACCCCCCTCCACTCACACCCCTTCAGCCCCAGAGGCCCTCCCTCGGTCGGGTTCACCCCCTGGCCTCAGCCTAGCCAGCCTCCCTCCCTCCGCCCCCAGTTCCGCATCCCCTCAGCCCCTCTGGCCCTGTGCTCGCCCAGCCCGAACCCTGAGCCGCCCTCCCGCCAGCNCTCCCCCGCTCGCGCATGCGCAGCCAGCGCCGAGGCGGAACCGGCAGCCCTTGTCCCACCCCCTGCGGCCAGCAGCCAATGAGCAACGCGCGGTACCGGGTGAGCGCCAATAGGAAGGCGCGCTGGCGGAGCCGGGGGCGGTGCCCGCGTTTCCCGCCTTGCCCAGCTGGGGAAGTTTCGTTCCCGCTCCAGTCCCCCCCCCCCTCAGCGACACGGCGTGAGGTGACAGCCTGTGGAGCCGGGGGCAGGGGCCGGGCTAAGTCACTGCCAGGGACGAAGACAGCCCGGGGCTGTGGTAAGTACGTAGGGAGACGTGGAACTGAAGGAATAAAAGCTTTTTCACGCACCTGTGGGATTCACTGTGACTGCGCAGACCACAGAGGAGAAATCTGAGGGAGCGCGGGGACTGCTCTGTACCTGTTGGTGGGCACCGTGGGGAATCCCACGGCGAAAACTTGTGCTTCGTGAGGAGTAAAGAGAAGGCCGGGAGGCCAGAATGGAGTCTGAAGGGAGGTAAAGAGAAAGGAGAAAACAAAGGGCAAAGCAAGGAAGGCGGGCATTAGACTGGCTCCTGCCAAGGGGGTTGGGCAGCGAACTGACTCTCTTTTACACGGTATGGAGTCGAAAGCTAAAAAGCATTTTCACGTCGTATATGAAGCTGTAATCCTGCCCACAGACAACATGTTCCTGTTTCTTTCCTGTCCTGCAAGCATGTTTCTGCTGTCCAGTGCTATCTTGCTCTTTTTCCACACTTATTTTCTCTCTTTGTCCTTCAAGAAAGTACCCAGCTTTGTTGAGCATAGACCCAGGCCCAATTCATCCGCCGCTGTGTGAGGCTTTCCAAAGCAAGCTCGGAGCCTTCCCTGTGCTCAGTCCTCTCATTACTGCACCAGTCTCGGTGCCTTTGCTGTCATTTTGCCACATCAAGGGAGGTGACACTGAGGCTCCCGAGTGGCCCCGTGCGTGGATCACATTCACAGGGAAAAGTTATGAGACAGTTTTAGCTTTATTATTGCAGCTGGAAATTGCATATGGGTGCAATTTCAGTATAAAACTATTTGCTTTAGTGTGCTTTTCACTATGAAAAGGTAAGAAAAATGAATCTTGTCTTGCAAATGCTGCAAGTGAAGATAGGCAGAATGTATCTTCTTCATGGGGCTTTCTGGCTTGCTATCCTGCTTCCCAGCTTCCAGAACTGAATTTGCAGCATGACAGGTTTCATGGGACACCAACTTTTCACACTGAACAAACAATAATGTATGTAAATGCCGTAAATTGGGGGACTTATAAACTATTTTTTTTGTCCCTTTCCTTTGATAGGCTTTGGTCGCTGGAAAAGTGCCATGGGGAGGGAAGTAATAGCTCCCGAGGGCTGGGTTCCAGCAAGAAATGATTTTCAATTAGAAAGATTCAGTGACATCTATGGACGCTGGTGATTCATCACAGAAAACACAGAGGTGAAAAAAAGAAAACCAGCAGAGAGGAAGTGAAACTGGAAACAAAGTATGTTGTGTTTTCCTAGATTTTAATAGAAGGAGGGGGCAGAGGAGAAAAGAGATAAAACGTTCCAGGTGATTTTTACCCCATTTCTGCTACACATCATTCTGGGACTTAAACATTTAAGGGTTTAAAATAGATATTTTAAGTGAGGTTTTAGCCCAGAGCTAAGAAGGAGTGGTGGGGTAAGTCCTTTTTTCTGCCACGCCGGGGCAGTCTGAGATCTCGGCCGTCAGCCAGGCTGTCCTGTTGCAGCGAGCTAGAGGAGGGCTCGTGGAACTGGGTGGGAAAATTCCTCTCTCTGGTAGCAGAATTAGCCCCCATTAATGGCCTTGCTGCTCTAGGTGTACTAGAACTCAGAGCTACAAGGAGCAGAGCTAGCTCGGAGGAGAGGCAGACAAGGCAGGAAACCTGTCTCCTGTTCTGGGTTTGGAGGAGATGCTTGTTGGAGTTGTTATCCCCCACAGCTCTCTAGCTTGATATTTAGCCACGTGCAAGCCAAATCTGCTACCGGCAGTAAGCTGTGCTACCGGCAGTAAGCTGTGCTCCTGTCACAGGCAAGATCACGTCTGTCATTTATTTCCAGGTACGTTTGTCCCACGGATGTGTTTTGTAGCAAGGGGGCTGCGTTTCATGTTAAGGAATGGGCTTAAATGTGATGCAGCTGCAGTTTGCCAGCATTGTAACGCATTTGTGTGCAGTGCGAGTGCCAAGCAGCAATCAGCCGAGATTCAGCTGCCTTACTAGCAAGGCTGGCCAAACAGAGCTGAAAGGAGAAGGGACAGGTGGTGTTCTTTATTGATTATTAATCTGTAGGATTACTGGATTCTTCAGGTCGAGGTGAGGCTTAGCACAGCCTTTTCTGAGAGGTTAGAGGGGAGGACGAGGGGACATGCAGTCCAGGAGTATGCAAGGGGGTGATGCTGAACGGAGTAAGTAGCCTGGCTGTAAAGAAACTATTTGAGGCAGCTTCTGTGTTCAGAGGGACACAGGGCAGCAAGGTCCCTCCCTACGTGTCCTCGTGCTCAAGGACAGAAAAAGAAGCACCTTGGCACTGGGGACAAATTTAGGTTCTAAGTGAGCCCTCCGTTTTGGACGTGGAGGAAGATCCCTGTTGCTCTCATCTCGGTGACTCGGTGTATTTATTGTTGGAAGGATGGCCGCCCTTTAGCTAATGTTTTTGGCAGTCCTTGGAAAATGGACGTTTCAGCACAAATGGTAAGCAATTTTTTTTTACAATTGTTTCAGGCCCAGGATGGCTCTTGAAGATGATCAACAACAGCAGAAGGTCTGGGTTGATTTAGCAACGGAGTATCCAGAAGTAGTTTTGCGTGTTGGAAAAACATGTTTTGGTGAAAAGGCAAGACAAAAGATACCAAAAAATTTGAAGCAAGATCAAAAAAGCACCCTTACCCATGCAGTGTGTGCCCTGCTGAACTCTGGAGGAGGGGTTGTAAAAGCAGAGATTGAAAATGAAACCTACAACTTAGAGAGAGATCAGATTGGACTAGACTTGGAAAATGCTTTTCGGTCGCTTTTGACTGCAGACTGGGCAGAATACCTGGACTTTGAGCAGCGAGATAATTACCTTTTGATCTTCATTAAAACCTGGAGCAGTGAGAACGCATCCTCTACAAGTCCAAAGCCACGTATCTGTAGCCTGAGTACTGGGTTGTACACAAAAAGTGGTGCTTCTCTTTCCCACATGAACCCTACTGATGCTGTTTTGTTCCTTAAAAGAAAGGAAGGTGAAGCCAGGAGCGAGCTTAGCCCAGGCCCACCTGCTAAAATCGGGAGGAACACAAGGGGTGTTGAAGGACACATGGGTATTACAAAAAGCATTGTTGACGAGTTGTTTAATAGGGACCAACTGCAACACGGAGAGACGTTGTCTTTCACAGAGTCAAGATATGTGGAGTTTAAGCACTATTCAACTGAAAATTTTTTGTCTCGTGTCAGAGAGGCGTTACCTCAGTACGTCGCTGGATTCGCGAACGCGGGCGGTGGGTATTTATGGATCGGTGTGGATGATTACAGCAGAGTGCACGGATTCAGCAGTGATGATGAGGACCTTGAAAAATTAAATCTCCTAATCAATTCCATCCAAGACAAATTAACCCTCTTCCATTTCTGCAAGTGTGAAAGCGCACACAAGATAAAGTATGAACACAGAATCATCAAAGTGTACCGCGAGGCTGGAGATCATTATGGCTACGTCTGCGCTGTGAAGGTTCAGCCATTTACTTGCATCGTGTTTGCTGAAGACCCAGCCTCCTGGCTAGTGGAGGGCAGCACAATCAGGAGACTGAGAGCGCACGAGTGGGCTGTGAGGATGACTGATGCTGATCCAGGTCCAAAAGAGCTGGGATAATCCCTTTCCATTTATGCTATTTCCTTTCATTTTCCTGCTCCTGGCCTGGCAGTGCTGTTTGCTGAGCCCTTTCTGTTGCTAATTAGCTGCTGTCCACGTGAGTTGCAAGGTCTCTTCAATTGTGTTTGTTATCTTGCTCTTCTTTAAAATATTTAAAAGCAGCATGAGGACAGCTTGTAGCTCTTGTACTGAGGGAGAGCAAACAGTCATGTTGTGTCACACGGTTTTATATCTTTTTTTTTTCTAGATCTTTCAAAGTTTTCTGAGACCTTTAGGCTAGAGCTCAGTCTGAGAGATGGGCCACCTCTTGCCAAGCCAGTTTATTCACACCGTGGCCTTGACAGCGTTGATGATCTTTGTAAGCAACTGTTTCCAGGTAGGTCTGTGCATTGCTTTCACCGTTTGGTAGATTTACAACATGAATCTCAAGGGCATGGTCAAGGACAAGGATGAGTTTGAAGCCATTCTTTAGACAAGTGGAAAACATGGAAATAGTTTGCAGATCTGACAGCAGCCTTACATTCAAATGCCTGATGCCCCCCTTCCCCAACGGCTGATCTTCTGCCAGCTGTTGACACATGTACAGGACAGAGCTCAGCTGGCTGACCTTCTCTGGGGACTGAGCACAGCCGTGCCAGTGTCTTTTCCCAATCCAATGAAAAATGGGAAAGGTGGGAGGCGAAGGTCACTTGGAATCAGCCCAATGTAAATACATAAAGTGACCGGGGCTGGGACCAGAGCGGAAGGTCTGCAGCTGCTTACAGGCCAACATTGCTGTGGTGTTGCAAGGTCAGCCCAGTGTCTGGGGGCTTTTCTATTGGGCCGTTACTGTTTCTTTGTTTACTTACCAGGTCTCCCTAAACAGGGCTGGGAACAACTGGTCCTGTGCTGGCATTTTTAGCAAAGGGACTGAGAGCTGAGTAGGAGAGGAGGATTGAGTTCCCCGAGGAAGTTGTCTTTGCAGAAGAATCTGGAAATACATGGAGGGGTTGAGGAAAATTTTGAAGAAGCAAAAAAGGTCTTTCAGGCACCCGTGGTCTGTATTTGTAGCCTTTCACCAATATGAATCCCCACAGAATCATTTGAGAGGGCTGGATTTGCATGTCTTATACCAACACTGACAGTTTCTTCTGCTTTGACTCTTTAGTGGGATCTCACAGCATAAAATACACTCCAGAAACACTCTGGCAAGATCTTCTCCAAGACCATCCAGGGTTGGATACTTTAATGGAAGATCAGTTGAAGCAGCTTTCAGAGGGAGTTCTGATATTTTCCAGAAGCTGGGCTCTTGAGGTTGGCTTGCCAGAAAACCAAGATGTAATTTGCGATGCCCTCCTGATAGCAGAGGGTCAGCCACCTCTCCTCTATGCAATCTGTAAGCAGCTGATCTCAGAGGATTTGTTTGAATACGCAAGACGCATAGCCTTGAGGCTGAAGGCCAAGTTAGTCAACACTGGTGGCTATATTCACAAATTGTGTGTAATACCAAAGGTATTGACTTTGTGTCCCCAGATTAACTCTGGAAAAGAGTGGGATCTGAATGTTCGAGAGATTTACCCCCAAAACTACAGCCTAATTGACAGCGTCCGCTTGAAGGCCCTCTTGCGTGCTCTCACGGTAGCTCTGCTGACTTTCAAGTCCTTTTTAAGTGACCATGTTGGTTCTGAGTTTTTGAACCTCCTGACCTTCAAACAATACCAGCTGCTGTCAGAAAATCTTCACAGAACGAAGAAGCTGTATGTTTATGGTCTACCTGGAACAGGAAAAACTATAGTGGCCCTGAAGATCATAGAGAAAATAAGAACTATGCAGCAGTGCACACAAGAGGAAGTTCTTTATGTATGCGAGAACCAGCCCCTGAGAGATTTTGTGCGGTAAGTGTTTCCTCTAATCATTCATTTCAACCTCCTGCATTTCAGCAGCGTTTTTAATTAGCTGAGTACTGATTAGTAGATGTGGTTTGGTCCACATCTTTGGTCCACCACTGCTACAGTGTTTCAGGTATGTAGCTGGGGTGTGTTTTTAGTAAGGCTCAAATTCTTTTCTTGGCATCCTGACCATCTACTAATGAATTACTTCAATATCGTGGGCATTCGCTTTGTTCTGATCAGGTATAACCAGCAGTTTGCAATGCAGAGATTGTTTTTAATCTGCTCATATCTCTTCTGTAGGCAGAAAAACATTTGCCGAGCTGAGACAAGAGTAGGCTTCTTGAAGGGAAGATTTGAAGATGTGAAGCACATAATCATTGATGAAGCACAGAGTTTCCGAACTGAGGAAGGTGATTGGTATAGAAAAGCCTTGAATCTAACTTCATCACAACATCTTCCCGAGCCTGGCTTTTTCTGGATTTTCTTGGACTACTTACAGACAAGTCACAGCTTCCAAACTGGTCTTCCAGAAGCAGGGTGGCATGATCCTGTTGAGTCACTAACAGAAGTGGTTCGAAATGCTAAGAATATCTACAGCTACGTGAAAGAAAACATGGACGTGATTGTAAAGGACTCGACTCTAGCTATTCCCAACCAACGTTTGAAGAGCTTATTAGACAGAGCCACCTGTGCTCATACTGTGCGAGGCTGTGCTGAAGTAAAAGAACTAGACAGAAATAGAATAGCCAAGTATGTGGCAGAACATTGCCAGAGATACCTTAAAATGGGTTACTCTGAGAAAGATAT
Organism: Eurystomus gularis; assembly: GCA_013400335.1. Taxonomy (NCBI): domain Eukaryota; kingdom Metazoa; phylum Chordata; class Aves; order Coraciiformes; family Coraciidae; genus Eurystomus; species Eurystomus gularis. The sequence continues at coordinate 167,126 of VZZY01003002.1, forward strand.
TGCTATTCTGTGCTACACAGATGAAGAAGCAAGAGTGTACTGGGGAATCCTGGAATCAGAGATGAGCCCAAAGTCAAAAATATCGTTAAGAAGAATGGAGGGCAAGCTGTGGAGGGAACATGCTGTTCTTGACAGTGTCCGTCGTTTCTCTGGCTTAGAAAGAAGCATTGTGTTTGGGATTATTCCCAATTTATTTCCATTTTGTGAAAAATTATCCAGAAATATAGTGGTCTGTGTAGCATCCAGAGCAAATTTAAATCTACACTTGTTATTTGAGAAAAGGTTCCACGAGGGACCCCACAAGGGGTCAATTTTGAAATTTTGTTCTCGCTCTGCCTCTGAAGTAGGATCGCCTTAGTAGTGGCTGGTCCTGTCTAAAAGCCCAGACATTGCTACGTTGCCTCTGCACCCTGTTGTGAATCAAATGTAAGGCTTCGATAACGCGCAGCAAAGAGGTGCTTTGAATGGCAGTAGGATTAAGCCATTCCCTGAAGGCTCCTTTCACAAGGACTTGCAGAAGGTGACGCTCAGCCTTGGACCACGTGCAGGTGCAGGTTACCACGTGAAAGACACTGTGCCGAGGCGGAAAGCTGGAAGACTTTCTGGCTTTCACCAGCCCACTCCCACACTCACAGCACTGCTCAGAGAAGTTACCAAACATCGGTGTCCAGGCTTAGAAGCTGTCTTTTTTACAAGACGGCCTCTATTCAGCTATCTAGGAAAGTAAAACTGGGGCCTTCTGGCCACATTTTACCTCAGAAAGAAATAAATGGCTTTTACAGAAGTAGTTTCCCCCCTCAAGTTCCATGACAATCAGCATGGGTTAGAAGAACCCAGTTGCTTCCAAGAAGCTTTAGTGAGAGAAGGAACAGTTTGTACCACCAGTGGGAGGTACCGATGGCATTTTTTGTCTTGGTTTCAGACATGCTGGTTAGATAAAACTCTGCCTAGACTTAGCTGCAAAATACTTTTGAAAGCTCCTCAAATCCTAAAACTGGGTGTCCAAAAGCAAAGGCTGGTTGAAAACCAACCATATTGTTTTCCACCACAGACTGACCTGTGGTTCATTCCTTTGGAGGAACAGTCTGATACCTTCCCTGTGAGAGTCTGAAGCACCAGTGATTCAACTGGATGTGGTCACAATAAGGAGCAGATGTTGCCTGCTGCTGGAGTCAGCCTCCAAACCACTTTGCCTTTAGGTTGACAAACCTATTAGCTTTAAAATTCTTGCTTTTCTAACCTCAGGAAGTTTGAGGCACTTCCCATATTTATTCCTTAATCACTATACAAGGAAAGACTATTTCCATGGCTCCTTTCATAACCCCAAACTCAACACTTAATCATGCCGATCACATGAGGATCGCTTTAGACACTTAGGATGATCAGAAATATTTAAATTCACATGTAAATGTAATCTTGGCAATGATTTAAATTTCTATAATAAAATTTAATGTGATGAGCAGCTGCAGGGTTTGCTTCTCCTGCTTTGTCCATAAATGAGACCTTCTCAGCCTTCTCTGCTGAGCCAAAGCCGGGGCCCTGGGCAGAACCTCCCCTTCCCCCATTTCATGGTGACTGCAGGTTCATTGCAGCAGGGCTGGAGAGTTTACAAGTGGTGAAAATTCAGCTTCCTGGGTGTGACCCAAGGCTGCAAGCGGGAGCTGCCTTAGATCCTCCATCTGCTTAATGAAGCCACAACAGGAATTCCCCGTGGAACAAAGCAGTGACTTTATTGAGCGTTCATCACCATCCTCGTGCTTTGGCAGGCACACCGCTTAAGGCTGTTTAAAAACACCGTAAAGGAACAACAAAGCACACGGCTAAAACCCAACCTATTTTCTGACTACAGAATAGAAAGCGTTGAACCCTCCCTGTTCCACCATTGCTGGGAATTCCAGAAGTACCAGGAGCTATAGATGGTTGCAGGACAGATTTGAGCTCTGTTGAGTTTCCTTCCAACAGCCCCCCAGCACATTTCCAACACAACCAACTCCTTCACACTGGGCCTTGAAGCTTTTGTCAGCAGCAGCTGAATGGGGGCGAAGAAAGGGTTTGCCCCATCCGGGAATTACTCGGATGGACGCTTTCCAGATTTCACAGGCAAATGCTCCCCTTTTCCTCATACAGTTTCTGATCCTCCAAAGTTGTCCCCAAACTGTTCTGTGCCTTGATGATGGCACTAGATTTTCCTCGTGGCTCTCGCTTGTCCACATGCCTCCATAGTTTTCTTCCCCACGAAGCCACCTTTGGTGCTTTTCATTTCCTCATGCCCGAGAGAGAGGTTTGATCAGCCCGTAATCCATGCACTTGGTGAGGCAATCACGTGCTGCATTAATGACGTGCTGCTTCTTGGGGTCATCTTCTTGCTTGCCAACATATGTCAGGATCTCCAGGAGCTCTGACTCCACCAGCTTCTTTGCTAGCTCTTTGTCAGCATTGATTACATTGAAAGCGATGACCAGGCCTCGGTGCTGCACTTTCATGTTGTCATGCAAGCAGAGCCTCTGCAGGATTTCAAGCCACTGGGTGGTCTTCAAGAGAAAGAAAGATCATTAGTATTGATCTGAAGAACACCTCAACCAAGAGTGCGAATTTGGCGAGGTGTTTCTCAGCAGAAGGAAGCACTGGGACTCACCTCTTCAGCTGCAGCTATTTGATTCTTTAACTAAGAAAACCTGACTCCAAGCTTTTGAACCAAATTTTTGTTATGCTATAGTCAGAAGCTTTCATGGCACTAGCACCACATGAGACATGCTTCATGTTTAGGCTGCTGCATAAGCAGCCATTTCGGTTGGATATTAGGGAAAATTTATTTACTGAAGGAGTGGTCAAGCCCTGGATCAGGTTTCCCAGGGAAGTGGTGGAGTCACCATCCCTGGAGGTGTTCAAAAAATGTGTAGATGCAGCATTTTGGGACATGGTTTGGTGGTCATGGTACTGTTGGGTTGAGAGTTGGCCTTGATCTTAGAGATCTCTTTCAACCTTAATGATTCTATGATCTGTGCAAAGAATCTGATCAGAGCACTGACACAGCTGAGATGACCAGAAGCAGACCACCCCCCCACTGATTTTCCTGACTCCCTCCTTTGCACTGATTAATTATTTTTATTTTTATAAGCCCCAGTGTTCAACATCAGCGTGTGCGCAACACAACAGGGTTCATGAGTTCTCACCCACAGCTCTTCACAGACACTCAGCCATGCAGTCTGCATTCTCAGAGCCTACAGATCTGTGCAGGAAACGGAGCTGTTTTGCAGTCTGTAAAGCTCAATAGGTTGTCTTTCCAGCTCTTCTAATTTCTGACAGAAACAAGACTGGGATTTCAGCTTATTTCTCAAAAGCTTTAAGGACCTATAGAATAATAGTCTGCCTTCCTAACCTTGCTTGGCAGCATCCTGGACTTAGCTGGAGGAATGGCTACATAGAAACATTTCAGCTCTGAGAGGAACTCTAGTATAAGGCAGGCTGGTGTCCTCTGCGCAGGGATGGACCAGGAGCATGCACCAGGTCTCAACTTCACCGAGTTCCTCACTATCAGACTGGTGGACTCCATCTTCCTTTTGAGAGGCATTGCCATGATTGAGCCAGGGCCTTCAAAGGTATGGCTGGCTACACTGCCAATAATCAGACTTACGGTCTTACCACTTCAGTCATCTTCGAGCAGAGTTTCTTCTGAGCTGCTGTAAGCATGGCCAGGGCCCCGGCCGCTGCAACCTGGACTTTCTCATCATCCTCACCACACAGTAACACCACCAACTTCAGCCGGTCATTTCCATCTGCTACAAATCGCTCCTGAACCTAAAAAAAACCAACCCCATGATATCCAGAGACGACACATTTAGGAACACCTCATCCCAGGGGCTCACGAACTGGTGCATGCAGTCAAGTTAGAGATGCCCAGTGAGTTACCTCCTTGTTGACCACCAGGTTGCACATGCACTCCGTGGCTGCCTGTCGCAGTTGGTCATGATTCTCAAACATATAGTTTTCAATATCTGGCAGGGCCTTCTCTTTGATGATCTTCATTCTGTGTTGAAGAGCAGTTAGATAAAATACATCATGGGACAAGCAATTTATAGACTATCAACTGCAGACAGGGAAGGCCTTGAAACAAATCAGTGTCCCCAGCACTGGAGCTCATCACATGTGGTTCATTCCCTATCTAATGCAGATGAAGTTCAGGTCTTTCCTTTTTCTAGAGGAAAACATGCCACCCTCATCTTCCTGGCTATTTTATTAATCTTTCAGTTCTGAGACCTTTATAGATCTGCCAAAAGCAGCTCGAACTGACCAGTCTTCCATAGTCCTACAAGAAAAGTGCTGAACTGAAATCCACATTCGCTCCTGGGGAGGAAAGAGGGTTGAAAAGCAGTTACACTCACCTAAGTTTATCACTTCTTCCTGAAAAGTTAGTGAGAGCTAACAGAGCCTCGTAATTCTGGAGGCCATCTCTCTCGGTGTTCAGCAGGCTGACGAGGGGCCTCACCACCTCGTACACCTAAGAAGAGAAGGCATGTCACTGCTGTTGCAGCCCTCAGATCTTGGCAATTTTCATTCGCCAAAGGAGTGACCAAGATTATTTGGGGGTTTTGTTTGTTATTTTTCTTTTTAAGCTTACCCTCTCCCCTGGGAATGCCATGTCAGGGTTGGAGATAGCAGCAATTTTTGCCAGAGCGTGAGAAGCCTTTATCTTGCCGACTTCTGTGCCTTCCACAGCCAGAGGTATCAGGGCCTAGGGGCACACAGGAAAGCAGTCAGTGCCTCTGAGAAGCGTTACAGGATTGCCTTAATGTACTAAAATAAGTCTAAAATCTCCTGAATGTGTCTGTTGAAGAAACGGGTCTGGACTGTAGCCCACAGTGATGTGTTGCTTTTGTTCTCAAATAGGCACTAGACCAGAGCTTGTAGCTCACAGTTGTTTCAGGAAGATTGCTTCTTTGGAGGCTTGCAGAGAAGGGACTGGAGTGTCAGTCTGGAACCCAGGGGCCACCAAGCCAGCTCATGCTTTTGTGTCACCTTACAGAATCATAGAAGGCATTGGGTTGGAAGGGACCTTCCAAGGTCATCTAGTCCAAGCCCCTGCAGTCAGCAGGTACGTCTCTTACTAGATCAGGTGTCCTCAACGTAGCCACGTTGCAGGCTCCTGACAGAGCTGCAAGTCTGCAGCTGCAAGGCTGGGCTGCAAACGTAACAGTAATCACCTTTCCACCGCCTTGAGCAACAATGGTCCCACGGTCCTTGGGGTCTTCACACAAGGCAAGAAACACCCTGCAGGAGCACAGCATCACTTAGCAAAACAGCCATGTGGGGCCGCAATAACCCACGTCCCTCACGAAGGGGGCTAAGGTTTTGCAGGGCTGCCAGAGCCACCAGGAAAATTCCAGATGTTTAACCCAGTTCCCACAGCACTTTAGGAGGAAGCAACAAATGGTGCAGTAAGAAGTTTCCAGGCCTGTAGGATAAACCTTGCTCCAGACAAAATCAGTACAGCAATTCAAAATGCACCCCGGCGTGGCAGCCCTGTAGCCCACTTCAAGGTCAGAATGTGTATTTCTATGATATTGCTCAAGAAAAGCTTTGGCTTTAAATCTTTTCTCCACCTCCTTTTTCTCTCCCCTGGAGGCAGAATGCACCACCCCACACAGCAAGGACCCGGCCCACACGCCCCTCTCAGCGGCACAGGGCTGGCCAGCACTCCTGGCTCCCGCAAGAGCAGGGAAGGCACCTGGCGATGAGCTCCTTGCACTGGTCCGTCAGTATGGCGCTGTCCGCCTTCACCATGCAGGCCAAGGCAGAGACAACACCGGCTTTCAGCAACCGCTTCACCCTCATCACCACAAAATCCTTCTTGTCCTAGGGGGAAACATTGGAAAGGGATCAGCCCCTTGGCAGCTGCCATCCGGCGTGGAGAACAAAGCAATTTCAGCCTCAGAGACAGGACATGTGCGGTCTGTGACAGGGGTACACCCAAGAAAATCTTCAGATCTGAGCATCTCCTCCCAGCTTCCTGGCTGTGGACAACCTACCTTCGGATGCTCCTCAGGCACGTGCTGCTTGGAGAACTTGGCCAGTTGCACCAGCTCTGGGACCAGCTCCTTGGTATCATAGCTGTTGGTACAGTTCACCAGTGCAGAAGCCACAGAATACAAGATAGTCTTGTCGCTTGTCTGCACAGAAAAATAAAAGCTTCTGTGAGAGTGAGGTGGACACAGCGGGGAAACAGGTCCCTTAGAACTGCCCTTGTGAGGGTCTGCACTAGCTGAAGGGTTCCCAGGCTCATCCCCAGCTTTATAGCCCAAAGCAGGGAAAATCAAAAGTTTTTAAGGTCAAACAGGCTGTTTGACGTCATCAGATGCAGTCAACACTATGATGCCTTTGGTTTTGGTGACAGTAAAGGTAAGAGCCACCTTCCTCAGCCTTAGGAGAAGAGCAGGATGATAACAACCTTGAGGTGTCTCTGTGGCAGAGGCAAAACTGAAGTTTTGCTGCACTAGAGGTGAGGGGTGGGGGTCACAGCTCCTTCTGCCTGGGGAGACAGTGTTGGGCTGGAGAGCTGGGAGAAGCCGATGCTACCAGAGGAACGAGGGAACAAGGTATGGAGATAGACCTTGGCTAATTCAAACATAGCTTGCAGGGCTGGCTGATCTTCAACAAAGTCATCTTTCACATCTGCATCGAAGGTTAGATACGCCAGACCTTCCACAGCCCACTTCCTGGTGCGGGCATCAATGCTGCTGTTGCACAACCATCTGGAAGAGAGAAAAATACCCACATTTCTATCTCAGGAGCCAGGACTAATTTCTCCGGGAGAAGAAGGAGGAAAACAGATACTGAAACCGTTTCAGGCTCAAACATATCTTCGGTTCTGCTGCAGCTCCTAAAGACTGTGGATGCTTCCCTTGGGGCATGACCTTCTTCCCATGGCCCAGCTCGCGAGATCTAAATGCTTGCATGACCCAGCAATGTGTGCTTGCAGCCCAGAAGACCCAACTACACCCTGGGCTGCATCCCCAGC
>VZZY01003015.1:0-106633 GCA_013400335.1 Eurystomus gularis
CAAACTAGAACACAGGAATTTCCGACTCAGCATGAGGAGAAACCTCTTTACCATGAGAGTGATGGAGCACTGGAACAGGCTGCCTGGAGAGGTTGTGGAGTCTCCTTCTCTGCAGACTTTCAAAACTTACCTGGACACATTCCTGTGTGACCTGCCCTAGGCAAACCTGCTTTGGCAAGGGTTTGGACTAGATGATCTCCAGAGGCCCCTTCCAACCCCTGCCACTCTGCGATTATGTGATACAAAATAGTAGATAATGAGTCAAGACAATAGCTGCATCAGTATGAAGTGATGACAGAGAGGCGGTGCTGCAAACACATGAACTTCAGACTGATGTACAGAACGTAGAAGCCAGTAATGTGAGCCTCAAGAGCATGGCACAGATCTGCACCATTTGCCTTCCACATAGATTCAGGCTCAATTTCCTCTCAGCATGAGTCAGTAAAGACTTTGAACTGCTGCCCTCATCCTCCTTCCTACCCTACACTTTCCTCTGTGAATTTTTCTGCTGCAGTTAACAGGGCTATCTGAATGGGAAGACAGAGAGTCATATCTAGACCCCCTCTTACTTAAAGACGACATGTAGTCTTCTTATCTCAAAATCAGAAAAGTCAGAAATGTCGATGCCACACCAGCCATTGATGAAATCTATGTCTATAATTACATTCAAAGTCAAGTGGGAAGAATTGCATCCAACATGATTAAAGTGCAATATCAGCTGATTGCCATCCAGCAGAATAATCCAGGCAGTTTGTTGCTCCCCAACATATAAAGGAGCACAGGTAGTAGACAAGACCTGGAAGTAACCAGCAGTATCCTAAATCCAGCGTGTTTCCACAGGCTGACAACACAACAAGCTGCACTTGGGAACAAAGTGTGTGATAGCTCAGCTGACATGATGTACAAAGTACAAGATAAGATTGCATGTTCTCTAGTCTTACTGAAAAGCCATATTTACTGGCTAGAATGCCCCCTTGCATTTGTGATCATCCAGGTGGGGAGAGTCCTTGCTCAGGGCATGCAGATTCATATTGCTACCTGTTTATGCCTGTTGATAAGAAACATCCAAAGGATGAAACTTGCTGTCAGTAATTGCCTGCTTGGCTTTGGAGTAAGTGCAAAATCAGACATCACCAGGGAAAAAAACAGGGAGCTGGGCATTACTAAAAAATGAGAAAGGGAGAAAAAGCAAAGAAGTCCTAGTGTAGATAAAAGTCATTATCAGTTGTTTCTCTAAATCTGCTACCTCTTTATTCCCAAAACCACTTGAGAAAGAGGATACTGACCCTGCTGTCTGAGTCATATGCCACAATCATCTCTGAGGTCAGTACCAAAGAAGCAACAGAAGGCACCTAAACAAAACCAGGACAGACATTGGTTTCTTTACCATTAAGGCCAATCCAAAATCCCAGTGGCAACAGCCTTTTGTTGACAGAACAGGAGCACCAACAGGGGCACTGGTGAATCTGGGGAAGCACAGGATAAAGCTGGGATGTTAGGAACGTAGCTTGATCCAGACAGATACCATGAGCTGAAAAAAAGTCAGAAAAAAAAAGTGGAAAACCATGCAGACCTCACCAACAAAGGGATCCGCCATTCTTCACTAGAACAGCCCCTTGGTCATAGGCATGGTTTTCAGGCCTGTCCCTGTCTTTTACTTTCCCAGCATTTTTCAGTTGTGCTCAGTCTGGGCTCATCTCTGCCAGGGGTCAAGGCCTTCCAGATCACTTTTGCCTCTCTGTTATTCCACAGAGGAGACAACAGAGCCCCAAAGAGGAATCACAGGGATGAAATGGAGATAAGATAGAGGGCATAAAGAGGCAAAAGACAGATCCACTTTAATTGAAATGGGTTACATTGAATAGCTGAAAGGATCATGGAAAAAGTGAGTACAGGCAAGCTTAGCAGACAAGTTGGAGTGCCCTATCTAGTTCCATTCCCTTTGACAAGGCCTGGGTAGAGTTAACAGTCGTCTAGAAGTCAGAAGTCTTCTTTCTTCTTTTTTGGTGACTCCCCATTAGATTGTGTCCAAGTACTTACCCTCATCAATTCCTAACTCAAGCTAAAGCCATGTGTACACCTAATGACAGACCTCTCCATCTCCAACAAAGTCCATTACCACAAATTTTCTGACAAGTTATGACGCTATGCTCCCATGAGAAGAGGTAAATCGGTCATAATGAACTCCTACCACTCTGGCTTCTGCTAACTCATCAAACTTCCTTTAAAAATCAAACACGACCCAACAGCAACACCCAGGGGATGGCATAGTCTTCAGTGGAGTACTTTGCAATGGAAAGGTCATACATAAAGGAGAAAGGTATTGGCTGCGTGAGATCATGCAGAGATGACTGCAATGCAGGTCCGCATGGGACGTCTGTAGTTCAAGTTCTACATCTTTTCCTGATTTTTGACTCATTTTCTATATACTTTCCTAGTCATACTTGCTTTAGGCAGCAAGGAGGAATAAAGATGGCACGTTATGGTAAGTAACTCCTGGCTAACCTGTCCACCATCACAATAACTTACTCCATAGGTTGAATATCTGCACTTTATGTGAGTAACAGAGTAAAAGCAGAGAACAGGTTTCATTGCAGAGGATCCAGATATGTCAATGCACCTATACAAGCTACCTAGAGCTTAGATTCAAGGATGCAGGAATAAATATCTGTTCTCATGTCACTATTGCTTTCCCAGTGCAGATGAGTGGCAAGCAGCACCCAGAACAATGCTACCTTTGGGTGGCCAGGGTGAGCTAACACTGAAGGAAAGAAATTGACTGCTAGCAGGGACCAGGTCAAAGTACTATTTATGATGAGAGTGCTGAAACATTGGAACAGGTTGCCCAGATTGGTGGTAGAAGCTCCAGTCCTAGAAACATTCAAAGTCAGTCTAGATGGGACTCTGGAGCAACCTGATCCAGTTGAAGATGTCCCTGCTCATTGCAGGGAGGGTGGACTAGATGACCTTTAATGGTCTCTTCCAATCCAAACTATTCTATGACTCTATGACCTTTTAGGGTTTTGTCATTTGCTGCCATATAAAACACCAGTGTTTCCTTCAGATTTTCCCATACTCCTGCTCCATATTGGAGCACCTGCCAGCAGAACCCCTCTGAGGAGGACCATCCAAGAAAATGCCACCCCAGGAAAGGGGATATTTCAACCTAACAAAAATTTTCAGAGACATCTACTTTCCCAATGAAAAACTGAAGGTTTCAGAAATGGAAAAACAGCAAGCTCAAAACTGCCAAACCCAGACAGTTCTTGGTCCAAACCCAGAACTTCTTTAGCCAAAAAATACTGAAAATGTTACTTTCATTTTTGCCAAAACTCAGAAAAAGCCCACACTAATTTGTGTTATTTCCATTTGTTCAGTTGCTTTCAATCAAAACCCAAAATTTTCTGCACAAACTGATTCTAAGATGCTGTCCTCTTACAGAAACTCCGGCATCTTCTAACGAGTCATTCAGGTTAACACAAAGAGGTCTAAACACACTGAAGGGGCAAAATTGAGAGAAAGAAACACTTGCTGCAGACTCTTCAGTGCTTTAATATTTGTCCTTGACTTTTTAACACAGCAGTAAAGGAAGGAAGCGGAAGGGACAGATTGCCATTAGTGTTGTTTTACACTAAAGCTGATTTTCTCAAGTTCGTGACCAGCACTGACACTGAATCTGTCTAAAGAAGGCTGGGCTTTGCCGTACCAAAAAGCAAAATACTCATCAAAAACAACAGCTTGCTAGTCTTCCTGCTTCCCTCCCATCACACAATACTTTTCTCTCCCCAGTACCTAGATTAAAGCATATACCCCAGATACATCCTAACTCTATAGTGGGACAAGACTGCAATGTGCAACAAGTCCCTTTCACCTTCCCAAACCATGTTTTCCATGGAAAAGAGGAGCGAGGAGCCACTTCAGCACTATTTGGGCCCCAATCCCTAGAGAACCTGCATCGAAGGCACATTTCTAGATACGGACACCAAAAAACACCTCCCCAACAGCGCAAAATCTGTGGAAAACCAACAGTGACCCATACTCCTTATTTGCATTCTCCCCTGTCATTTATCTCTTGCTTCCTTTGTCTGTTTCAGAATGACTCAAGCAACAGCACTCACTCATCAAAGATAAAGCATTGCCTGGTCAAGCTGTATGGTAGGATCTGGTCTCATACTCAGAGCTTGCACAGCAAAGCACTTGTAAGAATAATGCTTATACCAGAAGAATAATGTTTCACTTGCAAAACTAAGAAATGCCAGATTTACCTTTGCTTGAGCAACTTTAATCCTTTCCTTTCTGATTCAACTCTCTGATGCACACAGTGAAGCCTGATTTGCCCTTACCTGTGCAGCAGATGACAGATAACTTCATTTTATAGGAGAGAAGCCATACCAGGGAGCTCAAATGAGACACAAGAATGACAGGTGAGAGCCACCACTGAGCAGATAGGCTGTGTCTGCACCAATAAATTAAAAAGTTTGAGGGACATCTCTGCCTCCTACCAGCCCAAGGCACAGAGCCTGACTTGCATGCAGGCTGCTAACAGTCACTGCCCCCTCAACAGCCTGCCTGTGACCACCTCACCGAGTGCTTGGCCACAGGTTTCTCCTGGGCCCTATCTGGTGCACTGCTGGCCCTAATATACAGCAATTAATTCTGCATAATAACCTAAAGACTGTTCTGAATCCCACCAGAGCGGTGTTTCTATAGCACAGCCCTGGGGAAGGGCAGGTGTTTCACGCTCTGAGGTGGGGCAGGCACTGCAGGTCCTGAAGGCATGATGCCAGTTTGGACAGTATGGGAGGGCTGAGGCTAACCTTAGCTGACACTGGTTCATTTGTGGGCCTGGTTGGGAGCAGTCCTAGGGAGGGTCATCCCTAGCTTGTTCCCTGCAGTGTGAGTGATCAGGGCTGACATTTTGTTCCCCAGCCCTCTTTTATTTAGGGATGCAGGAGCATTCTCAGGGATTGTGTACCACCTCAAATGTCACTACTCAGGGCTGGCCAGAAACAAAGACAACATTGGCAACAGTAAAAATCTCTTCAACATCCAAAGATAAGAACCTCTCATGCTGAAGCACTGCTGTTTTCTCCAGGCAGGTTGTGGTTTACTTTTCCATCCCTCCGGAAAATAGTTTGTAACAAGCTTAATTTATAAACAAGTATGAACCTAAATAGCTTTTGTCCTCCACTACCCCTTCGAGGTCCCTTTGGCCAGGCTTGTCTCACCACTGCTTAGTCTTAGACAACATGAGTTGCTTATGCGTGCTCTCTTCTTTTTCCAGTTTTCCTCTTTGATAGGCTTCTTTCTTTGAGCAGCCAGGTAGAATATTGGGTCTCTCTTACTCACAAAACCTCAATTTATCCAAGAACCTTTCTCTGAGTACAGTTCTTGTTGTAGCACCTTGTTGTCACTGACAACAGGCTACAGCAAAGGTGTGAAACCATTTACCACTTATTAGCAGATCCCTTCAGAAACGATTTTCCTGTTTGCATACAATATGTGTCTTGCCCTCTGACTTTCCCCTTGCATCAGCACTGTCAGTGAAGTGTGGAGCAAACGATGTGTTATAAGGCACATGGTCTAGCCACATCACGACACAAATGACATTCCCATGCAGACTCATCCCTTTCAAAATACAGAACTGGAAATAGCAGTCTGTTTTAAATCTCTGAAAACGTAAGTATTAGAGACCTTATGAGAAATCTTAAAACCTAATTTTCAGCACTACAAGCAATGCTTCCTGCCTGACCTCAAAGCAACATAAATGGAGCTGGGAGTTGCTTAGAGTTTATTCAGCAAAGGAATATTTACAACAGGTAAACCAATAGTTTTCTACCTATCTTACCCATAGGAAGGCAGCGTACTGACTGTAGCATCTCCCTGGCAGTAAGGACTCACTGGAAGGGAAAACACCATAGTTGTACAACATACTTGCCAAGAGCTGTTTCACTACTGACTTGTGCATGGTCAGACCATAGACCATGGGACACTGCTTTGTCCCTGAAGCTGAGAGCACATTAACAGATCACTTGGAGCAGCTACTCATCCAGACAAAGAAGTTCTTTCCTAGCCACATGATAAATATATATTTTTAACATCAACGAAAATAGATTTTGGCAAATGTCTTTTAAAAACAGACAGCATTTCAAACCCCTCCTTGATATTTAGCAGGGATAAAAAGTACCAGGCTTGCACTCCTCTTAGTGTGGGGACCCTAAATGCTGTGACCACATCTGTCAATGGAGGGTTGCGTAACAAAATACAAAATTAACATCATAAAGAAATACCATTAACTAAGGGAGCCTGAAATAGGTTTGACACAGGAACATTCTGGACCATAACAGTGCTGCAAACCAGGCTGTGCATGGAGGCCATTCATTCTAGGGATACATTCATGCCTCTCCTTCCCTTTGAGCCATCAGAGGCCAGACATATTCACCTTCAGATCATGCTGCAAAGCCCACATCCCCTTTTGCTGGGTGCTAACGGAGAATCAAGATGTAAAGGCTGCTGGGTGGGAGACAGGTACTCTTGATCTGTTGTTATCTTCAGGGCTGTGTTAGCCAGCGATGATGGCAATGTGAGAAATGGGTTTGCTGTCACAGCCCTTTGCTGAAAACGGGAGGAACTTCTGCAGAGTTTGGAGTAGCATGGAACAGTGAAACCATACAATTTGAGGGCAAACTCTGCCAGTGTCTCATCAAGTCATTTCTTGATCCTTGAGCTACCTCTTTGAAATCCATGTAGGAAGGCATTACATCAGGGGTAAGATATCCCTGCAGTGACAAAAGGAGGTGCAGCAGCTGGCTTTTCAGCAGTGCTTTGGGATTACAATTTGCCTCAGTTTAAACAGTGGCCACAGAGAAGCAGGATGGGCTTGAAGACAATGCAGAGCAGACATCCCAAGACTAACTGTCATTGAAGTAGCACTAAAACTGGAGGGAATATGAGCTTGTCAGTTCAAAGTTGCACCAGAGAGAAAGAGCCCTGCCAAGACACCCATGAGCCTAGAGTCGTTCTGGGAGAACATACATGGTCACTCAGTGTTCAACCGAAGATTTCTACATCACACTCTGCTTTGCTGTCCCATGGGGGAGGTAGGAAAACAAGGAAGATGAAGTGGGTGTGACACTTTCAGTCAGCATAGCTTTCAGGCAGAGGTGCAGAAAATCTTGCTCCTCAGGATACTTTTCATGCCTAGGGGCTGCAGGCTGAAGAAAATCCTCTGCCCATTTGACAAGGACTTACTTGCCTACAACGAAACACACAGAGACATTTTATAAAATGCAGAGCTTTTACTAACATGTGACAGCATCCAGAGCACGTCTGGCAGGTGAGGAGCCAAGATGAGTGCTGCACAAAGAGGAGCTGGTTGGGAAGGTGGGAGCCACCAACCTAGCTCTCCCTCTGCCCTGAGCAAAGTGAGAAAGATGTCTGAATTAATGCTCTGGTTTTGCGATCAGCGTGAAGGACCACCTTGGATGCAAGTCTTAAACTTAGATCTTCTTTCAAGAAGCTTTGTATGGACGCTAGTTATATCTGCTAACACAGCCAAAACATAAATCTGGGCAATTCAAATCACTTAAATTTACTTTCCTACCAAATAAACAGTTCCTCTTTATGGTCTTTGCTTGACTGCTGTGGATCATTGCACAAAACGCTACTCCAACATTTGTGACATTTCCCAAGGGGAGGAACTTGCTTCTTACATATCCTCCCTCCTTTGTATGGTCACCATATGGCCTGATGAAATGTACTGGCAGGTTTAAAGTGTTCCCACTCTTGCCTGAAAGGATTTCTTCTAAGGACTGGGTTTTTCTACCACACCCCAAACATGATTTCTAGGCTGTATGGCCACTCTCTTGTGACACAGGCAAAGCTTTTGAGCTTTCCTGTGCAGGTAAGTGCCAAACAACTGGTCGAAGCACAGCCTCACAGTGCTGCTGGGTAGATTTATTCTGGTCAGAGCATTTGGTAGGGCCTGTAAAAACAGGGGAGACCACAGGTAAACATTGCATGGAAAGGGATCTTTCCAATAGACAAAGGAGATCCTCCTGAAGCAGAGCCTCTCAGGGACTTCCTTGGCTTGCAAGCATGGACATATCTACTTTGTATTTGTGCACGCACACACACGCACACACACACACACACACAAAAATACCTAGAACCATAGAATTACAGAATGGTTTAGGTTGGAAGGGACCTTAAAGATCATGTACACATGCAAGAGATATATTTATACACACATATACATGCACACATAGATGGCTATATATACAAACATGAATGCGTATGTATATATGACTGACTGTGCTTGTTTCTGTGCTTTTGACATTTATTATCACATCTATAATTTGTGGTCTGAGAAGGCTGAGCCATAAAATGTGGTGAGCCAAACCAGTTTGAATGTCTTCACTGAAAAACAAGGGGTTGATTTAAAAGAAATATTCCCTCTCAAAAAAGTAACTTTAAAATCAGAAAAAAAAAATATCTATCCTCTTTCAGGTTTTCATGTTGCAAGGGGAAAACCTGTACTTTTGCACACCCTCTTTCTCTTTTTTTTTTTTCCAAGCACTGGCCAAAGGCAGAAAAAGAAGCAAAATCTAAGAAGCAGACATAGGGTTTGGTCTCGGCTATTTTATTTCTCCACTTTCTTCTTTTATATTCCTAAATGAAAAATAGGAGGTGATATTTTAGGAGTAACAGAAAGCTGGCTTGACAGTTTGTTTTCTTACCATCAGAATGATATCATGTTTTCCTAAACAAAAATAATTCATGAAAAATTTCCAACAAAAGAAAAAGTCTCTTAGGTTTTTTCCACGAAAAGAGTGTTTACTGAGTAGCATTGCTGCAAATACTCCTGCTCTGACTACCAAGGAAGGCGTCACAGGAAGCCCTCAGATGAGTGGGTTAAACGCTGGACTTGAGATGATCAGAACAGCTCCTGGCATCCAGGCATCCAGCATTCACAGAGGCGTCCAAGGGACTTGCAGACAAAGAAAGTTATGATTATACCTTTTCCCATCATCTGATCACGTCTTTGTGCCATATATGAGCACCTTCCAAAGGAGAAAAATAGAGATATTGATGAACGTCTATCAGATTGTAGCCCAGTCCTTGTGAAGAAATAAACATAAGACTCTGTTGCTCCCAGAGGATGGGAGGGCAAAGACTTATCATTTGTATATGCCAGAAAGTAGTGAAGTTTGTGGTCGTTCTGGACTGAGTCCTACAGTTGTCGGGGTCACCCTGAGAACAGCCCAACCCCTTCACAAAGATGAAGGAGCAACAACAGGCAATGCTAACATCCCCAGAAAGGACACATTGTGGTGGAGATAATCAGAGAGGTTAAGAGTTACTTAGAAACGATGTAATCCTTCAGAATTCCCAATACCAACCGTTTGAGCAAGGTGAAGTCCTCCTGTCTGCACTAAGATGCAGTAAGAGGCCAGTGGAAAGAAGCAGAGGACAGGCGAGCAGTGCTAAGGGAGGTATGTGTCCCTCTCCCACACCACCGGTAACATTTTAACACTGGTGCTATTAACTTTGGAACAGCTCAACCATCACTGGGCAGAAGGTATAAAAGCAATATCCTAACAAATATTGGATGAGACGCAACCCTCTGTGCCACCAGGCGAGGCAGAATATAAATATGCCTTTAAGAGAAAAAAAAAAAACTATCCAAGAAAACAAATGCTAGCAATGTATGGGTCCCCTTCTTCATCAAGAAAAAATATTTCATTTTTTTCAAACTAATCCCCATGTATTTGAAAGCAGAGGCAAGCAAGCTCATCTCACCTAGGACCCCTTCATCCAGATACCAAACATTGTCTTTGTAGCTTAGTATTTGTGTATCACTAACATACTAAGCATCAAGGCACTGCTGTGTTAGGCATAATAGAATAGTTACTTATCCACCAAAACCACAAAACCTAGATTAATAACTCAAGAAATAAAGCCAGAATGCTGGAATGGTAGGTTGGAGAAGAGAAAATACACATGAACAGTAAGTGCATTAAAGCTTTGAATTTTCTTTAAACTAAGTTTGTTCTCCTGAATAAAGTTCTTGAAGGATAAATCCATTTTATTCATTACAATTGATTTATAAAGCCCTTTATTCTGTTCTGTTTAACTACAAAAGTATTTTTCTCTTTGAAAGAAAAAGTTCTGTAGGAGAAGAGAATCACGTTCATATCCTCTCATTTCAGTATCTAATTCATCTTCTGTTTCTGCTTTCACATCTAGGAAATTAAAGTACAAGAGCCCAGAGAGAAAATGACATTCACAGAAAAGGATACCCTTGCATTCCTGGTCAAAAGAAGGACACATACTAATTACTGAATTACAATAAGGCTTTTTACCACCCTCTGAATCTCTAAGAGGAATAAAAAGTACACCCCAAATCAGAGCAGAGATATCAAGTAATCGGCTAGCTTTGTTCAGACACAACAAGGGCAGATGAAAGTAAAATGTCTGAATTCTTTCAAGTGAGGAAAAACACAAGTCTTTTTCCTAAGGGGAGAAATCAAATTGTTATGATTCTGTTTTTAATTTGACTCCTTCAAGGTGCAAAATTTTTTATGTGCAGATTAACACTGTTCCTACAGACATTTCGGCCACTCTGTCCGAAACCCATGCTCCAGGATGGGGGCCTGGCTCATAGTTGCTCTATTGTAGAATCCCTGCTACCTGGTGAAGCTCAGAGGCGATGATACTTACTCTTGCTGTCTTACCGGGACAACACTATTTGAGCGCACACCCCTCTCTGAGGAGATCCCACCTTCCTTGCATCATTCACCTCACACCACGTCAGGGCTCCTGTGGCAGGTTTTCACCAGCACCATGGCTCTGCTCCCGCAGGAAGAGCTGCATGTTCCTGTCTCTCCTGGGCACTGTCAGGCAACCGTGGCTGCACAGTGAATGCTTTAAAACATGCCCACACAGACATGTTACAGCCTGAGACCAACACAATCTCTGGGAGTTGGTGGACTCCAGGATGCCAGATGGCTTTGGGCTGTTCACAGCAGCAGTGACCCACCAGAGCCCCTGGAAATGCAATACCTGGTGCAGATATGCCTCAGAGCTGGATTTAGCAGTTGAATTGAGTTCTAGTGAGGGGTAGGTTTCTTCTCTGTTTCCATAATTCGTTTATCCTACAAGACCTATTCAAGACAATATTTTCTACCTGAAGCTGCAGGATTTACAGCTCCAAAGGGAATCTGAGACTTTTGTTACTGGGGACCAGGTCATGACAAACTCCATAATGGAAAAGTAATGATTTTGGAATGGGCTTATTTAAAAAAAATAAAAATAAAACAAAACAACAAAAAATTCTGGGCCCTTATCCAGGTAGAGATCTTAGCCTGGTATTCCAGCTACATTCTTTCTGTTATTAAAATAATTTAGGAAACCAGGCAGCCTGCTCTGCATTCAATCATGTTAGCCCACGCTGTGTCAATTTGAATTCTGCCTGTGGTGATAACAGTCAAAAATCTGATGGGCCAGATACCGAACTGACAAAAATCGGCGTTGCTCCATTACAATCAGTAGGGTTTTGCCAATTTACCCTTGTTAAAGATCTGGACCTCTACTTCTAGGCAGGCATTTTTCCAGACAGCAAAACAGTCTCCTACCTCTTTGGCAAAGGAAAAAATAAAGAAACAATTTAATGATACTTTGGAAAGTGACATGACCACGATAATGCAACTTGAAAATTATGTTCTTGGCTTGTTTTCAGCATATTTGAAACTTAACTAGAACCATGTCCAGGATCTTCAAATGTGATCAGTAGATAAAATATGGTACCATTTTGCAGTGTAGATGCCACCAACTTCGAAACTGAAGACCACTGTTTTCCCATTTTAGTTCATTACGATGTCTTAACAACCCTGTTACAAAGCCCTCTCTGATTAAAAACACCAACAATTGTAATTGTAAGCAGCCACATAGAAATATTTCAACTTCCATCCAATTGCTTTTTCAAGACTAAAAAATTTTTTAAGTTCATCTTTACAGCAGAAAGTCCATAAGCCTTGGGAAATGATGCTTTAAGTATTTGGCACTTGGCTGATCAGGAATTGGGGCAGCTTAATTTTATCCTCTGCACTATCCTGCCACAGTTCATGTGAAGAGAGAGCAGGGTAGGACAGCCCCTTCCCCACTGACATCAGTTACTTCTGTACCTGAGAAGCCATTTCTCCTGGCCTTCCTCAGGATGACTCTACAAGGTGGTTCTACAACAGTCATTACTTAGAGAACTAGTAAAAAAACGTTAGAGGACTGCAGTGTGGGTCACAGTGCTTTCACTAAGAGGTGAAACCTGGAAAACCTTCATGGTTATATCTTCCTTATTCTGTTGCCATTGCAGAAAGGAGAGGGGAAAAAGAGTGGAAAGAAGGGACTTTGAACTTCAGGGAGAGGTATTTTCCACCAAAACATTACAGATATTTTTTATTTGGGAAAAGGGAAAGAGAAAGCAGTGCATTTCCTACACAACTAGTTTTATCAAAAAGATTTGAGCTGGTTGGCACTGTAACACAGGAGCAAGGACTCAACAGTAGCCACAATTGTCTAAATGCTGTTTTAAAACTAGCCTGAAGAACTTGGACTCAAAGACCACAACTCTACCATTAAAGAAAACAGCCGAGGGTTCATCTGTGGTTCTAAAAGCAAATGACAGAGCAGAGCTCACTTTCATCAAGCTAAACACCCTTCCCCAAGGGTTTCACCCACAGCATTTGGCAGGGACCCCACTAGTGAGATTCAGCCAAACCTGTGCCCGGGAACATGCCAATAATTCAACAGCATGGACAGTCAAGAGACCATGCTAAAGCCTGTGCCTTCACCCTGTTTGATTTAGTAGCATAGACCTGGCCAGAGAGGACAGCAGGGGTCTGGTCAGTTCGCATGCATGTATACACATGTATATATGCAACACTGACTTTGCAAGTGACAGTTGTGACCAACACCTGTAGGCACTGCCACAGCTAACAATACACTGGAAAAAGTGTTTGAATAGTTACATTCAATCATTTCCCTAACAGACAGGACACCATGGCTTAAGGTGAGCTGTGTTGTTTGAGCTTTTGAACATCACATACTTAGAGAGACTAAGTTGTGGACAGGAAACCCTCCCCCAGTTTCCCAGTAAGGACAGATTTGAACCAATCACAACAGGACTTATACAGACCAATGGATGAGTGGCAAAAAGGCATCTTGGGCTAAATAATAGCACTCAGTTTCTTAAATTGGCCTTTATTCCCAGCTCCTCAGAGCACTAGGATGGCTTGAGCAATGCAAAGGCACGGCTAGATCTTCAAATCTGTCTCCTAGAGACTTTCATAGAATCTTAGAATTATTAAGGTTGGAAATGACCTGTAAGATCATCAAGTCCAACTGTCAAGCCAACACTACCATGATCACTAAACCATGATGTGTCATGTCTACACATTTTTTTAACACCTCCAGGAATGGTGACTCCACCACTTCCCTGGGCAGCCTGTTCCAATGCTTGACCACTCTTTCAGCAATGAAATTTTTCCTAATATCCGATCTAAACTGCCCCTGGTGCAACTTGAGCTCATTTCTTCTAGTCCTATTGCTAGTTACTTGTGAGAAGAGACCAATCCCAACCTCTCTACAAACTCCTTTCAGGTAGTTGTAGAGAGCAATAAGGTCTCCCCTCAGCCTTCTCTTCTCCAGACTAAACAATCCCAGTTCCCTCAGCTGCTCATGTTCCGCATGGATCACCTCCACCAGGGTTGGGAGGAAGGCAAGCGCAGCAAGGCCACCCATTAGGCCCAGCTACTGGCATAAACCCTGCTCTGAGTTAGGAGCTGCTAGAGATATAAGCAGCAAACTAACTGATATTATTTATTCAGGTAAGCTGGACAATATCCAGCAAACCTTGCTTTTTCAGGGAGCAGAATGGAGCTTTATAATTTCTTTTTTCTTACTCCTTCAATCTTTAGCTTCTGCAGTGAACTGCAGACACTGCTTTGACAATTCAGCTCACAGAGCCAAACTGAGACAATACTGTGTTGTAGGTTAGTCTTCATGCTGCAGCAGAGATAAAGAATCCTTCAGCTTCTTTACTTGCTTTGAGGGACTTTCTGTTTTGTTTAGTTTTGAGAGCATCGATGGCATTTAAATGCATCCACCATGATGAACTCTAAGACGCAGGAAATAACATTTTCTTCTTCTTAAGCATCCCAGGAGACTGCAATGATTATATTAAAATTTTAATCACGAACTCCTTACGTTAAAATCACAAAGGATTCACTGTGCTAGAGAATTTCACAATATGCAGCTCTTCTATAAATTTGTGTCAGATAGCAATTTGCTGTCTGGGAAATGTAAATCAGTTATTAATGAGCCAAATTCCTAACATCAAGCCTGACATCTGTACGCAAGAAAGAGGCAAAAATCTTTCACAGGCTTATAAAGTTCTACATGTACTAGCCTGAACAATTTTATTCCCTGTTTTCTGAATTGAGAGACATAATTTGTTGCACATACCACCAAACAACTGCATCTCATTCTACAGTAGTATGTCCATCTGATCCATGCACAGCCTTGTAGGGCTGTGGAAGTGGTGGTCTGCGCATTCATCGTTGAAAAACTACTTGGAAAGATTGATTCATTGCATTTCAGACTTTGTAACCAAACACTAGATTGTTGGTTCAGATTAATGTAGTTCTTGTACGGGCTTGAATCGAAGTGAGAAGACAGTCAGGTCCAAAGTAAGTAGCAAGGCAAAGTCTACACCATCCACTAGAACCACGCAGGCTCCTTAACAGCTATAAGCACAGCCCAGAGCTCAACACCTAGCCCAGCAATCCTGTCCTGACTTGAGTCTCTGTTCTGAATTTCAGAGCTTTTCCTTGAATGTACAATACCACAAAACAAAAATCTTGGATTTTAGCAGCTTCCATATGTTAGGATCCTAGCTGAGCTCAAGCACATTGATAGCTGTGCTTGAAATCTAATTCTGTTGCTTTTTTTTCTGAGTGTATGAAAAATCTATTACTGTTGCTAAACGCTGCAAAAGGTGGTGAGTAATACAGATGAATTTGCAATGCAGCTAGAAACAGAGTATTTAGATTTGAAATCCCAGCTCATTATTGAAATTAATTCTGTACGCCTGCAACACTTTGCTAATGCCTTCGTAGAAAACTACGCAGCTTGCATCACTATGAGGTTACCCAATTCTTCCACTTACACAATTGTTCCAATAATCAAGAGTGGACTTAGCTTCTGCAGGTGCAAGAGCATCTCCAAACTACACAAATGGTTCAATAACTGAAATGGACCTTATTTGTGCAAGAAGTCATTTACAGGCTACTAGTTCTTCTGCTTACTGATTTTTTGAGCAGGCTTAAGAGATTTGAAAGGAATTGCCACAACGATCTAAATTTAAATGTAGGGCAGAGGCAGATGAACTGATTAATTAACTGATCAATTCCATAAGGAGCTTAAAGCGTATCTTGTAATTTACAAAGGAAGGCGTGGGATGCAGTGCTGGCTTCACAAGGGTATCTCCCCACGTAGGAGTGTGTCCCATTAATAAAGCAGTTTCATTTCCCTCCCATCAGTGATGCAGCTTCAGAGGAGTGCAGATGGAGAGTGTGCGCCATGTAGCACCATGTGTCCCCCATGTCCAAGTTTGCCCAAAACACAAAGAGCGAAATCAGATGGAGAGACAAAGATTTGTTGTTTGAACCCCTCAAAGGACAGCTTCAAACCACTACTTCTTCCAGTCATTGGTGTGCAGGCGTGAACTCTGGGCCGGGATACGTACAGTACAGCTGTCTCACTTGCACACAAGCTATAGCATGTGTTTGCAAGTCAGTTGGGACCACATCCAGACCGTGTCCTCTAGGTGCCTGCCTTCGTTACCATGACAACAAGTAAGACAGTGATGGGCAATTCGGGCTCCCCACGCTTCACGGCTGCCAGACTCTATTCCTTTTATAGGCAATGGAGAGAAGTAGGCATCTAAGTTAGGCACCTAAAATCAACATGCTGACTACACCCACACACACTCCCACCCCCAGCCAGCTGCCAGATTCCTGGCTGGTCCCTGCAAGCGAGAGGGACCCACTACACATTCACCACTCTTGAACCCACTTCCTTATTTGACTTCCTCTTCCAATGTGTCATTCAGAAGTGACAATGTGACATCTGGGAAATGGTCCAAATCTATCCATTTTTAAAGTGAAGTGCTCAGTGTCAGTTAAAAAAACAGAGCTTTCTGCTCATCATAGTGTTAGAAATATTCAGGTTTCTTTGCAGTTGGGTAGAGAATAATAAACTCTACAAATGCACATTAAAGGTTTTTTTAATGCATTTTCAGGTCTTTCATCCGTGTATCTCACAGATATGGAATCAGACAGACCTCCTTTAAGCTTCAGAATAAAGATAGAATATTCAGGAGAAAAAAAAAAAAGAGTTATCAATTTCAGTCAAAACTGCTGTAAGTATAATAAGATCTTCAGACAGCTCCTAGTCCTGGAAGTAGAGAAAACCATTCTCAGCAACTACTCATGTAAACTCAGATGCATTCCAAGTAAGACCATACTTCCTGGAATGACATCAAGCCTCTTCCCATCTTCAATATACCTCTTCCTTTTTTATGGGTTCTTCCCATGCACATATATAACTTGCCATCAGACCTTCGGCAGCATTCCTAATATCAGTCCTGAGGTGTTTTCTCTTCCCCTCTGCAGATGAAATACATGCAGTGGAGTGTCTCACTTTGGTAACGTGATTTATTTGCTTGTTGGGTTTGGAGGTTTCTGTCTTGTTGTTGTTGCACAGACATTTTTATAAGGTGTTTAATTTTTCAGTAGGCATGTTGCTGTTAATTTATGATAGAAATGACCTAGCAAAGAAATGGACCTTACACTTGGAGCAGAAGTAGGTGCAATTTGTGACATGGCTTAATTTCTGGAGGAGTTCATTCCAGATGTTCAAATAACAGGCTTAAGCTTGTTTCAATGGCTAGAAATTTCATTATTCCAGAAGAGTAAAATCTGTGACAAGGTTGACCACCCGGGAACTTCAGCAATTCAAACAGCCTTCAAGAGGATCCAGAAAGGGCAAGTTTAGGCACCTCATTCACACTGACTTCTGTTAGGATTCAGTCTTCTCTCATCACTTGGTTTGACTAAAAGCTTGGTACCTCAGCTAAGCTCAAGCTCTAAGTCTTACCAGCTGCCTTAGAGAAAGACAGGCTTCTTTAGGGAAGGAAGAAAGAAAAACTACCTACAAAGAACTGTCTTAAACAAGATGCCCAACTGTTTGGCAGCTAAAGGGAAGAATAACAAATCCCATGCTTGGAGATAGTGGGAATTAGGTACTCTGTAGAAGTCAGGGATTTCAGTATCTTTCTGGGCTTCAGCAGGAGATTTTGAGTTTGGTTTGATGACCTATGCAAAGCCATTTAAAAATGTGGAGAGCAAGCCTGAGGTGGTCTGCAAAGTCTGTGCTGCTGCAGAGATCCACTGTTCTGTTCTGCAAAGGGCTAGGTGCAGAGGGGCTTCATTCCCAGACCATCTGAATTACCACTGTCCATCCAAGACATAGCGAAAGTATGGATAACTGAATTATTATTGACAATTGAAGGATATTATTGACAAGGGTGGGATACGGGCTCTGAGCCAGCTCAAGCGCATCGGAAGTGTTAGTCACAGAATAGTTTTGGTTGGAAGGGACCTTTAAAGGTTATCTAGTCCCACCTCCCTGCAATGAACAGGGACATCTTCAGCTAGAAGTGTTGCTCAGAGCCTCATTCAACCTGGTCTTGAATGTTTGCAGGGATGGGGCATCTGCCATCTCTCTGGGCAACCTGTTCCAGTGTTTCACCAGTTATTCACTGATACCACTTTGAATTCCTTTAGGCAGGAATTCTAACATATTCTTTAACCACAGGCAGATCTGATCAGTTCCCAACATGTCGTTTAATTCAGCCGAACCTTCATTAAAGCTATGAAATGCACTCCCTCTTCTCACCTATACTCTTGTCTTGCTCAAATTCACCTTCAGCCAACTGGTCTTACTTGTGGCTGAGCCCATCCAAAACAGTAAATGCACTTATGTCAATCTCCTGCTGCTAGCCCTTGGATTAAAGTTAACGACAGAGTTCACCTTCAGAATATTAAAAAGAGGTAAGAAAATCCATGGTTCTTACGGGAATCCTTCAACAAAAGGTCTAGTCGTAGGGACATAATTTCCCAAACTGCAGTTTCCCCTTGATACTCTTCTACTCTGAGTTCTTTAACCCATGTGAGCTAAACCAATAATTTCGAATTATATTTTCAAAGTCATTTGTTAAACAGCTGTGGGCCATTTTTTAATATTGGCTATGTTCAGAAATGGCAGAATAAATGGAAGTGTAATTTGAAGATAGAAAAGGTAGAGGTCACGTTTTGTGAATGTGTCAGTCACCCTTACCCATTTGCTCAGCATGCAAGGGTCACTTCAGCACACCTGGACTGAAATCAGTGACATTCACTGCTTGAGTCAATATTGCCTGAAAAGAGTGGAGGCTGCCAAGCCAGGCTCTTTGATGTTACGGTTTGGTCATTGTTTTGTTGAAATGCCATTCTCTTTGATATTTGAGGCAGATATGTAAATAAATTAAAGGAAGACCTTTTGCTGAGTGCATGAAAATGGCACTTGTGCATTTAAATGGATGTGGAAGCTAGTTCTGTACAAGCATTTTACCTGCAACAGGCAGAGCTTTGTAACAAGATGCCTGCCATGACACAGGAACGAGCAGCTAAAGCAAAAGGCATAATCATCTATTCTACTGTGTAATTCCAAAATATAACCTTTCCCTTCAGTTATTATTTATCTAATTGCACAGCCAAATTTAGTTGGTGCATCTGAAAGCATAATTAATTGCAATGCACTTAGTAGCGTTCCATTCTGCACTGCCTGTAAGTCAAACTGCTGTAAGACAGATTTGATTTTTGGAAGGATTTTCATCACACCATGTGTACTGAAAATAATTAGTGAGCCAGGAGGGTAGTTACTTTTATCCTGCTAATTGGATATACTGGCATTTCTTATGCCCTTGTGGTGAGATGTTGGCCTCATTTGCACAGTTCCAACCAGTGGGATTACCTCACCTGGGTGGTCGTGTGTGTATTTAAGAATATAATTCACTCTTTTCAGTTTTGTAGGAGTTGAACTGGTTTGGGTGAGCTATGGCTTTGCTCTGAAGGGATCAGAATTCATGCTGTGTTTATTCATCACTGAAAGACTACTTATAGCTTAGGCTTGTGAGTGACTCTCACAAGCCTTTGCAGCTACCATAAAGCCTTCAAAAGCATTCAGCATGGTCCGAAGGGGCCTTATCCACTGATTTTCCCTGTTTGCCATAGTCTTCTAAGGTTTGGAAGAAAGTGTTTATGGAATGTGACAGTACAGTTTCACAATAATTTGGTTTTGGCAGCAGTACCAGATTAAGAAATTCCCCTCTCCCTTCTCCTGCCTTTGCACTGCAGGTCATCAACCTCTTGGTTGTGCCAACACATCTGTTTGTAAAACGGTGTGATGCCCTGGATGACTGACATAATCCAGGTTAAACTGCCTTATTTTTTTTCCCAGCTTTTGCCTCTTAGAGAGGAGAATGGCAGAAGGGGAAGTAAACTTTGCTGAAAGAAGGGGTGGCTGGGGAGAGAACTATCTAAACAGGGATTGCCACTAAAGCCTTAAACATTGTGAAACTGCTATTCTGAATCTGGCTTGCTGGTGTTTGGGTGGGGTTTTTTTCCAAAGCAGAAATTGTACATACTAAATGGAAGGAAAAACTTGACAAAAAAATAAAGGCAGGAGGCTCTTATGCCTTTTTATCTGACTCAGGTGCAGATTAGTTCATGGAAGACTATAATGCCCTCTGTCAACAGTCATCAGACATGTTTGGGGGTTTTCTTAATCCATGGGATATGATCAACCACTAACTTTCTCATCCTGTGGTTTGAGAACTAGTGCTATGGCAGTTCAAACAATGAGCACATGGCTCCACAGAACAAGCCTTTGGTGCATATCATACAGACAAAGACTTCAGGAAGAGAGGAGGAAGAACTAACAAGGAGGTAGATAGGACAGGGATGGGGCCAGGGAGAAAGGATGCTGGACAAGCTTCCGCTCAGGGTACAAGGAGCATTGGGCTGCTCGGACCTGGTAGGGCAGGGATGTCCTCACTGTTGGAGGTCCTGGGAGAGAGTACAGTCATGGCCAGGGGTGGCTGGCAGGTGACACTGAAGCTGATGAGATCCAGCAGCTCCATGTACTACGATTACTAGAAGACTGATAAATCTGAGATTTTTCATCTGCTTTTGAGAACCTACCTCTTTCGAATGAGTGGGAATACACTGGTCATCTGAAATGGTCAGGAGGCAAGTTAACCAGCAGTGAAAAAGAAGAGGAATGGAAGGACATGGAAGAAATATGTGGCTAAGGATGTTAACACTTTCAACTTGCTATAAAACAACTTTCAGTACAGACAGCTTAGGAACAAATGGAAAGCAAGATCAGCACCTCTTATAAAATAGTAATACTTATTTTCAAGCACTGCTTCTAAGGGGGTTTTTTACATTTTTTTTCACTGGAATACAACCTGAGGAGTCCAAGAAAAACATACCTGAGAAGATTTTCCTCAAAGCCTACCAGATCTTAGCTGGAAAAGGTACATAATTACCAAAAAGAAAGCAAGATTGATTGCAGAAAGGAAGGAGAAAGAAGAAGTTTCGAAAACTCAGAGCAAGAATATGATGGTATTTGGGTTTTGTTTTTCAACAGCAGCTTGAAATTGTTCAGAAGTCCAGAGACTACATTGGTTTTCTGCCTTTTCTTTTTTTTCATATGGGAAATGAAATCTCTTTTCCAAATTGATTCTATTGCTTATGATTGTAATGTCATTTACAAGCAGAGCTCTCTGTGCATGAGCTGTTTCCTCCAACACAATATGGACATAATGAAAACAGAGATAGATATAAACGTAAGCTGGTCCCGAACAAGTACATAAGCAATGGTGATAGAAGCGGTACTGGAAGTAGTCATATTTCCTAGTTTATCTCAGCACTTCCATTCAGAAGTCATGAAAACTATTTATTAATCCAAAGTATAGAGGGTTGCTTTAAATTTCAAACTGTGTTCGGATGGTGGAGATACTAAATTTTGAAAATGTAATGATCCATTTTACATAGAACAATCTCTTTGACAGCTTTAGACTTACTGACTTTGAAATGCAATAAAATGCAATTTAAAAAGATGCAATAAAGTAGAATAAAATAAGAAGTGTTAATAAAAATACTAGCTGGAGGAATAAGGACAGATGGTTTAGGAGACAAGGAAATAGTAATCTTTTTCTAGTAACTTAATTCAGACAGAATCAAGATTAGCAAGAGTGAGGTGAACCACTTGCATGCCATCTAAGATAGCCTCTTCTGCTGCTTGAATAGCAGTCAGAAAGAGGGAGTAGATTTTTAGAAAATAGCATGTTGTCCATAATGACACCAAACAATTGTTAGCCTGTTCACTGTGGGTATTGACTTAAGAATTCACTATGGGCAAGTTGCAGAGAGTGACCAGCCTTCAGAGACACATGATGGTTTCCCCCTCCTTGACCTGGATGGTGAAAATTCCAGCGTTCTTCAGGAGGTAGGACTGAAATCAATTTTTTAGAGCCAGTAGCAGGGCTTGCGAAGTTCACCAACTGCCGAGCTTTCACCTGCAGTTTGGCAAGTATCACACAAGTATTTGCACGACAATAATGTGTTTGCTTGTAAAATATTCCCATATAAATATTACTTGAAATACTGTTTATGGAAACCAGATAAAAGGGGTTATGAAAGCCAAAGTAAGTTTGCAAATCTTTGCTTGAAAATATTTTCTTTGGTATTCATCCAGCTTTACTGGGAGAGACCTACTTTACCTATTGCTAGTACTCTGAAAGTTAAGTAGCTAGTTAAAGCATGTCATTTAAAACAACTCTCTGCAGATGATAAAGAGGCACTGTCAGAGGGCAGTTCATTCTGTCTCTGTTAGACATCCCTTAGAGGATGATGAACCACCCGCTGGAGATACATATATCCCTTGATTGCAAAGGAAGTACAGACAATTAGTTTGGAGAAGGCACCGCTGAGTCAGATTACTGTCATTAATGACTTACCATTTTCCAACTGACATGTCTTTGATAGAATTTCATGGAAGAAATCAGCTACTGAGGTCCCTTTTCATGAGGCCAGCCATCCTTCTCTTCCATTTGGACACACATCCATGGGGTAAGTGGGCCCAGTTTAATTGCAGCTCTCCTTTGGTCTGGACTGAAATCAAATCACCAACAGTCCTGTCAGACCTCCAGACCTTGGCTCTTAATAGGGCCAAGGAGAAGACTTTAAGCTTTTATTAAAACAATTCTTATGTGAAGACAGCACAAAAGAGAAAGAATATTACTGTGAACCAAACTAGATGCTGAGGCTGTTTCTAGGCATATGTGTCTAAACAGTGTCAAGGAGCTCACAAGCATCAGAACTTAGTCATCTTTGCCACTGAAACAGTTCCTGGCATGGATTATGCCCCTGCAAAATAACTTTCTCTATGGCCTGATTGTGAGAATTAAAAAGAGGCAGGATCCATTCCCAACAGGAAATTTGGATGCAAACCCTAACTGGAGGGTAAGAAAGCTTAACAGCATGGACATAGTTTACCGTGTGCAGCTTACCTAAATGCGAAAGAATGGTTCTGAGAAGATTAGATATAGGTGTAGCCCAAAGTATACTAGCAAATTGCAGCCTATTAGGATAGACAGCAGATATAATATTCCATGCTGAAACTGGTATTTCCATACTTGCAGCACATGTATTTTGATAGAGAGCAGCAAAGCTTTTCTCAGCACTCATACAACAGACTCTTTTTCCATCATCTTCCATTTTATGACTTTTGTCTTCACATTTGTAACCTTCCAGTGATTCAGCTTTGACTTATGAGCACCACCTCAGAAAAGTTCAGCTGCAGCAACCTGCTGCTGGGAGGAATGATTAGCACAAAGCCAACAGCTAAGAGTGGTCCCAAGACTGCCTTCTGCAGTGACTTGCAACAGACATTTTCAAAAGAGGGCTACGGGACAGAATCCCAGAATCACAGAATGGTAGAGGTCAGAAGGGAACTCCAGAGATCATCTAGTCCAACCCCCTTGCCAAAGCAGGTTCACTTAGATAAGACTGCACAAGAGCGTGTCCAAGCAGGTTTTGAAAGTCTCCGGAGAAGGAGGTTTCACAACATCTCTGGACAGCCTGTTCCAGTGCTCCATCACCCTTAAAGTCAACAAGTCTTTCCTTGTGTTTAGGTGGAACTTCCTGTGTTCCAGTTTGTGCCTGTTGCCCCTTCTATCACTGGACACCACTGAAGAGACTGGTCCCATCCTCTTGACACCCACCCTTCAGTTATCCATAAGGACCTATAAGATCCCCTCTCAGTCTTCTCTTCTCCAGATTAAACAGACCCAGGTCTCTCAAACTTTCCTCATAAGCGAGATGTTCCAGTCTATTCTATTCAGTCTGTTCTATGCCCAGTCTATTGGACAATCCAATAGCAGCCTACTTGAAGGATAGTTACCAAGATGATGGAGAAAAACTATGTTTACTAACAACAGATAGTATAGCAAGGCGCCATAACCAAAAATCGCAGCTTGGGAGGTTCAAGCAGGATCTTAGGAAGGCTTTATCAACTGGGAAAGGCATGCAGCACTGGAACAGGCTGCAGAGGCAAGTTTTGGGGTCTCTCTCTTAGCCAGTCTTCAAGGCTTGACTGAAGAAAGCCACAGCCAATCTGATCTAGTACCAGACTGATCAAGTACCAATCTGATCTAAGCTGTCAGCTGGGCTGGATGAGCTTGAAAGATCCCTTACAACCAGCATTTCTATGAAAGGCTGATAGTGTCCGAGAAAATTCTCTACTTGAGAGTGCTGCGGATGCTCCCTTCCAGGTCTTCCCTTCTGTGCTTCACTCAGGTCAAGCAGCAGCACCCAGAGGTCATACAGGAAGGATTATTTCCTCAGTATGCCTTCCTCTTCCTCATACTCCTTCTTCTGACCCCAGCAGAGCTGCACAGGTTTGCCTAAAGAAAGAATGTGACCTTTTGACAATGGAGTCATCCAGCAATTTGTTCTAGTTTGAAGCTATTTCCCCCTATTCCCTCTTGGCTTTTTCCTCAGCCTCTTTGCCACCAATGGGAAAGTTTGCTATGCCTGGAATGCAAAGTTTTGGTCACCGCTTACTGTGATATAATTCCCAGTTCAACAACACGCACCAGAAACTTGGTTTCAGCCAAGAGCTGTGCTTTTCTCTTATGCAGTGGGCTGTGCTTTAACAGAACTTCCCAACCATGTTTTTTGAGGGTTTTCAAAATAGAAATGGTAGAGAAAAGTAAGTTTATTAAAAAGTATGCATTGCCTCATTAAAAGCAAGTATGCTGGGCTGAAGCAATAGTGATGGCATAGGTAAACATATTACCAGTTATGAAGTTCATATACACATACGTATCTAATAATAGATAAATATATGTTTTTGTGATGGTATATGCATATATATGAAATCAGCAGAAATATTTGTGCAGATTAATTGATTCGCAGGTATACGCTTTGTGGTTATGGAGGCAAAAGGCAGGCATTGCATAGTAAGGCAACACGTGGTAAGCTGCTTGATTCTGCCTGTCTCACCTGCTCTTGCTACAGTAATTCACTTACACAGTATTTGTACTAAAATTCAGTCTGGACAGCTTTACGTCACTGATATTTGAAACAAATATAAAGCAAAATAACAACCTGCCAAGTTTTCCTTTGTTCCATTTCAGTGTCTTGCGATGCCACAGAAGTCAGGCAGTACTCAATATCTAGCCATCCACGATGCACAAGTTGCTAATCCACACTGGGATTAATCCTGAGATCAGACATGAGTGAAAGATGCAAATTCTCTGCTTTACAACTCATTTTACCCCTAGAAATTCCCAAAATAAAATGGACATTATTAAAATTAATTATGCATCTATTTTTATCAGAAGGAATGTCTCACAAAGACAGTAATGCCTTTCAGAATGGAAGGCATTTCTTCAGGTAACAAATCTAGTAGACCTTAAAACTGTAATCTTATTGTATACATGGAAAGCTTTGATTGATATTTTGAGCTAACATTTGTACTGGCCATAAATGATTATTCCGTGCCAGACTGAGATAGTTAGCCTGAAGGGGAAAAATGTTTGGCTCTTAGAAAGTAAGGCATATGAAAAAAAATAGTGGGAAAATGCTATTTTTAAAAAGACTCTGAGCACTTTTCTAATAGGTTTTGTGCAAAATATGTTGAAGTCACTGAGCACATGGTGTGTCAGAAAGCTTGGACTGGTGTTCCTTTGGGATGTCTTGCACAATTTGCTCTTGTTTTTTTGCCAGTACAGATCAGTAAGATTTCTCAGAAAAGCAAATCACTTCTACTAAAAAAAAAAAAAGAAGAGGTGGGGGGGTGGGGAGGGGCAGATTTTGCTGTTAAGTTTTCTTTTATTGTTAGAGTAAACCTTAACAGTTTGAGTGGTTACAATGAAAGGTCAATTCAACAGAGCTTAGTTCAGTAGAAAACCCGGAGCATTCAGAAAGAGGTTTCATGAGCAGGATTTTGGTGGAGCACACCAGCAGTTGCTGCCACTTTTTTCTGTTTTTAAGCTGTAGGCCTTCCCTGCACCTGACCTGTAGCTTACCAAGGAGGTGCCTGCTGCCAGGAATTGGTCTGTCCTGCCCCACCAGGCTGTAAAGTGGCATGGCATGATGTGCAGATATCAGACATTCAGCACTACACAGGTTGGGATCCCTTTCCTAACCTGCCGTCACCTCCCTTAATACACAACATGAACGTTGCCAGGAAGCTACATGGTTCTTCTTGTTCATCTTGTAGTGTCCTTCCCTGAAGGACAACAGGGAGAAGATGACCCACTAGCTCCAGCGTAGGCAGGAGCAGCTCTGTACCACTGATCACTGATCCTCTTAGGCAGCCCTCAAGTCTGTAGAAGCCTCTCATGATCTTTGAACACAGGTTAACACATTCACATTGCCTGAGAAGAAGGACCAAGATCCACATTTTGGGCTCTGGTGTTTCATCTTATCTTCTCACCTATGCTGCACCCTTTCAGGACACTTTATGAGAACAAAACAGCACATGACTTCATCAACCTTTGAAGATGGAAGAAGCAAGAAATAGGTAGATACATTTTTATATCACACATCTTCTGAGAGTCCAAATGTTAAGGTTGGTCCCCCTCCATACTAACTGCAGAGATAATGGGTAGTTGCCTGTGGGAGTCCACTCTTGGTCCTCATCACAAACAGTGCTGTGCTGTTTTTGGCATTGTCATTGGTTTGTCTGGTAAAGACATATCCTGGAGTGAGCTCGTGGTGACATAAAAATGACTCAGGACAGAAACAGACACAAAAAACACCCACCTTCAAAGTAAGAGTCCTAACTGATTAAGAAAACAACTCCAGAATCCTGTAGTCATCAGCTGCTTCCAGTTACATCCTGCGTTTCCAAAACATTGCCTTTCCCACCCCCAGAGTGGATTGAAACATATAAGCCATAATGTAGAGAGCATGAAGGAACGGTGGGGAATTAATGCTTAGTCCTCTCTGGAGGAACTGGTGTAACAGAAAATTGGAACAAACCCTCCAGGAACAGCAGCAAGAGCTGGACTAAGGTCCATAGCCATCTCAAAATCAAAATCTTCTATCAGCTGCTGTTAGTTGTGGAAGCACTTTTCCAACACAGAAGCACAATGTCAAAAGGAAATCCTTCCAGGGAAGAGGACCTTCCTCAGTCTGAGATCTTGTGAGGTCAGTGACTTGAATGATGCTCATTGGTTAAAATAGTCAGAAGCCAGCAGTATTTTAGGAACCTGTCAGGAAACTGTTTGATCCTCTATGCTGCCTGTGTTTCCGCAACAATATTTTGAGGCTTTAGCTGAACTGTTCTCTGCACACAGTGGCATGTAATCCCCATTGCTTAGTTTGACTAGGGGCACCAGCAAGAGACTGAAAGAAAGAATATGCAAACAACCGACTGTTCATTGATGTGGCCTCCTTATCCATGATATCCACCCACTTCTGCATCCCATCACCATGAAACAATGTCCTATTGTAATCTTTCAAACGGGCAGTTCCTCAAAGACAGACATCTATTTCTTGAAGAACAGGGAGCTGCAGTTCTGTCTACAAGCACAGGCAATTGGTCAAGTTCCCATTTTATTCCATTTCAGTTTTCTTCAGTGCATTTGGTAGCAGATCAGCAAGTGAGTCCAAACAGTGGTGTTTAAACCTCTTAGAACCTCCCTTGCATCCTAATCTTCTAGATAATTTAATTCTGTGCATATATTCTCCTAGTGTGCTCAGTATTAACATTGAAACAGATATTCCCCCCCTTCTTGTGCATTTTTTAAACATATGTTCCAATATCCTGAAGAAAACTGACCTGTAAGTCCCAAGTACGTGTACATTATAGTATACTCAAAACAGCAAAAAAGGCTTTCCATCCAGCAGCTACTGCCTGTCACAGAGGCAGAGGCAGTTGCATGAAATCCTTTGCACAGCGCTCACTGTCATTTACCACCCTAATGCCAAGGTACCCTAAGGCAAGGTATGTCCTTTACTACTTGCAGCAAAGCACTTGGACGTCTGTCCTGCTCCATAACTTCTAAACCAGACAGGTGAAGCTGGAGGAGCCTCTACCTGCCAGCTACAGCCAAAGCATGTATCCTATCAGGGCCTGCAGCCAAAAGGTTGGAGGGTCACAACCCAATGCCATGGGCTGCTCGGGGTCTTCTATACCACATCATACAATGTGCCAGGCACGCCATGGCAACATTAAAGCTCAGGACGTAGGTGGCTGGCCTTGTTAATCCACTTTCAAGTGTCAACAGACTGTTGTGCAGAAGTTTAGTCATTGTCTGAAATGGCTCTAGACTGGGTTTGGCTCTTAATTAATGTCTGTTATATAGGAGGTGAATTTACTGGGTCAGAGTTTGACAATGGCATTGTTACTGTGCTCCCCAGAGAAGAAAGACAACACTGAGGGGTCTCCCAAGCCCATCAGACACCAGCAACATTGCTCCCCTTCCTTGCATAAACAATCCCAGCCAGAAGTTGTCAGAGGATACTGCCATGTGTATGAACTGTAGGAACACCTTACTCTTTGGATTTAACAACATACTAGAGATGACTGCAGAGTATACAATTTTGACTTTTCCCTCAATTTTCCATGACAGGGTGTCCTGCATTTCCAACAAAGTACTTCAAAAATAACCTAATCCTCTTATGCAGGAAGCATTAGGGAGTTGTTATAGGTAAGAGAATACAAAATGTAAAGGAAAAACACTCTGCATCTTATATCACAGCCAAGAGAATTTGGATCTAAATAACATCAATATTCTTAAACCTTGTTATGCAGATGACACAGAGAGATCTCACAAAATAGAGCCTTTTTTCTCCCTTTCAACAGGTCATCATAGAGACAGGCCATTTTTTATTTTTCATTGCTGGATTATTTTGGTTGGGGTATAACCAAGTAAAAAATCCTTCTTCTGTCAATTTTGTAGCTTTTTCTCTCACAGACATTTGGATTTCAGTCTCTTCCATCACCAGCTGCTGCTAGTTTCACTCTGGATCATGAAGCTGTGAGAGGAAAGCACTTAAATGCACATGCAATTACAAAAACAGCCAGCAACACCTCTAGCAAAAAATGTCCAGGTTCTCCCAAGATCTTAAATTGCCTGTACTTTAATTTCACAGGGAAAACTTCCAAAGGGCATGTCAGAAGAAGCTGTTCTTCATCCTAAAAATAAGTGTCCAAATCTTCTTCACATATTTCTGGCAAAAGATAGCCCTCTCTGGAAACCCTTTTTAAGACATGCCCTGACGTTCAGGCTTGCTTTTCTTCCTTTCTAAATACTAAGACTCCAGATGAACTTCGAGCGCATAAACTAAGAAGACATTGTCATGTTCATGGAGGATAGTGGCTTTACTAGCCCTCCACTTTAGCAACCTTTCCTGAGAAAGGAGCAAGACCGACTTATAGCAAGCCAGTTCCTCATGAGGAGACCACAGCCTGACTACATCTGTTGGAAAACCTAACCAGTGTGTGCTCCCCTTCTGAGGAGAAACCAAAGCACAAAGAACATGAAAGTTGCTGGGTCTGATCATGTCCATCAATCTCCACAAACTGAAGCAAGACATCACCAGGAACCATTTTGGTCATTTGCAAACCAAAGCCCAGCCTTAATCATGACCCCAGACATTGTCCATCAGTCCTCTGTCATGGGAGTAGTTAGTCTGCTCCAGTCAGGTCAAGAAAAAGGCACAGGCATTGGCAGTTAGAGAGAGTGCCCTCTTGCTGAGCTTCAGAATGTCCTTCAGGCAAGATCCAAATCAACATTTTTATATTTTGCTCTTTTCCTGGTGGAGAGCAAGATGAATGTAGTATTTTCTGGGCCTAGTTTCAAAGCAGCAATCTAGTGTCCTCAACGGAACATATCCTGAATTAACTCCTTCCATATGTTTAACCCCAAATGCCATTCTTAAGACCTGATAAAATCTAAAATTAAATAATGTCACCCACCTTGATCCTGCTTTCACCCAAAGTAGGTATAGAGCTTGTTGGACTGTGCTGTTCCATCTTACTCTGCAAACATACCACCAACTCTGTGTGTTGGGCCATCTTCATCTGCTCAGGCACAACCACTTAGAAGGAAGGACTTGTATTGTGATATAAAGGTAACAACACTACCCTGGCCAAGCAGAAGCATCTGGTGATACCCCAACAGCTCCAGGAGAAGGGTGGAGGACTGAGCTGTACAAGTTCAACACTTTCAGGTGTATCACAGTGTGGGAATCCTTGTTTCGTGGCACTAGATGAGTCAGTTGTCTTTTGCAAGCTTATCAGTTTAAATCACTATTTTCCGGCATCTCAGCAGGGTTTGCTCAATATGAAAACAGACTACACAGGGCATTAACTCGTCTGTTCTGGAGCTGCTCCAGCAAAATACAGAATTGCCAGTGTGTGAGAAAAATTCCCACCAGGAATACCGCTCTTTGAAGAATTACTATATCAAGTGTTGGTCTATTGGGTTTTTTGTAATGAATGGGTTTGCACTCCATATCAAGCTGTCAGCAGGGCATTTTTGCAAAGATCAGACCCTTCAAGAAAATATTTCAGAATACAATGAAATTTAGACTGCATTTTGTAACCTTCATGAGGGAACATTGCTTGGCCCATCATTACTAACTCAAAACTCAGAAACAAGTTTCCCATGGATTCACCAGTGTATTCACACTTTCTGAATGAGCCTGGGCTGATGCACAGGTTTGCATAAAAATAAAGGAAACATCTAATTTTTTACATAAAACTACAGAGTGAAACTTATAGGCTCAGGCTCAAGGTCAAGCCACCACAAGCGTGTTATCAGTTAAACTGGCACCTTTAGCCAATGGCACATGCAAAGTCATCTGATTGAACTCTGTTTCATTGTGAGCTAAGGTGAGATAATCGAAATAGCTTGTATTTGTCAAAGACTGAAAATGTGCTCATGGATGGTTACCTTCAATGACTTGCAGTAACTTGTTATGGCACTGTTGAGTGGTATTGCATTTGAGCCTCAAGTTTGCTTTGAGATGTTCAAATGTTTCAGCTGCTTGCAATGGACCAAATCACATACCATGAAAAGAGAGGAAGCATTTAGACATTTCACCAATAAAGAGGTCCGTATGGGCCCATCAACTCATCGACACATTTGAAGTCATACTGTTTTACAGAGTAGCAACAATTAGTTAAGGTTTCAGTTCTTTGCCCTGAATTAAGAGGTGGGCATGTTTCCATCTTCAGTCTGCTTTTGTAGTGCTGAGTACTCCCACCCACACACACTCATCTGCTCCTGGTTACATGACCACACTGCCATTTCAAAGTTTCCTCCTCTTAGGACACCACACTGGGCCAGCCAAAGTAGGGATGCTGGCAGTCCAAACAGCACAGGGTCCAGCTGTGGAGGGAAACACAGGCAATGGCAGGTCTCATGTGACTAGCCCTGCCCAACTCTAGCCCTCACAGCCAGCCATGGACAATGCACCCTGGCACCACTGACATCAGGGCCTGAGCTCACCCATGCATCCTTTATCTCTCATGCATTCGTTTTTTTTCCCTCCAATTTCCAACACACACAAGGAACAAATATGCTCTGGGCAGCAAGATTTTTGGGGGCTTGTTACCCTACTCAGATGGTGGAAAGCATGCAGGTTTTGGCACCTTGCGCAACAACAGACCCTCAGAGAGTAATAAACCCCCATTTCCTCCAAGACAGCCAAACCACTTGTCTCTTAGTGTCTTTTTATTTTTTTCCCAAGGCATTTCAAAATAAATAAAGACAGGTGCCAGAGTCTATTTCCTCTCGCCTCTTAATCACTTTGCATTTATCATAACACAGGCCAGTGCCTTATTACATGGTTGCCTATTTCCTCACACAGGCATCCCATATCTGAACCTCAGACTCTCTGCCTAGAAAAACGACTCCGGGGCAAAAGCAGAAAAGGCTTTCCTTTCCTATTTTACATCCATTGAGCAAACACTAACAGCTTCACCTGTCCCAAAGGAATAAAATTAATTTAATATTTCCTAGGATAACAGGTCATTGTTCAAAGGGTTCTCCCTGCTGCTAGCCCTGAGCCAGTAAAATCCAAGCTGTACTCCCTAAAGTAGTATAAAAGTCTTAGGGCAACCAGGAGCAGAAAGAGCTCAGAAAAGGCCCTTGTTTCCTCAACAGGGAGACCCAGAAGATCCTCCTTTCAAAAAGTCAGGAGTTTCCCACAGACCAAGGTTCACTTCCCAAAAAGTGACCCAGCTGGTGTTCAGGTCTGCTCTGCACAGCAGCAACTGTGCATCGTGCTGGGTTGTTCCAGCAAGTGTTGCTATTGCATTGATGACAGGCTGTTTGCTGGCAATGGCACTGGCTGCAGATGCCCCCATGCTGTGCAAGTGGTGCCATGGCATCCACAGCC
This sequence comes from Eurystomus gularis, assembly GCA_013400335.1. Classification (NCBI taxonomy): domain Eukaryota; kingdom Metazoa; phylum Chordata; class Aves; order Coraciiformes; family Coraciidae; genus Eurystomus; species Eurystomus gularis. The sequence goes on from VZZY01003015.1 coordinate 32,091, forward strand.
AGTGCCACCGCCATGATAATTCAGGAGTCCCATGAACACCACAAGGATGCTTTCACCTTGAAATTCCCCGGTCATTCTCAGGCTACTTCCACTTCCTTATCTATAAGAAGTATGTCCCAGTTCCTTCCATGCTGGAGGAGGAAGGGATTTTCCCACATATCAATCTGATTGATCCAAGACCATACTGTGAGGCATCTTATTAGGAAATGTTACGAAGGTGGGAAAGTGTGAAGTCAGGGTGGGAATGGGGTATCTCCAGGCAGAGAAGGTAGGTCTGCAATGCTGTGACTACCAGCACATCTATCCAGAATTTCATGTGTGATAGGGAAAAATTCACAGCCATGTAAGAGATCAATCCTGCCTCTTTGCTGGGCTTCTGCCTTCTTGTTTGCACTGAAGACCTTCAACATAAAACACTCATGGTTCATCACATCGCTGGAGCATTTGGTAAGCTTCAGCCTCTCCACTAGCAGAAGCTGCTATTTCAAGGCTGAGAGCTTTATTCAGTCACCTAAACACAGGTGAATGGTGCTATTTCCAGCTGCCTACAGCATCGGAGGCATCAGCACAGGGACAAACGTGTCTTACTGGAGAGGCAGCCAGAGGCTATGCCAGGCACCCAAGGGTGCCTCAAATGGCATTAGATATTTGAATTTAGGCAATTGAATTAGGTCTACAGCAGGTACCCAGCAGGCGTCTTGCCTAGGGCAAGAGTACCAGCCTCATGCTCAACTCAGTACAACCTCAGTTCAGTAAACCAAACCAGAGACATCCACATGCTTTCACAGGCTGATAAAGTGCATTTTTGGGGTGTCCAAGCCGTGGTCATACCAGTGTGGCAGGAAGAGCTGCAGGTTCAAGAGCCTCCATTTGAGGGAGCACAGCCTGAAATCTTGGTATAGATGGAGCACCAAAAAATACAGGGGCAAGGTGCTGGGCTTGGAGCTGTAGACTGGTGCAGCAGCCTCCGCTTTGGTTTCTTTCACTAGTGGGTTTACTTCAAAGACATTGATGCTATTTTAGAGTGTTGCCTTTTATTTATTTCTCCTTTTTATCTGTGCAATGAGTTAAAAAATGCCATATGCCTGTTTTTATATTTCTTGGGCTTCACCCACACACACCCCCCATACACACATAGAGTTTCCAGTTGACTAAGGAATGCTAAACATTTATCTGTGGCTCAGCACAGCCACTGGTATACCAACGCATACATCCAGTGTGGGTGTACCGAGAGATATAGATGCCATATGGAAACCACATCTGACACATACAGCTTGGGACAAATGGGAGATAAATCTGTGCCACTCATGCTTACCATGCAAAGAACATTTTCTGAAAATTGTTGTTTGCTTTGGCTTTGTATCTGTCTGATACAGCAAAGTACAGATGCCAGCTTGTTATCAGAAAGGAGCAGGAGGAAGAGATGGGGCTTGACTGTGGCACAGAGGGAGGATCAGTTGCCTTCAGCTTCCTCTTCTCACCTGGATTTGCAAACGAGCTGGACTCAGCCTAAGGAGGCAGCTGCACTGTGCCCACCCACCGACTTGCAGCTCCACATCAACATTCCCATGACTGCCAGGAAAGAGCTGGCTGCTGTCCTGCCTCTCAGAGCTCCCTTCCTTCAGGGGACAATATACACTTCACCTTCAAAAAAATTGTATTCCCAAATACTTTATACAGCCAAATGATAACTGATAGGCAAAGAAGAGAAATCAAGAAGGGCAAGGAGTTTAAGGTGGGTTGAAAAAGATAAGTTAGAAATAGGATTTAATTATACAGATGTTATGGTGATTAGGGTCATCTGAGTAGGTAGATGGATTTGCAAACCCAGGAAGTTTTGCTCCAGTGGCAATAATTTCTTCCCCCTCCAACTTGCCTCTGCTCAGAGCCGGTCTAGACAGAACTCAGAGCGCCTAGAGGTAGATGACCTTGGCAGTTCCCCTGCTGCTAATGACAAGCGGGATTGTACCAGTGCTGATGCAACTTGTTCGGAGACTCAGGGCAGGCTCAGCCCCCAGCAACGCTCGGGCGGTCTGAAGGGAGGCTGCTTTTCCAGGGGTGGGGAGGAGGAGATCCGTGATTTATGAAGGAGGTTGGCACCAATCCACAGAGAGGTTTGGAAGTGGGAGGTTCTATCACCCACTCTCCATGCAAAGAGACTCCTACTGCCGTCAGTGGAAGTCTGGCTGAACAAAGACCCAAAGGCTGGGCTGGTGGAGAGAACGTGTTGTTCTGTAGTGTGAAATGAACGCAGAGCCAAAAAAGTTGGTTTCACTTGGAGCTGGGGTGGTTGTGCTTTATGGTGGATGTGGGAGATGCAGGCAACAACCTTCCCCTCGAGCCTCACAAGACCAAAGCTGCAATACGGGGAACTGTGCTGGGCAAATTTGTTTGTTTTTAACCCCTAAAATTCAGCTTCTAGCTGGCTGCAATTGCTCATAAATCATTTCATCTGGAGTGAATAATGACAACATGTCACAGGTTTTTTGCCTCCCCAGCATCAAAGCTGTTTCGCATACTTACAAATTGCTGCGGGGTGGTGGTGTTAGCAGTTGTTGGCATTTCTCAGATGAGCATTTCCCTCAGCAACCGTTATTCTTACTCAGTTCAATCCGACCTCCCTAACATCAATACAGTTTTAAAGAGGGGACTAGTTCACTTCCATCCAAAGGGGCTGGAGAAGAAGGGAAAAGCCAGGAGACAGAGAAAGACCAGGTTACTGACACATGGAGGGAAACGAAAAATGTCTCACAAAACAAGAGCCAAGGAACGTGCCTGCTCTCCTTTTCCTTCAAGCAACTTCACAGCATGGTGCTGACTATAAAAACAAATACAACATTACAATGCAGAGGCAGGAAAAAGCCAAATCCCAATCAAACAGAGGCAGAGAAGAAAAAAATTAATCAAGTGGTTCCAAACCTAATAATAACATAGACCTCACTACCAGCCTCCCTGAAAGAGAGGAAAGGAAAACAAAGGCACTGAAACACTAAACACAAGAATTAATGGAAAATATCAAACAAATTTAAGAATAACAAGGAGAGCAAGACTGCACACTGGCCTCCACTTCCTTTTTTCCCCCTATGTATACCAAGACAGAGGTAAAGCAACCACCATTCGCCAGCCATGGTATTTCTGGAATTGGTAGATCAGAAAATTATTTGTAAGCTATTTGAACCAAGAGAGCTAAATTTTACTCTTCTGAATGGTCTTGACTTGGTGTAGTCATTCTACTGAATTGGGCATAAGGTCAATGGATTGTATTTGAACCCTGCTCTGAACCCTTACACTGAATTGAACTTAGCAGTGTAGACAATCTTCTAGCCAAGAGCTGATTGCCTAGAGAGATAGAGATCTTACTGAAAAATAAAAGACCCGGGCCCTCCTGGAGGGAAGCATCCGTCTGCAGTGCTGATACCAGGGTTTCCTACACTCAGTTTGCATGCCGTACCAACCAGGACCTGGAGTGGAAGAGAGAGCACGCCAGTCTGGCAGTCTATTTGTACCCAGAGGTGGCTGTGGGAAGAAGTACAGGATTGTTCTGGGATTTTGGCTGTCTCATGCTGGACAAGCAGCAGTTCAAGACAGACAGTGCTGCAGAAGACAGCCAGGAGAGCGGACCTGCAAGTCTAAACCTCAGGTACTCTCAAGAAAAAGCCAGATATGGAGCAGGTTCCTCCCTGCTCCTGAACGACATGCACCAGCCAGGAGTGGGAACAAGCATCCACCACCTCCTGCAAAGCCAGCCTGTCAGGGCAGCCACATTTCATCCCACCCAGGATGGTGTTCAGGCTCAGGGCAACATTTGCCATGTTTTTGGTATAATTCTACTGAAGGGTGGGATTCATTATACCTAACTCTAAACCTCTACAAAGGAAATGTTTCCAGATGAAATAGTCACCTGAAGGCTGCCCTTGGTACGCACTGCAGAGAAACAGGCCTTTCTAAAGTGAGATTCACCTCACCTTAGAGGAGGTGTCTAAAATAGGTCAAGTGAGTCAGTCTCAACAAGTACCAATTACTCTCCGTTGCCTATTAATGAGTGTAGGTATCTAGTCTGGGTGAAGCTATACGGTTATTTGACATTAATTTCATCTCTGGTGACCTTTGGCAAGTCTCCAGTTTAATCTTCAGGCCAACAATAATGGTACCTCCCCTGTCCTGATACATCTTCTCCAAGTACATTGCTATATAAATACCGAATTTTGATTATTAATATTGTTGTCCTTTAACAAAGTAATAAAAGTCATTCCCACTTCACTGGGCTGGGGGATATGGTGGTGCTTGCTTTAGCTGCATTGATTTTAGCTCCTTAGTTTCCTGTGTATATATTCACGAAATGTATTTATTTGTACTTAATTCATTTTCATGGATCAAAGGAATAGACAGAGAGAAAGCACACTCTCCTCAAGATCTCAAGCAGCAAGACCCACAGCTCATGTTTGCCTTCCCTTCTAGCTCTCAAGCCACTTTCTGTGACCCTTTTTCCAGTCTAAGCCACCCCACAACTATACCATCCTTTCAGGCATGCATTCCTCTTCAATTCCTTCCCACTGGCTATTCAGCCTACCCAGCCCAAGTTTTCCCAAACAGCCCTCTCACTTAGCTTTTCCAAATCTTGCCCCTGGTCCCCCATTGCAAGAGCATTGAGGCTCCAGGAGATGTACAATTGCTACTCCCAGTCTCTGTGTTTGCCCATGGACATGACGGGGGAAGCAGCAGTCAGGCTGTGGGGGAATCCCTGTTCATTCAGTTGCTCCCCTCAGCATGACCATGTGGAAAGGACCAAAGCCTTTATGGATGTAAGTCACAAAGCCTCGCTGACTCAGCTATCTATAAAGGGATGAGAGTTTTGCAATCACCAGCAGATTTCCACACAGATACAAAGGTACATCCCTAATGCAAGACTATAATCCTGCCAAATTTTGAATCCATGTCACAGTATGGGGGACACAAAAGTTCGCAGAGAAAAGACCAACAGAGTTTTTTAAAGTTGATGAAATAATATTTATTTCTCCATCATCCTCTTGGAAATGGATGAGTCTAGCTAGCTTTTTTTTCCTTCTCCCCATCCCTTCGTATCAATGTAAAACACTTGAGGCAGGTGAGGAAATTCTGACATGGTTATGAGGACTGTCTATAGCAACTTCGCAGCCTCACAGCTATAGGGCAGGTCACACAGGAACGCATCCAGACAGGTCTTGAAAGTCTCCAGAGAAGGAGAGTCCACTATCTCTCTGGGCAGCCTGCTCCAGTGCTCCATCACCCTCACAGTGAAGAAGTTTCTCCTTATTTTGAGGTGGAAATTCCTGTGTTTCAGTTTGTGCCCGTTTCCCCTTGTCCTTTCACTGGGCACCACTGAAACAGGACTGGCTCCATCTTCCTGACACCCACCCTTCAGATATTTATAAACATTGATCAGATCTCCTCTCAGACTTCTCTTCTCCAGGCTAAACAGCCCCAGGAACTTCTGTAATAGTGGGGCTGTTCACAACAAATAAAACACAGCACAGAGACATTTACTGACAAACTTCATCCAGCTCCAAAGCTCAGATGACTGCTTCTAAAACTTTATACCCCTGCTTTCCAACAGACAACTTCTGATCTCACAATGAGATGGACTTTAGAGCCAACCATGCCACATCTTACATAAACAAGGTCAAAAAAATGCCCACACTGGGTCTTCATCTGGTTTATTCTTGGCCCTGATTCAGTAGATTTGAGTAAGCTGAAACACTGAGTCCATACAACCCACATTTTGGGGAAGTTCAGCTCAGTACCCACACACAGTGGCTTGCAACATGCCTTTCTCACAGAAGCTGCTGTACTGTTCCTAAAACTTAAGGGTGCAAGGATGACATGAACAAAAAAACTTAGAAAAGTTAGGGGGATATCCTCATATGCTTTTAAGGAGCATTTCTTATATGCAAGCATGTGAACCTACTCTTTGTGTTCCGATGCTCCACCCTGGTCCAGTTTCTGTTCACTTCCCACACTCTATACTCAGTGTCATGTTGGCCATTTTTTCTCACAAAGCATTACGGGGCCAGTCGTTAAGTTTCTCCAAAGCAATGTCACCCCTGTCTGCATACTTCTGAGTGTCCAGCCTACACAGAAGCTGAGGATCCAGTTTCCCCACACCACCTCTTGCAGTATTTCACTATCCCCACTGCTGCTCTAACCTCAGTATTCCTTGCTGCTGTTTAAACCTAGCCTATCTTCCCCACCACGGACATGGAAAACAAATGGCTTCCTTCAATTATGCATCAGCCTTACAGATATCTGAAGGCTGTTATCATCCCTTCCACTCTCCAATACTTCTTTCTTTCCATTACGTTACCCCTGTCATTCAGATTTTCTTCACACAGGAGATTTCCAGACCATTGCCCACTGTCATGTCTGTCTTCTGAATTATCTTCCACAGGTCTACTTTTGTCTTGAAGCCCAGTCTCCAAAAACAGAGATATGTCATAGCTCAGGATCCACTAGCAATGAGGAGGATTGACAGCTGATAGAACGTGTCAGGCCAGATTTCTCCATGCAGGAGGGAAAGTAGGGTAGTCAGAGTGTACTCTGTACCAATGTCAGAAGATGGTTAAGGGGCCCCAAGGTGTGACTTGTGATTAAGTCGTTAAAGTACATTAGGTTTTCGTTCACGGCAAGTAGAATGAGTTCCTTGCAGAGAGACTACATGCCAGATCTCCCCTGGGAGCTGGTAATCCCCACCCGATGGCACCAGCCAGGCTCCTGCATCCGGACCACAAACCATAAAAGGGCATCTTGCCAAGTGGTTCTTTCAGGGCATCCGCCTACTTGGTGTGGCTACACATACCAGTTTTCAGCAGGCTTCAAGCCTTTCCTCACATCATCCTCTCAAACCACAAGGCCTGGCATATCTCTGCTTCTGCTTATATAATAGTCCCAAATTGGCTTTCACATTCTCTCTGAACCACACACAAAACCTTTGCCTTAGAGCTAAACACTTCTCAAGAAGTGAGGAACCAGAGCAGGCACTGAGGTTGCAGGACCAGAGTCCCACTGCTCAGCAAAGGGCAGCCCCATGCCACAGCACCCCCTGCGTGCAGGGGTCAGCGAGGTGCACAAGCAGAAGCTGCTCCCCCCAGAACGCCTGCTTCTCGGCCAAACTCCCCCTCCTCAACCTCAGCATGCATATAAATTGTTGCGACTATGTCAGAAGACCAGGAATACATCATGGAAATCCTTCCCCTGTAACCATAGCTGAGTGTAACATTTGCAAGTGTTAAGCACTTATGTTTGTGCAACAGCGCTTCCGTACGCTGTGTTCCACCTGGACCGCGGGAAGAGGAGTTCACTGTGACCCTGTCACAGCATCATATTTAGGCACAGTCACACTCTCCTGCCATGAAGGAGGTGAGGGAGGGAGCGGGGAGCTGAAAACTCCCGTTTAGTGCCAGCTGAAGCACTAAGTTGAAGTGATAAAATTCAGGTTTCCACCCACTTTCTTCTAAATTTGACATTTCACTGCTATCATTTTCCACAATTTATCTCAGGAAAATCTGCTTTTTTAGGAATAGCAACATAAATCTGGTCCATAAAAGTCAAATTAAAGAAATCAAGTCATTTTGTTGATAAACGTGCCAAACAGCAATGCAGACAGTTCAGAGAGGTCATCGTAAGAGGGACTTTGGCTGCCAGGACGTTGCAGAGGTTGTTGCAGTGGAACTGCAGGAGGGATCACATAGGGATCATCAGACTGTCGACAAAAACACTCAGATGCACCTTAAATTCCTTTGTTCAAGGAGGAATCTGGTATTATTCCAATAAATATAGGATAAACTCTTCTTAAGTTAGGGATAGCTATTCCTCTCTTTAATCTCCACTTAAGCAGAGACAGAGAATGCTTTCATTAGATCAACTGTCTCTTAAGTGTAGCTACAACATGGCAAAACAAATGAAGGAGGGACCAGGCAGTAAACACAGCTGAGCCCTTACCTACCTGTGAGACTCGTGGATTGTTTTTAAACAGTCAAAATACACTGGCAGTGAGGCAGGGAGTCAATGAAACTAATGAAAACACTGCACAGATAGAGCGACCTGCAGCTGGGTGTTGTGTTAGTGTTTGGGGTCAGAACATGCACTGCAGCCTGACGGTCCTGGGAGAGCTATGGGGAGGTCTCTCTCAGTCCCTGGTAGAGATGCTCCTCGCAGTGAAACAACTCAGTGCTCCATGGGAAGAAATGAGGCCCAAGGACTGACACTACAGGCTGAATATCAGAGCATGTAAACAGGGATGGAGGGATCTGGACAGCCTCCACTGTTCCAGTTAATCACTCTGCGCAAAGTGGAACTGCCTGAAGAGGAGAAATTGGAAAGAAACCATCCCAAAATGCTCAATGAACTGGTGACTGGAGGAACACTCAGGTCCCATGAGAAAGTAGAGGAAGCAGTAACCACAGCTGCTGGATAAAGAGTGGCACATTGCTTCCCCCATCATTTTGTGTATCTCTCAAGAGAAAGTTTTCTATCACATCTGTTCCACTAATTTAAATCAAATTTACAGAATATTGGAGTCAGCTCAAAACTCCTTTTCTCAATTGTTAAATTATTGGCCACAAAAAAACAAACAAACAAACAAACAAAAAAACAACCACCCTCAGTATGGGGAAGGGAAGGGAAGGGAAGGGAAGGGAAGGGAAGGGCATGTGCAATCCCAACCTGCAGCTCTTAGAAACAGATGGAGCTGAAGAGAGAAGAATTAGACTCTTCTCCTACTCCTGGGTGGCTCAGGGAATTGGAGGCATTGTAGCAGTGTCCTACTGCTAGTGCTGCTGCTGCTTCATACAACAGCAAAGACAAGAGCTTGTGGTGCTCCTGCTCTGCTGCAACTCCAGTTGCAACAGTAGATGACATGGGACACTACCACACCTAACAGTTCTGTGAAAGCCTTTCCAGTCCTTGCCAGAAGCATTTTTGCAAAGGAATAGCTTGGAGTTTTGTCCTCCACTTGGCACTCATCCTGCCTCCAATGCAGTAAGAAGTTTTTTAAGATAAATATGTTACCCCCATTGAAAAAACATCAGAAGGAGAGTTTGTTATAAGCTTATAGGTTTTGCCAAACAAAACCTAAGCAAAATCACAAGATTTTTGTAGCAGGAATCAGAATTTGCTGTTTGTCTACATAATGCCCCATTCAGTGAGGTCTCAACCTATCTGGGGACCCTAGATGATCTTAAAAGAAAACAGGTTACTTAAAATATTAATATATTTCAATAAAGCTGACAGTGATACTGATTATACCACTATTATATCCATACTCCTACAGATTATTAGTGGCAGTAATTATGAGAGTAAAGTAATAATAAACACAATGGAACTGAAACTGACTTCTTAAAATGGACATTCCAGAAACCTCCTATATTTTGAGCTGAAATTCCCCATCATCTTTATTTGCTAAACAAATTGATGTTAGCCTGTGAAGGAGCAGCTTATTTACTAATAGGTCATCAGAAAGCCTGACAAAAGTGAGCACTCTGAGTATTAATATATTTGTAATAGTGCCAAAGGACAGTATCTGGATAGCCTATCCCTATGCTACCTTTTTTTGTAAAAATAAATCAAAACTGTCTTCTTCAGGAACTAAAAATAGGTGCTCGCAAGAGTTTAAAAATCTAGTGTTGACCTAGACGGTCCAGATGCAAGAAAAAGTCAACACTGAGAGGGGCCCAAAGCAAAACCTCAGACCTGAATAACTTTAGTTTTAGGGAAGTTCTAAGTCTGGTCCATATATATGTTTCACATAAGAGAGAGGTGCTCTCTGAGCTTCCTTTGTCCTGAGGACTTTTGCAGCCCTGCCAACGTTGACATGCAGGTTGCACCTATATAATGGGGCAACCTTTCCTATACTTTCCTAGGCAGAGAAACTCAATCACCTACACCACAAGGATGGTTCCTGGCATGCTTTCAGCTCTCAGCCAACAGCACCCAGAAGCGGCTCAATAACTGTCTGTGTTGTGGAGGTCCCTGAATAGGAAAGAAGAGTGCTGCTCTTGGGGGTGGCCTTGCATGGCAGGCACCTGTGTCCTTCCCACTTTGCTGCTGCTGCAGAAACAAGCTCTATGATGTGAAGACCTGCTCAGACCATCCTGTTACTTGCAGACCCGATGCTCACTTCAGCCTCCAGCTCTCTCCTGTTGTTGTTGCCTCTTTGGAGAAGCACAGGAGATGTCACCACCCATGTATGAAAACAAAACTCACTTTATGTTACATCAGTAGTCTATTGACATGGAACAGCACATAAGCTTTCTTGCTGATAAATAAAAATGATTAACCTAACTGATTGTTGTATATTCATCATTCTTGATACCTGGCAAACATTCTGGTTGTCAAGCAGGTAATATCTGATACATCTGCCCTGTTGTTTATCTCTTAGGCTACACTAACTCAAGCACCCCATCCTGTCTTCATTCTTTGCTCACTCTCTCAAAAGGTTTGATTGAAAGTGTGGACACATTTGCACATTTTTAGTGCTTAAAAAAAAAAAACCCTCCAACAGTACTAGGCTAATAGTGAACTTTTGAAAGCTTATAAAAACTGCAGCTTGTACTTTGTACCATTATTAATTCCAGCCATTTGCTACCTGCTAATATGATAAACACTTGCTTAAGGCTATATTCAGACTACCTAAAATAGCACCTAACACTCCAACTTTGGGGTCGAAGCTCAGGGGAGCAGGAGTAGTTTGGGTTGTCTCCCGACAGAGCCTCTGGAGGTAAATAGTCACAGTGTCCACATTAGGCACTTCATGAGCACTGGTTAGAAAACACAGCCCCTACACCTCTGTTGTCTGAACAAAAAGACAATTCTGCAGCCCCAGAGAGCAAGCAGCTTGTTCAACTCTCAGCTCCCTTGAACTTAGAGTTTGCAACAGGCAAAGGCAGATAGGATACTGCTTGAAGGGCCACATTCAGTTAAAGTGGAATTTTAACTAAGTTTGTATCTAGAATCAATAAAGTCTGACAGGCACTTACAAAGCCTTTTCAGAGCAATTTAGAGAGCTTACACAAGGTGCTGGGTATCATCTTGCTAGGTTATTGGCATAGATTCAGAAGGTAAACCGTTTTTATGTGGTCATGACTATTTCTGATCAATTAAACTATATTCCATTCATCTAAAGATAAATGAAACATGTCTCTCATCCCAGTTTTCAGCTTTTACAATTGCAAAGATAAAACTGTTGTTCTTCACCCTTCCACCACAATATAATGAATTTTCTTTTGGCACTATTAAAAACAAGAACAACAACTAAATTACCAACCTTAAAAGAAGATTGGTTTATACCCTCCTTACTTTAATAACAACTGGAAGAAGCACATGCTAAAATAGAGAAGATCTTCAGTGTTGGGTCTCACCTGGGACTGGGTCTCAGCCTCCCAAAATAGATGCAATGCCATATGCTTTGTCCTGGGATCATTGGTTTTCCCAGCTCTTCCATCAAAACTACCACAAGTTATAAAGTGACATCAACCCAAATAGGAAAAGCAAGAGATAGAGGAGAACATTGACATTTTCAGGTGAGGAGTGGACAACTAGTTGTGCTACGCCAAAAGAAGCAGGAGCACAGGGTGGGCAGGAATAGAGTTGACAGGGTTGTGGGACCAAGTAGAAACAGATGGCCCCTGGCTGCTCCCCATATAGGGGATGCTCTGGGTAGCAGGGCATGAGGAACAGCGTTGTAATTGTCTAGGCTTTTTCACTTCAGTAGTAGCAGCTCTAACGCTGCATGATGCTTCACTGACCATATAGCCCCTGCATCTGGCACGGCTGATTTCTGCAAGAAGAAAACATGCAGATGTGCATCCCTTTGGCTGAGCTCATGTCAGGCAGCTGTTCTATACGAACTCTACACTACAACCAGGATCCTCAGCCCTTGTTTATAGCTCACCCAGATAGGTACAGATAACAAGGAATCCAGGGAGTCTGAGTAGCAATGGAACCCACGTGTCGTGAGAAACCCTGCTCCTCAAGTAAAGGGAAAGATGGATTTTTTTACTTCACCTATTGTTTTCTCCACTTTAAAAAGTCCTGCCCTTTCCTTTGCAAGACTGTATCAAATGTTCCCATGTCCTGACGGCTGGAATGAGCAAGATTGAGAGAAAAAAAGCTGACAATGTGCAGAAAAATAGGAAGGACAACTGGAAGCCAAATAATTACAAAAAACCCTGAGACTGGAGAAAGAGATGGGGAGAGCCCCTCATTTCCCCCAACTGACTGTGAAATGGACGGCTGAGGGAAAGGCGATGGACAACCTGACAAAGAGACACGTTGCAAGTAAGAACTGAGCCTAAATGGGCAGATTCAGACTGGGTAAAACACTGACATTAGACAAGCAGCCACAGAAGGAGACTGGCCCATGAGCAGATCTGGAGAGATGACCAGGAGTGCAAGTGAAGACGGGAAATGATGGAAGGGAAGGACTCAGCAGCAAAGAGAAACTGATGGTAAAATGAAAGTGCTACAGTACCAAGCGGGACTAACTAGTTCCAGTCAAAACCAACTGGGGAATTTGCAGTGGGAAGTCATTGAAGAACCTGCTGAATGAGGAAACTGGAACTTGAGATAGGAGAGCTGAAGATGAGAGAATGAAGCTGGCTGAGCATGGAGAAAAGGATTGGAACAAGCAGGCAGATCTGGCACAGGACAAGGCAGAAGGATGTGTTGATCCTGTACACTGAAGTAAGCAGTGCTTCTGAGCCCTCCATCAGGAAGTTAAAGATTGTGCCAGGAGATAGGCATAGGAAACTATGATTAAGTTAAAAATCTAGAAGGAGTTTTCACTCTTGGTCTAATTTGAAAGAGCTGAATTTTGCAGCCTTGGAGTTCTTGTACTGTGCTTTGTGCATGTATACATTCGTACTTTATACCACAGGAGGGATTCAGTCTATTCTATGCCAGAAGCCAAGAGTGCAACATTAGGTCTTTCCTTCTTTGTGATTTACCACTTCTAACTCTTCAGCTGGAAGAGTTCATTGGCCTGTCTTGTTTGTGCTCCACATTACAGTGCCTAATCTCACGTCTGATCAGTTGTCAGACAAGGCTTGTCAGCGCTGTCTCATCTCCATTATCTGTCCCTCATCCTAGTTTTTCAAGCTTACTGCTCCACCAGGTTCTCCTTTCTGTGGGAGGAGACCTTACATCACCTCTAGAGGACTGACTTATTTTTACCTACATTGAACTTCATTATGATATGTTTTCCATATGTTGTAAATGCCGATGTATCTCTTACTTACTGTTTTTCTTTTTCCAGTGGGGCTTAGAACATCAGTTTAGTTTCCTCTGGAGATGTCACCTTCAGCCATGAGCTACCATCAGAGTTCTTAGCAGGCCACTCCTTGAAAGTGCAGGTCTTGGAGGCCACCAGATAGCCAGGTACTACTGAAGTGGCAAGAGAACAGACTTGACAGTAGTACTAAGAAGCCAGGACCCCCAGCTCATGCATAACAGGATTTCTGATTCCCTCACTTCTCAAACCTCTACTGCTCCACACACAGCCCCAGTCCTTGATTCCTGATTCCCAGGTCCTTTAACGATTACTTCACAAAAAGAGCACTCACTGCCAACCTCTTCCATACTCCACATCTGCAGCCCCTTCTCCTTAATTTCCCAGCCCATACCTTGCCCACATCATCAGCCAGAAGCATTGATTCCGGCATTAGCTGAATTCCTTCACAAAGTACTCCAGAGACAGCTACAGAACGGATATCGGAGCCAAAACTGCCACCTTACACAAGACCAAGTTACCATGTGTGAGTTGATCCTTGCTCAGTCCTAACAACTCCTTTTGCTTACCCACATCATTGTTACACAAGAATTTCTTCTCTGTTGCTATCCAAGTGCTCCTAAAGTCCATGCAGTCCCAAGAGAGCAGGCAGGAGCAGCTGATATCTCCTGGCCACCTCAAAACTAAGACATATGGAGAGAATCACTGACAAATTTTCAGATGTATCATGTGACAGGTGCTTTTGGCTCTGGTTGTCTGGAATGAGGGGGAAGAGGTGGAGAAGGTCTTGGATGGATGGTTTTCTAGTGGGGGTTTAAATATGCCTAGCCATGAATCATTCTTGTCTATGCTGACCACAGAGCATCACATCTGTTGTTTTTATGGTCAAAAAACATTAAAAAAAGAAAATGACTAATACATCCTTACATAGACAAGGCACTTGAGTCAAGCCTAAAGCAGAGTCTGTTAATTGGACATAACCATGCCTCGTAATAGCATTTACCATTTCTCCCTCTTAATGTTTGTGTTTTGGTTAGTTACTGAAGGGTGTTAACCTAAAAGTGGTCACCATAAGGGTTTGAAGTTACAGTAACACCCCATTAAGCAGAACATGGCAAATTCACTTCACACCTGGCTTGTCAGTGGTAGCATTGCACACTCCAAAGGCTGCCAGCCAAGCCAAACAGCAGCACAGGGATCCATGCAATGGCTGACAGTTTTAGAGCCAGGAAAGCCTGCAGCATTCTTCCATCTCTTGAGGAAAGCATGGGCAGATTCAGGCAGACTGTGAATCAAACGTGTCCATATCTATAGCTCAGGTAGGTCTCTTCTGCCATATACATGTACATGTGTTCTATGACGGGCAAAGCTGCCTGGTGCATGTATCAAGAACAGCAGGAGCCAGTCTTTTTACACCATCTGGAGCTCAGTACATAGATTCAAATCCCAACAGTGGTAAAAACACATGATAAAAGCACACAAAACAGTGAAGCTGCAACAACAGATCAAGTAGAAGTGTTGGCTTGTAGGACTCAGCCTGAACTGTCTTTGCTGTTGCTGAGTTAGAGCTTATGAGGTTTCAGTCCTGCTCTGGATAATGCTTCTGTGCACTCCAGAGCTCTCTTCATGGCTGGATCTGAAGTTTTCCATCTTCTTTGCCCTTCTTCCCTGCTGATACACTCAACAGATTACACTACTGGGGCCTCAAATCTCCTCTACTACCATTTGACCAGTAAATACAGAGCAAGGAGGAAAAAAGTCTTTCTATATTGCTGTAGTTCCCCAGGCTTAGCTCCCAAACTTCCTCTGAAATAATGCCAGCTGCTTTACATAGGTGCTATTCATGTTTTTATTTATGTATGAAAATTTATTTAACCTACAGGGTGGGGTTTGCTCCTTGTCCACCAGATAGTGCTGCCTTCAAATATGTAAACTTGATCTTTTTGCGGCATCCAAAATAGAAACGTTGCTATAACAGTAATTAGATCAGAGTTTAAAAGGATCAGATCCTCATTAAGGCTTTTCCTCAAAGATTTTACAAGCTTAGAGCTTGAAGCTAATCTTCAGTGTCAGCTGAAAGGGACGCCAGGGCTATTGAAAGAGGGAACAACTGTAAATCATTTGTTGCTGTTGGTGAAAAGAAACAAGGGTTTAGTGCTGCAAACAGTTAAATCCATAAGATCCTTGACGGAGATCCACAGTCTTAAGACTGTCTTAAGTATCCCTGCTTTCAACAAGACTTTGGTGTATTGTAAAGCAAAAGCTGAACTGCCTAGTGCCCTGACTTTCCCACCCTCCCTCTCCACCCATACCAGCTGTCACTGCAGGCAGCCACATTGAGCATGTGGAATATCTTTGGAGGAAAAATCCACAACAAGGGTGTCAAACCAGCCAGATTTTCCCCGGCCCAGCTTAATTCAGTCTTCCAGAAGCTTCATCCTTTCTTTTTTGTCTCACTTTATTCTTGGTTGTTTCTTCTTTCTTCCTGCCACACTGGTGCCCCTTCTTCCACACCCTATTTCTAAATAGCACAAATGAGTCATGAAATAGTCTGGTGAGTTAGCAAGGGGTTTATCGTCCATATTTTATAGATAGAAAACTGAGGGACGGGAATGCTGGGTACTGGACCTAATCAGCTCTAAGTACGTTGTAGCAGGGCACAGGCCCAACCTACAAAACCATCTTTCCTGTCTCTGTCTATTCATTCACACACCACCCTTGCACAATGTGATTCTTGTTTACTTTTTTGTCTTTGCAATCAACTTTCTTTCCTTTCCTCCTGTCTAAAGCTTCAGTTTCATTGCCCCTCTGCTTCTTAGTGTTCTTATTTCCTTCCTGATCTTTTGCTACAGTCCTCACTCCCATAGGCCTTTATTGGTACCCCAAAACATTCCCTTAGTAGGGTTTAGTAGATTTCCTTTGTGTCAAAGCTTTGCACACCCCAGGAAGCCTTACGTTAAAAGGTGTGAAAGGCAGCAAGAAAACTAATAGTCTCTGGCAGATTTATTTCAAACTACAGGAGTGATTTTAAGATCCAACTGATTTTTATGGCCTGGGATTTAATATGGAAGATGAGCTGGAGGAATTAATCCAATAGATCTAAGCCTTAAATATGGCTCAGCTCTGTTTGCTAATTAAAAGAAATAATTATGCATAACCTATAAAAGCTTTGATTTCATTTTAATGGCCTTTGCAAATTGTATTACTGGATCATTTGTTTACAAGAGCAACAGATTGTAAAACAAATTTATCACCTCTCACACTTATTACGACAGGTCATGCAGAATATAAAACTGAGTGGAAACATATCCGTATCTTTGATAATGCTGAACTTCAAATTTCCATCATATAAAAATAAGATTCATTTCCTCCTTAATACCCAAGATGATTCTGGTCTAAATCTTACAGTATTAAGAATTGTATTTGTACCAGATGAATGATGTCAAAATGCTGGTAGACAAATGAACTTCTTATAAATATTCATGAGACAAAGCGCAGTCTATTATTAGAGGCCACTGGGCTACTATGAAACCAGGACCAGAGCACTCTCCTCATGAGCCACTGAGTATGTGTGATACTACCCCTTGTCTTACCTCTTGACACTCCTCAAATAAGAGGGAAGCACATAAAATATTTTTTCAATGTTGCAACAATGCTTCTTCTGCATTACACTTCACTTCCATTTATTGAGATGGGTTATCTACTTCATGCTAAACCCTGACATCTTTTTAGTCACTAATTAGCTAAATTCCCATCGGACCTGCCACTACACAGTTCTCAGATTTGTGCAGTCAGTTAGGCCTGGCCTAATCAGAGAGTTTTCATTGTACAATCAGTCCTCAAAGGTATAAAAGTACATAAAAAGATAAGAAATAAACAACAGAGTGTTACCTCACATGGATTTCAGTGAGTCAATGGGAGGTCTGAATAAAGGCTGAGTAAAGGAAAACGAAATCTCTAGACTCTAATTAGGCTTTCCCCAGTTTGTGTTTCTGCAATGAGGATTCTCCACCTTTGCACTTAACTTCCTAGGTATGTATCTTCGTAGATGCCTCTTTCTCTGATGATTCAGATATTTTTTTAAATCAAGTGTCATGTACAAAGTGTGCCTTTTTATTCTATTTCACTTTTAACTCTTACACAAGCAAAAAAAATGCTCCAATTCCCTGGTTGTGATTTCTTGTTGATTGGATAATTGTTCAGCTCTAAGATCAGTGATCAAAATATTCAAAGGGCTTTCAGGAGGTCATCTAGTGTTGCCCAAAGGCAGAATTGACTATACATCAACCTTACTGGCAGCTGCTTGTCTAACCTGTTCTTAAAAACCTCCAGTGATAGAGATTTCATCATCTCCCTAGGCAACCTGTACCAAAGTTTTTCTTTCCAGTGTGTAGGATCATCTACTGGAAGACATATCAGTCACTGAGAAATGCTTTGAGATAATACTGTGCTGTCATCCAAATCCACCAGGTCCTTACTTAGGCCTAAAATCTAATACACCATCAGGAATGGTCATGTCAGGAGTACACCATCCTTGAAAGATGCAGAAATGTTTTTGAGCCACTCCCAAGACAACTGATAGCAACCAATTCAGATTAAACTAGCTATTGGCTCCTTAGAGACAATAAATATCTCAGTGGCTGCTCCTGGATATCTTCCACACAATGAATAGGAATGAACTGGGACCAACACTTCTCCAAAATACTTAATTCTTAAAGAATAGCCATTAAGGAGGGAGGAAAAAAAGTGCCTGGATCAAATATTGGAAGCATTCAACTCCTGATGAGATCCAGATGGCATTGCGAAACAGATCAGATTAGATTGGATTAGGCCAAATATATATTCCAAGTTCTTTTGCCAATGAGCAAAAAGAAGAAGCTTCCAAGAAGACCTACTGAGTTTTCAATTTAAGCTGGCACTCCCTGCAACATCATCAAATCACTTCAGTGGCAGGCAGCACTGTGAACACATGCCTATTTTGTGCATGGATGTCCCAATGCAAAAAAACAGAGCAGTTGTTTAATGGCACATGAGAAACAGCATTTCCAACGGTGTTCTGACCAGACGCTCTTGGTGTGCACTTTTCAAGAAGGAAAATGGAGGCTGGGAGTAACAAATCACTCAATCCATTTTGGTTAATTCAACTTCCCATGCCTGAGATTCCTGACTTTAAAAACAGACAGAGATGCATCTTATTTCTTCATTAACTTTTGTAAGAGAAATATTGAAGCTGTTCTCCTCCTCTATTGAAAAAGCTTTCCATGGAAACCAGATAATGAGAGTTAAAAAAGAAAAGGAAAAAAAAAAGAAAAACAATAAACAGAAATTCTATGTCTCAATTACAAGCCCTCCATTAAAATTTTATTCTATTCAGATCCTATCACTCACTTGGTCCTCATCCAAATGACGGATGAGAGATCCTGCTGAGCTACCTACTTTCCTGCTTTCATTATCTGGCAAGAAAATCATCCAGATCTGTTCTTGTGTGAAGGCTCAGACACATGCAGGGAGGCTACAATGTACAGGAAAATCCCATAACCCCGAGAACAAACCAGATGCCACATGAAAAGCCAGATGTGAGAGCAGATGAACACTACAGTGGTTTTCAGTAGTTGCACACTGGACTTGCAGGGGACTTGTGCCTGAATTCACCCCCTCTATCTCAGGCACATAATTGAAGTGCCTCTTTACCCTTGGTGACCTCACTAGTCAGTGGAGAGGGACAGATATTTCCAGCCCACCCAGGACCTGTATTGCTCTCAGAGGTCTCTCTCTTCCACCGTTGACAGGAGAAGTTTGGAACATCCAGGCTCCTAGATCAGATATTTCCTTTAAGTGTCCAAAATTAGATAGGAAGCAATCAGAGCTTACTGCATGGTGGAATACAAACAGGGCATCTTAGCTAGGTAACTTAATGCCTTGTGCAATGTATGGGGGCACCTGGAAGACACAGAAACCTACAAAAGAGTGGGGAGGCCTGTAAGCTGTTCTAAGAAATAACCTCTATGAAAGTTTAGAGTTTGAGTCCAGAGTGCAGAAAAGGTTTTTTCACCCCTTTGAGATTCTGCAGGACCTGGACTGCATGCCAATCCTGTCTCCTCAAGACTCAGCTGGAGAAAGGCAATGCAAGAGCCCCCTGATCAGAGTACTCCCTGGGGACGCAAGAACCCCTGGGCAAGCCCTCCTCCTTCTTGAGGGCATTTCAGACCACTTCTCCTACAAGACAGCTATAACTACAATGGCATAGAGCATTCAGAGGAGCTCGATCTGGTTTTGGTCATAGAGTTCTCATCTTGGCAGGCCAGTTGTTCAGTTAATTTCTGTAGCTGTGATCAGAATATGTCAATAGGGTACGTCCTAGAGCAAATCTGAACTAAGACCTAGCTAAGGGTTTACTTTCTGGCTCTGTGTGTGTTTGCACACATATGCACGTCTGCTTGTGTCTTTTCATGTGGTTTCCTCATGAAAAAACTGAAGTCAAGACTGTGCCCTGATAATTAATCCCAGGTTTTAGATCAAATCTTTCATTTTATGGCAGTAGAAACTTAGCATTTTGGTAGTGTTCACATATTGTTGAGATGATCATTAAAAAAGGCTTATGGCTGGCTGCAGCCAAGACTCCCTGTTGGACCCCTTCATTTTGCAGCACTGAGGCTGTGTCCTGGAGAGGCTGTGGCAGCATCTCCTAATCCTTTAAACTCAACCTTTCCAGGCTACTGAGGACAAGCAGTCACAGGATCAGCCTGTGGTTTTTCAGTAGCATGTTAGACTACCTCTTTTTCATTGTCCCCAGCCTGAGGTCCGTATTTCAGGCTGCAGCAACTCTGATGCTTGCCTCTGAGAGGGCTGCCAAGAGGGCAGCTGCTGGCTTGCCCCAGGGCAGTGTGGCCCAGGAGGAAGCACAGCCCTGGGTGCAAGAGAGCTGCTCTTTGGGTGAGCAGGCTCTGCTGCCACAGCCAAGCAGCCTGGCCTTGAAGCAGCCCCTGCTCGGATGGGGAGCCAGCACCCCCTGAGTCAAAGGGCTTTCCCCTTCAGGCACTAGGGCAGCCCTGGCCCTGTAGGCCGGCGAGACCCTTCCTGTTATCTGCATCCTTCCTCCTATCCCAGCCACCGCTTTTAAGGACAAAAAGGGAATACTTACTACATGTGAATATAGGGAAAGCAGAGGGTCCTTACCTCTCCACAGATGTTAATTTTGCCCAAACTATTTAGTCTGTAAGAAGAAAAAAATTAGAAAGAGTTATTTAATCTTGGTTTGGGCATGACTAGGAATTAAGGAAATTCTTGTATTACCAATCCTTATATCATCATGAGATCCTACTTTTCAACAATAAACAGACCTAGAAATTATGGTTAGAGAGGGATATTAAATTTTATTTGTTGAAAATACAGCTAAAGATTATAAGCCTAGATCTGTTAAGTGGTCTGCCTTCCATTTATTGAACAGCAAAAATTTCCCTGGCACTAACAGATGGGAAAAGAAGAAAATTAAAATAGTAAAGTTGTCTTTCTTTTTTATCCCCACCATGAAGTCATCCAGAGCTGCTTCCTTATCCTAATAAGGGCTAGTTAATAACTCATTTTAGAAAGAGTAAGTATGCACACTTTCACCTTGCGCCCTGATTCCTTGCTAATGATAAAAATACATCTGTTCAGTCAGGAACTTGGGAGGGTTTAGAGTGGCCAAGAAAGTCACAATTTCCCAAAAGTGTATGCTGAACAACAGACATTAAGTTATTTTCCTAAATCCTTGGTGAAAACCAGCCCAGCTGCAGGTCTGACACTCCAAGGTGGGTCAGAGCTCTATGGTCCCCTATCAGTTCAGCCACATTAAAATTATAAAAGTTACATCCAAAGGGAAGCCAGTCAGTGGGGACTCAAATATTAATGAATGGGTCTGGTAACTCTCAGCCTCCAGATTCCTCTCCTGCAGATACTAAACCTGTACAGAGCAAAAATTCACTTCAGTATTCCCTTCTCCCTTTGCTCCTTGCTGAAGGCAGGCCAGATAAGCTTGTTCCATGTGAGGCTGCTTTCCCTGTTTGATCTAAGGTGCTTATTTCAGTACCACTGAAGCAGGAATTAATATTAATCATTCATTGCCATCACAATCCTGACTCATCCAAAACTGCAGGGGTAGGTATTCTTTACAGATCCAATTAAAAATAGAGGTGGCTTTATCCTTCTAAACAGGAACTGTCGGCAATGAAATACAAATGACAGAAACTTTGATGCCTCGGGATCTTCCACTCTTCTCTGATGTGATGCTCAAAAGGCCAGCAGGTTCCTGACAAAAATGTATTCAAACACAGATACCTGCTAAGACTGGCTTTCAGCTACTATTAAAAGTTTATTTCTCAGTGATCAAACTATTGTTATGATTGGCTGGAATTTGCGCGTTTCCAAAATAAATGACTGACTAAAGGGGGTGCTCTAATGAGTGGGAGCTGGTATCCAGCCATAAAGGAGTATCCATTCTTTAATAAAATTTTATAATTGTAATTGCATTTCAGCTCTTATTTGCAATGGACCAAATCACAACAAGGAATTCAACTATCAACTACTGAGCACCAAATAACCTTGGATCCCTAAATGAATTTGCCCTGCAGGATTAAAATCAGGAGCTCACTTCTGTTAAGATGTGATGCTATGAAGTGTTTCAAAATACCAGTGCTAGGACATAAGGTTGACTTTGGGGAAATGTGCAAAACAGGCTTTGCTTTCAAAGCCTCATTTCCCATCCACCAAGGCAGAGAGGATTTGATTTGTTGTAGATGTCACAGTTTATGCAATATCACCCAGCAGAAAACTAAAATGCACATGTCC
Organism: Eurystomus gularis; assembly: GCA_013400335.1. Taxonomy (NCBI): domain Eukaryota; kingdom Metazoa; phylum Chordata; class Aves; order Coraciiformes; family Coraciidae; genus Eurystomus; species Eurystomus gularis. The sequence continues at coordinate 54,175 of VZZY01003015.1, forward strand.
CACACTGACTCAGCAGAATGAGGTTACGGGGATGTGGTCTGGTGAGGATGGATCACACACAAGCTCAGCTCACTGGTTCCCACTTCGTGGCTTTCCTCCTCCCAGGCAAACACCCCACGAGCTGGCAGCTCCTCAGGGTGCCACATAGCCTACACCCAGGACAGCACAGCAGATGTGTGGGAACCCAGCCACGGCTGCCCCCAAAATGCACCTGTGGGTATGGGATCAACAGCCCAGACATCAGCGACTCTGTGAGTTCAGAGATGCTAACGCATGTGAACTACTCTTCTTCCCTCTTTCTGGGTTATTCTTTCCCTCCCCCAAAACCACTGTCCCTCTGCCTTCCCCATGCACTCTGCTCCCACCGGACCCACATCATGAGTGCTACTTCTTAATCCTTTCTAGGGGACCCCACTTCCCAGTCATGAGCTGTTAGTGTGAGTGTAAACTTTGGTATTTCTTGAGTGTAATGAATTCATGCTCCTCTCTTCCTGAACTTGAGCTCAAAACTCAGCTGGTGGGCACAGCTGTCATCTTTCTTTCTTCTTTTCGGTTGCTTGCCAAGGGGACCACCCTTTGCATCTGACTCACAGGCAGGCCCAGAAGGAGTTAACTTCCTTGTCATCCTGCTTTGAGGTTTCCTGCTTTGATATTGCAAAGACTCTTCATATAGCGATACAAAAGAAAAGGCGTAGCAGGGGGAAGCCCTTCTGGTTGTAACACCTGGTCACGATCTGTGTGCGTGAATAAAAACTACACTCCCCTTTCTCTCGAGTTGAGTACAGTCAGGGCTACTTCCCTGCAACCAGAATTAAATAAACATACAGCCAGGCTGCGTGGGGAATGAGGAACGGCATATCCCTCAGTGATTGAGATACAAGTCCCCTCAGCTGACAGTAGATTCAGCAGTTCAGTCTATGCTGAAGCAGTGAAGGGATAGACAGACCAGCCCACACTTACAATGCTTTGGGATCAGCCTCTTGATGGCAGAGAGGCTGTGTCTGTACCACACAGCACATGACCCTGGATCTCTGTCACTGTGATCCCCTGTAACAGTATCATAGAATATCTCAAGTTGGAAGGGACCCAAAAGGATCACTGAGTCCAACTCACCCCCCCACCTCACAAGACTACCTAAAACTAAAACTTATGACTAACAGTGTTGTTCAGACACTCCTTGAACTCTAACAGGCTTGGTGCCATGACTGTTTCCCTGAGCGGCCTGTTCCAGTGACCAAGTGTTATTATTTTTCATGCTTTTCTTAGCTGAAAATGTCTGAAGTAGTAAGGATTTGACTCCACTCCAGGGGCATAGTGTTATGGCACCAAGAGTCCATGTTCCATATTCCTGGGGTGGCAAGCAGGTATGTGGGTATGTTTGAGGATACATAGCCCTCTGAGATAGCACTAGATGACTGTGTAGGGTGAAGACAGCCACACTTGGGTCCTTCCAGTGGGCACCAGGACTCTGACAGGTGCTGGGGGCTGTCTCTTGGAGACAGATTGTTGGAGGAGTTCAAAAGAGAGCCGGGGAATGAGTTATGCAGTAGGGTAAATCATAGCTTCAGTGCTCAGGCTTCTTTCCTGGCCTTTTCTATTTAACACTATGGACATACCCTATGAGGCTGAGGGTGAGGAGTGCCATGAGGACACACATCCTCTCCAGGAATGTGGACAGTGGTATGCCTGCAAGGCTTTTGTCACTGGGAAAGAGGAGCTAGCAAGAATGTAGGATCCACTTAAGCCAAATGAGCTGATTTATGGCAGTTATGTATGAGCCTGATTTCTGTCTGTAGTAAATGCAAACAGGGCTCAGTTAAACCACAGTTATAGTGGGTTAACCTGGGGCAGATTTCCTCCCATGTGCCATAGGGTAGGAACATGCACTCAATTACCATGCCCCAGATGATGCTCAATGCATTTACTGTGCCGCAATATGCTGATCATATGCCTGAGCCTCAAGAAATGATTAACATTTCTGGTTTGATTAAGTAAAGGTCCCTTTTGAAGCTGCAAATGATGCCTCTACAATCTATCAAGCAAATATGTATTTATGAATATTTAAAAATGCTAGTTATGCAAATGTGCACTTAGGGAATTTAAAAATACATGTAATTAATCTCTTTGGGGTTGCTGTGATCTGTTGAGTGAATACATATCCAAAGAGAATAATCAAGCCAATAAGCCAACAATGACTGTTGCAGATGGATACTCCATTGTATCTCCCTTCTCCCCAGGTGATGGTAACAAACAGTGGTTCTGGAGTAGACAGTTACCTTACATCTTCAGTCATTACTCGGCTAGGCTGCAATAGCTGAGGCTGGCTGATGAAGCATTCCCTGCCTCAGCCACACCTAATCAGGGCAATAAGGCTCATTACAAAATCATTGCTAAAAAAAAAAAAAACAAAAACCAAACCCAACGATGCAGCAGCTTTTCTAGATTAGATGTTTGTGTTCGCATCCTTCATCCCACCATTCACTTCTGACTATGTCCTCAAAGGTATTCAGTGCTTAGTTTTGTAATGTCTGATTCCACAGCACCCCACTACTGGTGTATTCCTCACCCCCAAGTACATGTGATGCCCAAGGAGCATGGATTTTCTAAAGAAACAGGTCCTGGAAACCAGCCAAGTTGGGATTCACTTAAGTCAGGGGTCCTCAAACTTTTTAAACAGGGGGCCGGTTCACTGTCCCTCAGACACTGTCGGGGGCCGGACTATAGTTTGGAAAAAAATGAACAAATTCCTATGCACACTGCACATATTTTATTTGTAGTAGTGCACAAAAAAACAGGAAAAAGAATGCAGTATCTGGCCCGCGGGCTGTAGTTTGAGGACCCCTGACTTAAGTTAACAAAGACACAGGGGAAAAAGATGGTGCTTAAGGTATATAAACGTTGTTTTCGTTATCTAATAGCTTAGGTCCCACGCTTACTCCTTGCATCTCAGTCCCCTTGCCACCAATACTGCATGTATATTACTTCACACCTGAGATCTTCTTTGTAGAAGTCAACAAGATAAAAATGGACATAGTAGTATCAGGACAGTTGTAGCCTAAGAGGCTAAATGGATCAGCAGTGTGTGTCTGCTGGACAGTTAGCATTCATGCACTAGCTATCCAGCTGGTCTCTCTCTCATGACTTCCACCTAAGCCTATCAGCTTGTTCTTGTGGAACAAACAAATGGTTCTAGGAGCCATAGGTCTCCAGGCTATACAGTGTAAAGATCCATTGAAGCAATCTGGTATCTTCGAGATTTCTTTACATTTGCTGAATTTGATTGAAATTAGAGAATGTCTTTAAAACTTATTGGGGGCTAAGGGGAGAGAGCTAGCAAGATCATGGATGCAGAATGTATTCACAGAATACTTTTGTATAATTTTCTCAAGAGATGGTATTTTTAAAACTACCTTTGCACAAAAATCTCCTTGGTTACTTACCTGATGATCTGTGGGAGATTCTTTTACTTGAGGTGGAGCAGACTAAACATACCTCCTCTTAAGCTTTCAGACATCCTGGAGTGGTCTTCTAGCTAGAACCATTTCACTTCTTCCCTTACTCCATGTCAATTGGTGATTGGCTCTATAATCTGCTCAACAGGGCTTTCATCTGAGATACAAGAGACTGGGGATAGGATCCTCCTCATAACCCATTTGTACAGTGTTCAACAGGCAAAATTAAGAAAGCCCCACGACATAATTCTCCACAGACAACAGTTCACCTTGTTAGTTAGATCGAAGAGAAGAATTTGAACCTGAAGGAGGATGATTCTGACTGCCAGGTCTCCATTCTTCCTCCCTGCTGGACAAGTAGTCTTCACCAAGACATGCTCTGGGCACACACTTAAAGTTTGACCAGAGAACATCTGCCCCATGACTGCAGCCAGCTCAGTATTCATCCTGTGTGCATACTTAGGACTTGATTTTCTGGGTTCAGTAACTATAACTTTAAATATACCAAGAGAATTCTGTTGAAATACCTTTGGATTCAAGACCTCATAAATAATTGTGGTAATTCTAGGAAAGGGACCATGGCAAGTACTCCTATCTCCATGGCTTTCATGCCATCCCTTGCCTGCTTATCCAGTGACAGAGCTTTGGTCTGTAGAGGCCACTTCCTTGGAACAATCTGCCATGAAAACTCTGGGTTCCTGTTCACAGTTGTTCTCACTCATTCTGGGGTTAGGAGCATGCCCTTGACACAAAGCTTGCAGAAGATTCAACCTGCAGGAGGCTGGCATCACTGGCATCCACTGGGTTGTCCATGGAGCCCATCAGCTATAACTGACCACACACTCCAGTGGTTAGGCTCCAGCACAGGAACCGAAGAAAATGAACAACTGTTTATCCAGCACTGACTCACACTCAGAGGATAATGCTAAGCCCCAAATATTACACACTGCCAGCTCTATACAAACAGCACAGCTAATTTTTTATTTCATATATCAGCTAAGACAAGCAGTCAGTTCCAAACTCCAGACTTGTAAGTATAAGACAGAAAGCAGAAAAAAATCAGTTACTTTTTCAGTGACAAAACAGAGAATGCCAAACAGGCATTTAAAAATAATTGTTTGGAAAGAATGGGAGCTGGGTCCACTCTTCTGGAAGTAGAAAATTATATCAGGATGCTCAAAAACACATTTGAGCAGGCTACAGACATGGAATTCAGAAAGCAAAGGCAAAATTCATTCTTATGTAAACATCTACAGCAAGTATGGGCTTCTCTGATGCCCAGAGTCCACATAGTCCTGAGTGCTCTCCATCACACAAGTTGTAACGCTAGCACACTGCACTTGTAACCACGCCACACAGGAGCAGTACTGGTCCCAGAGCACTTTCAGGAAATGTAAGGGCAGCTGGGTACCAATGCAATCAGCAAATGATTACATGGTTACATGTGCATGGTTACATTCACTTAGTGATTCCTTTCTGAAAGCAAGTAAAGGCAGCACAGCCTTTCACAAAACAGTTGCTGAGATCTTGACCTGTCCAGGCTCATGTGGAGAGGTGAAGTTCAGCCTTTAGGGAATAGGCACTAACTTCATAGGTGCCTTTATTGGCCACATCTGAATCCACTCTTACCACACTTGTGACCACAGGAACAACAAATGCATCCCTAAACCCTGCCTGGAAATCCGATCAGTGTGAAAGGGACCAATGAACTTCACCATGGTTCAGCAGAAACGATTAAAGTTTAGGGAATGGCAGCCCATTTCTTATTTCAGATGTCTGTAGGGAAAGGCAAAATCAGGACCATTATGTTCAGCAGTGCACTGACTGACATTTTCATATGCTAAGTTTCAGTCACAAAACCACTTATGTCTAGTGGAAATATTGACACAGATACGAACAACAACACTAAATACTTTTAGAAAAGCATTTTATTCCTGAGCTTAAGACCTACTGTTTCAAGTGGCCACAACTAGTAGTTCTCTTAAGCAAATTAGGCCCAATTATCTGACGTTTAAATTATAATCCTCCCTCCTCAGCTCCATTTGCAGCAATTTTTAGCACAGGAGCAATAACAGTTATGCACACTTACCTAATTATAGATAATGATCTTTATAAAGAGCTGCTAGAATATGCTAAGCATCTTAGCATAAACATACCCATTCATTCCTACAGCAAGAGTATGGTAAAGCCTAGTGATCATGGCAAATAGTTCCTCCATGGAAGCAATCTACTCAGTACAAAATACTATGTTAGTCAAATGACCTACCTCCTCCCTTTCTTCCATCCCATCGGTTGCAGGTGTTTGTTCCTTGCTCAAAGAGAAGATCTCAGTCCATCCCTCACAGCAGTCCTTTTCAGGAAAGCATCCTTTATTGCCTCTGATTTGTGATGCTTTCTTTCCTTGCTGTCATGACGCAGGCCAGTTGGAAGACCCATTTTCTTCCAGATCCCACACTGCTCACACTATTAGATTAAAAATAATGACCAGACTCTTCTGCCATGGCAAATTAAAGGCACCACAAAGGTGCTACAAATGGGCCAGATTTCCTCAGTATGACTGGGACAGACAATGTAATAGACCTCCGGTCATGTCCACTACTCTTCCTTCCCTTCCTTGACCTTTGCAGTTTGATTCTGCACAGTGACGTCACATAAAAATTAAATAGGTGAACAAGTCCTTTTGGTACCCAATGATTGTGGGTGAAACTATATTTGCACTCTACCCCGTACACTGAAATTTACTCTGTGCATAGTAGACTTTTCCTCACAGGAGGGTTCATTCTGCTAGAAACAGGTAAAAGGGAGAGATCTCCTATCCACTTGTAAAACTAGAAACCTGAGCCCAGATGCAGTGCTTGCAGACCTATGGGAGGCCATGGTCACACAAATAAAAGCCCTATCTCTGAGCGGCCCTGTGTCCTGACAGTGCTCAAGGCACAGCCCCATTTCTCTGTGATGTCCAGGGCCCCTCATCTACTGCTGCTCCCCAACCCACAGCAACCCCACAGGCAAAGCAAAGGGCTTCCCAGCAACAGTTAGCTTTCCCGGTAACTTCAGAGAGGTGGAAAGGGAGAGGATCTGCAAATACAGATTCCCCAGCACCTGGGCAGTGGAGCAGGTGACTATCCTGACATTAAGATCATGCCTTTGCTTCTTCTGACGTTGCACCCGAGGAGTTCAGGAGCAAATACTGCCAGCTGCCAGGATGGTCTGTGCCACACTTTCCATGCCTTCTTGCATGACAAAAACAACCTCATCTCACAAAGGACAGTTACTGGAAAGAGAAGCTCTCCTCTTGCCACCATGGACTCCCATTGGCATATCTCTGAAAAACAGATGTGCTGTTAATAGAGAGCTAAAACCTGCTGAAATGCAGCCTCTGCTTGAGCAGGAACATCCACTGAGGGCCTGAGGAGGTCCTTTGGAAAGTTTTGGAGGACTCAACCCCTAACATGCTATCTGGAGCATGCACGTTTTTTCACATCTGAGGACCAGGTCTGCAAGCTCCAGGGAGGCAGGCTGAGCAGCAAGTGCATTTCCTCCCCTTGCTGCCAGCAGATCTGAAAAACCACAAACCACAGGGCTGGGAGGGGCTGTGGGAGCAACCTCTTCACAACAGAGTGGTCCAGCATCTGCACCTGATGCAAGAGCCTCCTGAGAAAGACTGTACTGGCCAAAAAGTTTTTACCAGAGCAGTGGGTGTTTTGACACGGCTTTGTAGCTTTGACAACACTGGGCTGATCCTCCTGAGCAATTATTCCTGCTTTGTATCCCTATGCAACAACAAAAGAGGAAGCAGCATAGTGCAGATCCTAGTTACCAGTTCTGTGTTCCAGCCCATCAAATTGCCAGCGGCTGCCTCAAGGTTTTAGGCAATGGGGGCATGACAGCAGGCTGCAGTAGCAAATTTTGCTACTTTGGTCATCTGATAGAAAGAGAAATTCCTACACAGGGTGTTGTGAGAACCATCACATGGGGCACTCAAAAGGTATATTTCTGTGAGTTGCTCTGTATCTCTCAAGAATACAAATAAGCCACTTTTACCAGGAGAAACACACAAGGGAAGCATCTTTGCTACTGTCAGGAGCAAAAAGAGATGCAGCAATAAAAGAAGATTAGAAAATGGCCCCATTAAGGCCTCAGCTGTTTGATGCTGCCAAATTAAAAGGTCAGAGAAAGGCATGATGCTGAAACAAAACTGCTTTGAGAGGCCAATCCCATGCTTGGGAAAAGCAGTAGAGATGAGTCTGTTACAAAATAAGTACGTCTGGTGAAGGACCTGCTTCTACATGTGGTACACTATCTGTGTGAATATCAGCTCCAAAGAAAACTCATATGACAAGTTACTGTACAAAACCTTTCGTAACTTAGAGGTGAGGTTGCAAGACTGCTAACCTCACCAGCACAAACCCCAACACTGTGGACAAACTCATCTCGCGGCTGCTATTTGCAGCCTACAGCCAGAACCTCCCCATCACCTCAGTACAAAACAATCGTACAACATGTTTTTAGGAAAGTCACATTAATAGTGTGCAGAACAGATGAGTGTGTAGCTGGTGTGCTGGGTTATGCAGACTTCCTGCCTCTTACCCAGGAAGGGCATGGTCTGCAGGTGTCATCTGGGGTGAAAAATAAATTGCAGTTCCCAGTGACTTATTCCTAGTTACTGCTTTGACTTTCAAGGTTTGTCTTAGTGATGAGAAGCCCACTAACTATGTTGTATTTATATAAAAAGATATATGTCTAGAGAACACATGATTGCAGAAAAAAAGAAAGATGTCATTACTTTGGACAGGTAGAGCAGAACTGAAGCTACACACACTCACAAAACCCCACTTCTTGCAGTAATAGAGGTGTGGATGGGCTGGAAAGGGTTGCTGGAAACAACACCTGAAGATATATGTACAATGCCTTTGCATGACCAACCTTTGCATGCCCCAGATGAGTGGAAAGCAGAGCCCCTGGGGTTGAGGGAGGCTTTCCACCTCAACCAGCTGCTCATCTTTGCAACTCTGTGAAAATTACCCATGCATGGCCTCAGCTGGTTGAAATTAATTGTTAGGAAAAAAGTCATTTCCATAAAAGCAACAGCACTAACTCTCTCCTGCACATAAATTTATTTGTTCCGTTTTACAAATTAAGAAACAAAGAAATAAAAAAGGGCTGTGATCCACCTGAACTGGAGTGAGGCCTAACACCCCTCTGAATTGGCCAGGATCTCACACCACCCACTCCAGTGCTCCAAGACTTTCTCTTAAAGGGAACACCCCAGCAGAATCAATTTTAATAGTCAGCCAGTCAGCCAGTAGCTATTCTCTGTTGAATACAGGTGTACCATTTTTCAGTAACTGAAACTGTGCAGATTGTCTACAAAATCATAAAACCATGGAATGGTTTGGGTTGGAAGAGACCTTAAAGACCACATAGTTCCAACCTGCCTCCCATGGGCAAGGACAACTTCCACCAGTGCAGGTTGCTCAAAGCCCCACCCAACCTGGCCTTGAACACTTAAACAGGGAGGTGAGCATCCACAAATTCTCTGGGCAATCCGTTCCAGAGACCCACCACCCTCACAGTAAAGAATGTCTTCCTTATACCTAACCTGCATCTAGTCTCTTTAATTTTAAAGCCATTACCCTTTGTACTATCACTACATGCCCTTGTAGAAAGCCCCTCCCCAGTTTTCTTGTAAGCCCCCTATAGCTACTGGAAGATGGCTATAAGATCTCCCCAGAGCCTTCTCTTCTCCAGGATGAACAACTCTCTCAGCCTGTCCTCAAAACCAATCCCTGATGATCTTTGTGGCCCTCCTCTGGAGCTGCTCAAGCAGGTCCAGGTCTTTCTTATGGTGGAGGGCCCAGAGTTCAGTACTCCAGGTGGGCTCTGTTAAGTGATCTGAAATACTCAATCAAATAAAACCTTGATTAAGTGAAGCTTTCCACAAAATAATTCCTTTGCATAGTGAGGAAATGTGAAGGGCATGTTCTCTTCTGCGTACACAGGCCTCTTGCTGCATAGGTCCAGTAGGCATTGATGATCCCAGTGTTGACAACTATTTGTCATAGATGTAAAAACAATACCTCTACCTGTATTGTAGACAAAACAATAACTCTTACAATGCTCTTGAATAGTTTAAGCTGATGCACCACAGAGTTTATTCTTTACTTTCAATCACGAAACTTTTTTTTCCCCACTTAATACTATGCTTTGCAGAAAAGATGGTGTGCCTAATTTGTGTTATTACTGCAAGTATTTATGCAAATGATGCTTTAATGAGATCAAGACACTGTGGGTCTCATCTCCATCTCCAAGGACAGGACTGCAGAACACTGTTATATCTGTTTTACTAAGCAAATCTAAGCTAGCAAGATGAGTTGGTGGCACCATGCATGGACATGAGACATTTTCTTCCTCTTATCCTGTCTGTTTCAAAAGAAAAGGAAACTCAGCATGTTCTTCTAACTAGATGAAAGAATAAGAAAGTTGTTCTGTAGAGGGACACATCAATGGGCACTATATTTTGCCCAGAAACAGCAACAACTCTGCTTCATTACATTATGATCAATGGAAAAGATTAAATCTTTTTATCTACTTCTAAGAACATTTTTCATCTCGCTTAGCCAATGGATTAAAGGAAAGCATAGGAGCAGCACCCGCAGTGATTTACAGACTGCTGATGATATCAAATGTGATTGCTCAGAGCAAGAAGGCTGTGTTGCACTTTTCTGTTACCATCTCACTGGCAGCACTTTCTGGGCCTCAATCCCTGGCCACCACCTACTTACCCAGTCTCTGAAGACTTCTCAGCCTTCCAAGCAAGCATGTCCCTTGCTACACCAAGTTGGAAAGTTTGCAAGCACTGTTCTCTTATATTGTGCTCTCTGGTCATCCATTCTCACACAGGCATCTCCAACAGAGAGGTAGAACTAACAGAGACCATGCAAAGCTGCGCAGCATAGTGCACGCAGTTGCATGAACAACTTGTAGCCCAGTTTTCTCATGCCTTCAGGTCTATGCAAAATATCTGTAGCCCAGGCAAGAGTTGATCATGGTATAGCTACATCTTGACCACTGTGGCGTATTTTTGCCCTTCCACCTCAAAAAGTGTACAGCAGAATTGGAAAGGGTAGAGTGAAGGACTGATATAAAGGCAAAAAAGGCAAAGAAACTTCTGTATAAGCAATAGCCAAGGAGACAAGAACACTTCAGTCCAGAAAAACAGGGACTGAAGGGTAATATGACATCATAAATAATGACATGTATCAAATCCTGAGTGTTATGCAGAAAGCAGGAAACTTTTCTTCATTTTACCCTTCATATGTAAAGAACTAGGGAGCATTTTATGAAACTAGCAGATGGTAGATCCAAAACCAACAAAAATAAATACTTCATACATACATGCTGAGTTCATCTGTGTCCTCACAACCAGCTACTGTGGATGCTAAACAGTTTAAAAAGCAACCGAACAAGTTCACAAAGCTTGTAAAAACTTTGAGAGCTTAGGAAAAAGAAATATAACCTATTGACAGCTATTAAGTACAAGGTCACTTGCCTCCCTCCCAGCTGAGGAAATGCCTAGGCAGGTAACTGTTGGAAGTCGGGAAAACTTTCCCATGAAAGTGCATGTTTGTCCTACATATCCCCGTCCTTAGATGCCCACTCTGAGCTTGCTGCGGAGAATTGTTTGCCTGCCTTTATTCTTATCTCTACAGATGCTCTTAGGGTGTTTCTCATAACACGCAACCCTGGTGTCAGACCCCTGGTGAGCTGTTCAGACCATGCATGGGCAGCCCATTACTTATGAAGTCACATAGCCCTGCAAGAAATCCCATACCCTCTTCTTCATCTGGAAGAGATATACATAAGGTCACGGTTTTGGGAAAACCCTTTACAGCCACGTGCTGTCCTAGAGAGAAAAAAGTTCTTTAACACGAGGATGATAGATCACTGGAATGGGCTGCCCAGAGAGGTGGTGGAGGCCCCATCCCTGGAGTCATTCAAGGTCAGGCTTGATGTGGCTCTGGGCAACCCGACCTACGTAGATATGTCCCTGCTCAAGTAGGGAGGTTGGACCAGATGACCCCTAGACATCCCTTCCAGACTAGAACATTCTATGATTCTATGTGTCACAGTGGGGTACAGAGGTAAGAAGGAACAGTGCTAGATAAAAGGAAATGCTGTAAGACACTCACTACAGGGGAAGATCCACATAGCAGACCACCACTGACAAGCAGGATCCGAGCCCCTCAGCTGCATCAGGCAATAAATAGGAGGAATTGCCCTTCACAAGCAACATGATCCCAGATCCATCCAGGCCTTCTGACAGCTCAGCAGACATCATCAGAGGGGCTGCCGTGGGGACTCAGGTCTCTCTTAGAGCCACCCATGTGGCCGTTGTTTCTCTGGTTACAGCTCAAGCATGTTGTCAGACTGCATCTGTTCCTGAAGTTCCCCACTTATTTCCTAGTTGTGTTGATGCGAAACCTTATGTATTACCTTACATGTAAGATTTAATTTTGCACTTGCTTGCAAAGCTTGTTTCCATTAGCTGTTGCTTCACCACAGCTAAGAATAAAAGACCTCAGAAGGAAAGTCCACTTTAATTCACTTAAAATGAGTTGAGCTGTGGTCCACAGTAAGCTGGAGGTGATGGCAAGTTCATAAATGCCAGGAAGAGTATGTTTTCTTTCCAGCACAAACCACTTCACTTGACTAGGTCTCTGTCAGCCTGATTTTCAGAGGTGAAAATTTTTTCCCTCTTTGAAAACCTACAAACACAAAAGCATGAGATAAGTGCTAAGTATTAGCTGAGGGATTGTAACACTTCAAAGAGACATCACCACCATGCTGGAACTTCCTTTAGCAATGAGGAAAAGACTTTGCCATGAATAGAGGAGGAAAACATAATTCCTTCTCATTCACTCACTGAAGGCATAATTGTAAATCATCCTTGACCAGATGACATGAGAGGAGAAATACTGTTTCTGAAGTGTCACTAGCACTAAATGCTCCAAACAGTTGTTTTTAAACTGAGGACAGTAACATTACAATCCTCACCATGCACATCAGCAACAACAGATAATGTAACTAAACAGCTTCTATCACACTCCTGCAAATTAAATGCAAGTGTTCTCAATGGGATGGGTTTGTATTCAATCAATGAACAGCCACAGGGCAACTAATTACTGAGCATGCACAGTAGAAAAATCCCCTTTCTCAGCAGGCAGATGGCTTAAACTATAGAACCTGCATTGCTACTGGAAGGTGCGTATCCTAAGACCTGTGGCGTTCTGTCCTTTTATGCCAATGGAAAGTCTATCCAATTATAATCAATGTGAATATCATTGTTTGAGAGTCTGTAAAATGCAAACACACATACCACAGGTTGGAAGAAATTGCAAGTGAGCCATTAAAATGATGAAGTAACCGAGCAACCTTTTGATAAGTTCCAAATAATTTAGTTTTCCCTGGAGAAGTCCATACAGTGAGCAGTACCATCAAGACAGTGAAGTGCTGGCTTGAGGGGGGCAGACATCCTGCAGTTATGCTCATGCAAGCAGACTGAGTTTCTGGAACACTCACCACCCCAACCACACTTCCACTGAGCTCTACTTTTTAAGCTACAATTATGTTACAAGCTTCTGCCAAAAAAGCAGCTGACACATGATGAAATTTTAAAGAACTCTATTTGCTCTGACTACAGCACTTGTCCTGCCCCACATTACTTCTCTTGGCAATTCCATTGAAAGTCAATTTTTCTTTGGCTGGTTCCTGTAAATAAGGATTTGGGGAGCAAGCACCTGGCTGCAGATACCAAATCTGCCAAACCTTCTTCTTTTAAGGTGCTACTTTTCAGGAAACAGGGAACACTCTGCTGAGACAGAGAGCAACATTGTCTGAGTTCTTTATATTGAAATTACTTCTTGGTCCTGTTTTGCAGACCAAAAACCCAAGTCTTAAAGACGGGTTGAAATTTAGCTAGGAGCAATGCCACAGGAGATGCACATGGAAATAAGTATCCAGAAAAACCTGGATTAGCATCTGGAAGTTTCTACACTGCCACGTTCCTCTGACACAAACCCCTGAACTGATAATGCCTAAGTAGCACTCCTCCTTGTGCACAGGAATAAGTGCCAGGACCTACACACAGACCTATTAGACAAATTCAGATGTCTTTAACAACATAGAGAAGTACCCAAAATGCTGGAAGGAAAGAAATGGGCATCAAAGCACAGGAGGGGTTCCCTTCTCAGTGAGATCAGGCCCCTTGTATCATTGTCTCCAACACCTCAGTGCACATTCAGGTGCTATGTTCCTTCTAAAAATGTCTCTTAAAGTGCAGGAATATAGTAGCGTCCCTGTAATTTACCTCACATTATATGCAACTAACAATATAATGTAGCAATAAGATAGCAAAGTATTCTGGCTTTAACCACAACCCATCTATTAATGTTGTGTAGGCAAATGTAGTTCAGAAGCAAATGAAGTTTAAACCAAAGGTTGTAAGTGCCACTGTGTCATTTTTCAAAATGGGAGGGAAGTGAACACCATAATTTAAATCTAATGCAGTTCTCCATGTTCTTCAGGAAACAAATCAAATATTTGGTTATAAAGGTAGTTCTGCTCTTTCAAAAAAGACAGGAGTGGCATTTTTTGTGCTATTAATGCTGGCTTATCGCCACCAGCACTGAAGTCAAAGTCATGAGAAGACCACAGCTATTTCAGTAGAACAAGGTTAACCCAGTGTTACCGGCCTTTGAAGACCTAGCCCAGAAGGTCCTCCACATATACAGGTTGTGCAAAATCATGGTTCAAATAGAAGAAGTTTAAAGTGGGAAGGAAGTAGGTAAAGAAGAGAGAGCAGTGACTTTTGACAAAAAGGGAAGTGTCAGTTGGTAGAGAAGCTACTAATAGAATTACTGTGGGAGCAGCCTTGGCCCCAGCTTTAGTGTTTTTGTAAGTGACCTTGATATACAAAACAAGTGTGCTGCCAACTTTTGCTCACAGTATAAAGGAGACAGGTCTCATTTTTCTAGGGGAGGCTTACAAAGCCAACAACTGGAGGAACAAGGTGACTGGAGACACAAAAATGGGATGAAATTCAAAGCTACTCAACACAAGATCATATATTCATGGAGTAATAGTGAGAACTGCTACCATAAGCTGAGAGCTCATTAACTGGAGATGACTCAGGAGGAGAAGAAACAGGGAGCATTAGTTAATTATAGGATGACTTAAGCTACCAAGTGATGCAACTACAAGAAAAAGCAAATGTGATCCTAGGATGTCAGTCAAGTTATTTCCAGAGGAGGCAGGTAATTGTAGTCCTAGCACAAAGCAATGGTGCAACATGGAATTGTAATAACATACAAATGTCTGCACTAGTTAAGATCTAGGGTCTTCCTGGCCCATTATCCTTTCTTCAACAGTGGCCAGAGTAAGAACAGGAAGAATAAGAATAGGACAAACACATGTAAGACTTTCCTCCGATACTCTCACAGCCTTGAAACTTTTTCAGCTCGGGGGATTTCCTTTGTTAGTTGTGGTTTGGCTATTAAGCAACCCACAATGGATTTTTCTTCCAAATTATTATCAATCCACCCTTGATCCAGCGTAAACTCCTTGAATTCACTGTGTCCTTCAGCAAGGACTTCCTCATATTTACTGCTTATTACTTGAAGAATCACCCCCATTTTTTATTTTGATCCTAGTTTCCAATGATTTCATTGTGTGGCCCCTAATTCTTGTGCAGGATGAAACACAGAGCAATCGATCCACATCAACCTTTTCCCGAATTTTATAAACCTCTATCATACCCTCCCAAGTGGCCACTCCTCCAGGCTGAACAGCCCCCCTGTGTTCAGTATATCCACACCTGTGATCATCCCTTCTGACCTACTCTCAGTTTCAATATACCCTTTGTAAGCTAAGGAGAACAGGACTTCACTAAGCATTCAGGCATGATCAAGCCACAGGTTTAAACAGTGGCATAAAGATGTTTTGTTCTCTATTCTGCTCCTAATACTTCCTATATTTGATGTGGATAGGGACTTTTTACTTTCTGATGGGTAGAAAAGTGATGTTTGCTTGTCTAATTCAATCATCCATTCCCAAGAAATATTAGCTTCACCTTGAAGAGATGCAGAGGTACAAAATCAGGCTAAGATAATGAAAAGCATGAAGAGTTGCTCACAGAATCACAGAATCATAGGAGTTGGAAGGGACCTCTAGAGATCATCTAGTCCAAACCCCCTCCCAAAGCAGGTTCACCTAGGGCAAGTCACACAGGAATGTGTCCAGACAGGTCTTGAAAGTCTGCAGAGAAGGAGACTTCACTACCTCTCCAGGCAGCCTGTTCCAGGGCCCCGTCATCCTCACAGTAGTTTCTCCTCATGTTGAAGTGGAAATTCCTGTGTTTCAGTTTGTGCCCATTTCCCCTTGTCATATCACTCAGCCCCACTGAAAAGGGACTGGCCCCATCTTCCTGACAGCCACCCTTCAGATATTTATAAACATCGACCAGATCCCTGCTCAGTCTTCTCTTCTCCAGGCTAAACAGACCCAGGGCTCTCAGCCTTTCCTCATAAGAGAGATGTTCCAGTCCCTTAATCACTCTTGAAGCCCTCTGTTGGACTCTCTCCAGTATTTCCCTGTCCCTCTTGAACTGAGGAGCCCAGAACTGGACACAGTACTCCAGATGTGGCCTTACTGGGGCAGAATAGAGGGGGAGAAGAACCTCCCTTGACCTGCTGGTCACACTCTTCTTAATGCAACCTGGGATATCATCAGCCTTCTTGGCCACAAGGGCACATTGCTGCCTCATGGTTAACTTACTGTCCACCAGGACCCCAAGGTCCTTCTCTGCAGAGCTGCTTTCCAGCAGGTCAACCCCTAACCTGTACTGGTGTATGGAGTTATTCCTCCCAAGGTGCAGGACCCTACACTTGCCCTTGTTGAACTTCATGAGGTTCCCCTCTGCCAAAGTCTCCAGTTCATCCAGGTCACGCTGAATGACAGCACAGCCTTCAGTGTATCAGCCACTCCTCCCAGTTTTCTATCATCAGCAAACTTGCCGAGGGTACACTCCATGCCTTCATCCAGGTCATTAATGAAGATGCTGAACAAGACTGGCCCCAACACTTACCCTTGGGGAACACAAAGAAACTCATATGAGTTAAGTTTAAAATAAAAGTTATGATTCCTATCTGTACATATCAGTGAAAGCACCAAGCAAGGAACAGGCAGTGTTAGGACAAAGATGTAAACTGGGTTTAGTTTTAAATCAGGTATGTATATATTCAGACTGGTGATTAGAAGAAGGCTGGAGACTGACTCTGGAACAGCCTCTCAACAGAAAGGGGGGTTGGGAAATGAAATTAGTTCCAAGACAGGGCACAGACAGTTTGTGAAAAGATGGTTGCCTGCAGTACTGGGAGATTCATAACACAGGAAGACTCCACCTAGGTATGCACTTAATAACATATGAGGTGCTTCACAGCAGCTCCCTGTGCAGCTCCGTTTAGGCTTCCTAAGGGCAATGCTGCTTCCTTTCCTTTCAGGATGGAGTATATTTCTTTGCAAATAGACATCCAGAGACCTACCTAAACCACCCACAAAGAAGTGAAGGCAGAGGAAGCAAGACAGGATGTAAAGCTTGCTGCTGGTTAGGGTTACAACCCATTACCAGATGAAGAATTACTAGCTTGGGCAGGTACATAGGAGTAGAAAACTGACATTAATCCTTCTACCTCAGAGCGAAATTGTGGGAGGAGCTGGTTGCATAATCCCTAACCATTTTAATAATTCAATACTTATTAAATACTTAAATCGTTTAAGCAATTATATATGGACTGACTAATACCCTCATTTATTGCTTCTTGTGTAGACAATCTCAGAGTAACCATTACTGAAAATACTTGAGCTTATAGTACGTTAGATAACAGTAGTGTGGAACTAGGCCCTGGATGGACAAGGAAACTTTTTGGTTTGGGATAAGGGGCTTTTGGGTAGGGTTTTTAATGCTGGACTCAGCATTTATGAAATCTCAGACTACCACCACATTAAAGAGAAATAAACAAAAAAAAGAGCCTGCAGAAGTCTTCAGGCTCACTGTTTTCCTTATCACTTGATACATGACCAAAACACTAGAGGATCCATGTTAGAAATTTAACTAATCAAAAATATTAATGTATACACTGGCATAAACACAAGCATATTTCAGAGAAGTGAGAGGTGACTTTAAGACATTTCTTTTCTCTTAGGAGGTCAGAAAGCTGGGAGGAGGCATTTCCTCAAGGAGATCCTATCTCACAGGCAGGAAGAGTAAATGTCTTCCCTACTAAATTGCCAGTAGACATGGCAACCCTGAGTCAAAAGAGTGAGACCAGTCCTGAAAAACTCTCTTTTCCTTGGCTGTCAAACAGCTGCCAGGCTCTTTAATGTCACTGGCAATCTCAGAAGATTCAGCCTAGTGACATTGGTTATAATGTTATGCCTTAATACCAAAGACACCCAGCCAAAATCCGGTGTCCAGAGGGACAAAGACTTAGAGTTGACTACAGGTAGATCTTGTTAAAAGATCTACCCATAGATCTAAAAGACGACCACTCTCTGTATTTGTTCTTTCAAGAGTAGATGAGGGATGGATCACAATGGGAGTTTCAGAGGTCCAGCTGCACACCACCCAGCTATAGACAACTCACAAAGAAGCTCCAGCTTCCACGGGAATGAAGAGAAATCAGCAGAGAGCAATGCAGCCTCCCTAAAACACAGTTCCAGTAAATTAAAGTTCTTGAAATCTTGTTTGAAGGAACAAAAAAAAAAAAAAAAGAGAGAAAAAAAGGAACAAAAAACCCTCATGATTTCTGTTCTATTCCCACTGGGGCCATATCATCTCATCATCAAGAATAACAATAAAATCAATTCATTATGTTCCATTGAAGGCAGCCTCAGGAGAGAGATCAAAGAATGAGAGGAAATGAAAGCTGACCAACTTGTATCACCTTTGGAGTCAGTCCCAAAGATCTCAAATTAATTTAGATTGGTGGGGCAGTGCATAAAAGCTGGCAAGTCCTTTACCACTGCAGAGCCTCTATACAAACCACTCAAGTGCTGTTGTCTCCAGGGCTTCTCAATAAGCCAGACATTTGTGTGAGTGCTAAGTATTTCTTCCTTTGGCCATTACAAGTCTATTATCAGAGGCAGGGGGAATATTTTCACATTTTCTTCTTGAATCTTGGGGGGAACCATCCTAAAAGACCCAGTGGTGATATTGCTGCATGAAAACTCTTCCCCCATGGGAGGCTGCTGGCCATAGGCCCTTCCCACTCCCAGCACCAGCCCATGCTGTCCAGCCACACAGGGACAGCATCCTGAGCCAGCAACAGTGCCTGCAGGAACTGGGGTCTGTCTGCGGTGAATCTTTCTTTCTGCTAAAGAGAACAGTTCAATTCCCTGAAGTTACGAGTCACAGCGAGCTTGCCAAGGTTGCTGCAGTGCAGAAACTCTCCGGGAAAGAGTTGCGACCCGGTGGAGCTCCTTACATGGGGAGCAGGGATCCCCTTGCCACTGGCTACAGCTGGCAGCAGAAAACCTCATCCCTGCCTCCCTTCCTTCATCCACACTGCAGCCACGACAGCACCTGGAGCTCACTCATCCTGCTATTTATTTTCATCCCTTTCCTAGGAATTTGATTTCAGAAGGTTGAGAACAGCCCTCTGAGCACTTGTTTCCCCTCCGGCCTTTCCTTGCGATGCCTTATTGTGTTTCAATTTCAAACCACATCGCCATTTCCTTTTCAGCCTTTGTTTTAATACCCGAGACCTGGCCTTCCAGACACAAGACTGGCTCTGTGCAACTGTCCTGCCTTATCCCAGGCCAAATTTCACAGCATCTGTGGTACCACATGCCAGAGAGAGATGAGATCCTGACAGAAATCTTCCCTTCTCTCACCTCCTTGGCAAGTGGCTGCCTCCTGGAAACACCCAGTTAGTCAGTGGATCCCATTAGCACTGGTGATTCAAAGCTGTGTCATCTGCAGCTGCAGACGGTCACTGCCTTTTTCCCCTCCACTGAATGCAACTCTCCAAATTGCGTGAAGGTATGAAGCATCTCTGGCCTGATTTCTTAGCAGCCAGTGAAATGGAGTCTGAGCCTACAAGGCTGGGGAGTTTCCCTCAAAATGAGACATGCCTGATAACTTAACACCTTCTGCATGAGCTAGAGGATGCTCTGAACTGTGTGTTTCAGAGAGGAGATGGACTTTAAAGAGGCTTCCAAGTAGCGAGGTGTTCCTCGCTGTGCAATTGAGTCCCACCACTGAAACTGGAGCCCTGTGAAAGGATTCTTTTTTCACCTATACACTGAACATCCAACAGAAATTGAATACTCTCATTCAGATCCAGTTCTACATTCAGCAGGAGGTAAAGCCTTATGAAAAAATGGTATTTTATGGAACAATTCCTGATCTTCCAACTGAACTTACCACCTGAGGACTCCCATAAAGAGTGCCACAGGGATTGTACAAAGTTTGCAGATCCTGCAGCATCAGCCAAAGTTGAAGGCTCAGCCCTGAAACAAAGGTGCTCTGAAGAATTAAGAAAAGACATTTATTGCTGCCAAAAATTGGTACTCTGCAAGCAGTTTGAAAACTTCCACTTTCTTTCACTAGCCCCCTCACCATGTTGCCTCACTGGTGGGCACCTAAAGTTTTTGGAGAGTCTCTTTGCCTGCTATTCCCAAAGCATGGTGGAAATACATAGTGAACAAACCTGGGAATTAACTGTGTGTTCCAAAAAAGAAACTCTGTCCCACACCAGTCCATCTCTGGATTCACAAGCATTGAATCTTTGCATGCAAAATAATTTTTTTTTAAGTTCAGATTTTTTTTTAACTGTCTGACAGCTGTTCCTGGACTTGAATGTGAGGAATCGTTTGTCTCAATGTAGCTCTTGATGGATAGATCCACATCATCAAAACCACTTTCAAAAGTAAAGTGCAGTCAGGCTGCTGGCAAGCTCAGAGGACAGAAGAGAAGAGAGACAGAGGGACTTTTCAACTGCTTTTCTTGGTGGTCAGTTCAGCTGAGCGTCAAAGTACAGCTATAGTCTAGAGAAGAGATGCTGCTACTGGTGCATGCCAGCCTTGCCTGTAAATAAATAAAAGGCATCATTCTCTGCTATGAATCTGGCACTTTTTATCAATACTAAGTTGATTTAAAACCTTCCAAAGGAAAAGCCTCAATGTTTAATTTCTCTGCCTAGCCTTAGATTCTTGGCCCTACCTTTATTTTCCATAGCATCCAGTTTATTTCTTTTGACACTTGCTATCCTTCAAAAATACTATTGTAATTAGATCATGACACTCCACAACTATCTCCAAACTTAAATATTCCCTTTCATTTAAGACAGTTTAGGTATAAATTTCATAAGATTTTGAACAATGTTATCTTGAAGTACACAGTGTTCAGAGCCAGGGTGGAAGGAAAATAAACTCACAGAAAAAAAGCAATTCAAACTTTGGCCCAAAAACTCAAATTAAACTCTTTTGACCCTCCAGAAATACTTACTTGATTTTATTTATTTTCTCATTCTTCTCTGCTTCCTCTGCTCAGACCAGGAGGGAAATACTGAAATACCACGTGATAAAACAATATTTTACTGTATTTTCAGGTCAGTGAGGACTGGAAAATTAAAGGGAAAGTAGTGTGATGTGAAAGTAATCTCAGTTCATTCACCTCAGAAAAGCTGTCTGATTAAGGACTGTTATGTAATACATTATAAAAAAATATGGATCTGTCCATTTCAAACTGGTGCAATGCCACAGACTCACCAAGGATCACTTGCTGCTACAGCCAAATTTGTTGCTCCCCAGATTTCTTTCATTTCAGCCTCACATAGTTCACCATCAAATAGTTCTCTTTTCCCTATTTTTTCCAGAGTGGATGTGGCCTAAAACCAGAAGACTGCTTTCTTTTCACAAATCAGTTCATCCGCTGAGGAAATCTCTCCAAAAGCAAGCAAACTAAATTGCAGTTGGCTTTTAAAGATGAAAAGCTCATACTCGGGGTCTGTTCATCCCCAGATACATGTGACTACTTGGGAGTTTGGTTGGCATCTCTCTCTAACTGCTGGCTGCCAGCCTTGAGGGCCCCTTTCCACACCAGCATCCAGGGATGCACCCATGCACTTCCCCTTGAGTTTCTGTGCAGGCCCGAGACACATCCTTGCCTTGGCTTGGCAAAGCTGCTTGACCAGTCACATAAATATATCTTCAAAATGCTGAATACAGGAGCAAATGACTGCAGGGGGTGGAATCTCTGAGCTGGTCTCAGGCAAGGTCATAAGAAGAAGAATCAGGAAAAAAACATGCAAGAAAATGCATTGGAACCAGCTCCAATAGTGTTCCCACTGCCTTTGCATACAACTGGCACCAAATTTCTGCAAACCAGTGCCCCATCCAAACCCACAGTCAAAAACCTACAGTGTTCCAGTGCTCCACAGAGCAATCTCCAGTGATTCTCACACAACAGCGTCAAGAGCAACCACGTCCATGCCTCATTATCAGATACAATACCTAGTGCTCATGTAGTGCATTTCTTAAACCCATGGGAAGTGTTGTTCCAGCCTGTACCTAATGTAAAACTTCCTAGGGTATCAAAAAAACCCTGTTAAACAATTTCATACTGAGAGGAAAATCATCCAGGCTTAAGTCTCCCAGCATAAAACTTGGCAACACTTTCGGGTGTTCTCTGAGCAGGCCAGGGAGACTAAATGGATGCCTTGTACAACTCAACCAAGCACAATCCAAATTTTAAAAAAAAGTATGGAAACAATAGAAGTACAAAGTTCCAGGGAATTAAATTGATCTCTTTCTTCTACTGTTAGAGGAGTTAAAGGTGATGCTCTTTTTAATTAGCAATGGTAATACACCCAGTATGTCCCAGGACCAAAACGCTCCTTCAGTTCCCTCAAGGACAAGATGGAAAGAATTTAATGAGACATTATCAGAAGGAATTCACAGTGAGATAAACACTTACTTCTTCCATTTGTTTTCATTCAGACTTGACTTGTCAGTAATAATTATGACAGAGGATGTGGTAAATGTCCGCTCAACATTTGTAAGAACAATATGCTTTACCCAAACATGAGAACACACAGGAAGAAAAAGTTAATCATAAACTCATTATTTCTTTCACTAATCATTACTGCTCTGAGTCACTGTTTCTATGAATTGCCTCACTTTTTTTCTTTCAGGAGTGAAGCAAAAGAATGTTTAAACCTTGTTTTGTTCCTTCCATCGTATTTTATTCTTTTCATGTTCTTATGTATTTTATTTCTCCTTGTCAAGAATATGTTGATGTTCCAAAACCTACATTTGAATTTTCCAGCCTTCATAAATCTATTTAATGGCTAAGAACAGTTAAAATACCAAAATGCTAAACTTAACTCTGTTTTCATTCACAGAAAATGTAGCTCCTGGGAAGTTATGTTCTTTTCATGGAGTTCAATGGAGCTTGAATGACAATTTAGACCTATGCTTTACTCCTCTTTCACCTGCTACCTTTCCAGGGGGTGGAAAAGATCTTCTGCTACAGAGATAAGATCTGTTCTTATTTGGGGCCTCTGTCTTGCTTTCATACTTCAGCAATGGGTGAAACATCTTGAGCAGAGCACCTTCTTACCATGCTCAAATGAAAAAGAAATACAATAGTTTTAAAGTCCTGACACTCCCTCCTGCCAGGAAAATGAAAGCCACACCAACAGCCTTGGAGAGGCACCGTAGGTAAGAGGGAAAGGTGGTGAGGAAGATGACACAGGCTCTGCTGGATGATCACAATTGTTGAACCACATACATTTAGAAAATTCAACATTTTACTGAGTCAAACATTTCCTTCATGAACCTTTTCTGTTCTTTCATTAACTGTGTAAACCTGCGAAACTGAAAAAACACTTTAGGGTGTTGTAATTACAAGAGAGTTTCACAGACACAAAATACCTGCACTTCTGGGTATGTTATGTATGGCTACATGGATTCCCAAACCCACCTCCATGCTGTCCAGAAATGGGACCATGTATCATGCTGGACACCTTCATGTTTTTGTGCAGGCAAGGAGGGTTTCTGCATATATTAGGATTTCATCTTAAAAGACAAATTCTAGGTCCTGCAACTAATTGTGAAACTCCTATGGTACTGAGTGCTCTCATCTTCTCTAGGCTTCCTAAAAAGTGCAGGATTCTCAGTGCTTTACAGTAGGATCTCAGCAACCTGCTGGATTTAGCCCTTGATAGAAATATACTGTTTCTTAGGTAGGAAACTCAGGTCTGTCATTTACATAACATTCAAGTGATGTGAGAAGTTCTGGGCATTACAGGATCCCTGGGAAAAAGAAAAAAACACACCAATCACCAACAAATGAGCAGGGGCAAAATTAACAAATGGCTCTTTAGAAGCCGCACAAGCTGACAGTTACATAGCAATTTGGAGTTATTGTCAACAATCCTATCTCCTTGGAGACTGGCTGACGCTGTAGAGAAATATTAGATGGGAAATTAAGGTTAACAAAGGGTTTCCTACTGTTGTTCCTAGTAATATAAGCACTTTACACATGAGTTCTAATTCTGTTGAACTGAGAAAAAGGAAATGGGAGAAGAAAATTTAAACAGGGACCTTCATTCTACAGCAGAATTAGCTAGCAAAAACTCCCATTAAAATTAGAGGCACCCCATCCCCAACAGACTCAAGTTCCCACCAGCAAATTGCTGGTGCAGCCTTACCTTACCTTGGCTGGCTTGTTCAGAGGCAATCCTTTGATTGTAATTGCTTTAAAGTTCCATGATTTTCCCACTAATCCAATTTCAACTGTTTTTCAGCAAGGTCATGTTTCTATTGAAAGACAGGACAGATAGTTTATCCAAAAGCTCTCTCAGGCCTGATGCTGAGAGGCCATGAGCAAGCCTGACAAGTAGTGCCACTGATACAATGCTTGCTCAGCACTGCTCACCACCATGTATGCCAAATATTTCAACTGAATATGAACTCAAAGTCTCCTGACAACAGCTGTGTTGTGTTCTGCTTTCTAGCAATGCTCTG
The DNA here is from genome assembly GCA_013400335.1 of Eurystomus gularis. Classification (NCBI taxonomy): domain Eukaryota; kingdom Metazoa; phylum Chordata; class Aves; order Coraciiformes; family Coraciidae; genus Eurystomus; species Eurystomus gularis. Next base: position 78,717 of record VZZY01003015.1, read on the forward strand.
ACATGAATCAAATGAAAGGCAAAAATTCCCATTCTCCTAAATAGATATATTAGCAGTAATGAAAATATTTCAAGAGGTCCAGGAATTAATTTCCAGTTAGAGCCTGTCTTTTCAGTTGTTTTCCCAAAGTACTGCAGTATTGCCATCTTGCACCAAGAAACCCTCAGGTGTTCAGAGATCATATTGCCAAATCCACATTAGCACAGATGGTTATGGTTCTCCACGTTCTCACGTTTGGAAAAAAGGTGGATATTTTGAAGCAGAAGCAGCACGGCATGCCTGCCTAGTGGGTCTTTCATCAGGATCCTGAGAAGGAGCTAACATTTCTTGGGTCAGGCTCCTATCTGAAGAGAATAGGCTCTCACCCTTCTCCTCATTCACATGGGTAAAAACGCATCCAACCTTGGACACCAAACATTTCTATTGCACTGAGGCCAAAGGGACCTCAGATACCAAGTTTTAAGTTCTGCTCTGACTCAAAGACTCATGGCCATCCTGTAAGTGCTCTTTGCTGCTTCCAGCTCGGCATCATGGGGATAAGCAGTGTTGCAGAAACTCAGGAGGGAGAGAAAGAAAAAGATATTTGCTTATCTCTTTATGAGTAGAAAATAAATTTGGCCTGCACAATCTTTGCTATCACCATGTATGCAGCTCCTGCTGTCATGTACTTCTCTGATCCTTTTTATCGCATTAGCCTCTCACTTCATCTTGCTGAAAGAAATTTGGAGATGGACCCATCTAGCTGTACAGTACAGCACTGGGTAGAGAATTACACACCATGAGCTTTCAGATAACATCATTATCATTTCAAACTCAAGATTTAGGAAGGCTGAAATTTTGTAGAACCTTTCTTCCTTTTGAACAGTATAATCATGGTTTAAAAGAACTGTGACAGAGTAGAAACAATGCAGACTGCATAACACAGAAATGACCTGCGAGTAGCAAGAGAGCTGGTAAAACTCAGGAATTCTGGATTTGAAGTGGACTGTGAATGTATTGGCCAAAACCCCTCCAAAATGCTTCTGTTCCTGTTTATCTTCCTTACCCCTGGCTCAGGCTACTTTATGCTCATCTACCCAGTTCATGCTTCTGCATCCCAGTGGTCCTAGTCTATCTTCCAGACTATCTCCTTCCCTTCACTGTTTCCAATTTTCCTTGTTCAATCAGTCCCTGCCTCCCCTTTTCTTAAGCCACATATCTGACTCCAGCTCCCTTCCCAATCACCTCCATCTCTGCTAGATCCTTCATCCATCTAAACTGAATCTTTGCCCATTCAACCTCTGAATACTGCTTCTCTCCCCTTTTGTCACCTTTACCTACTGAGGTCTTTATTTTACCCCCCATATTTGGGTAAGACAGCCTTCTCCCCCACACTACTGGGCACCAGGAACAGGAACATGAGAGCTGTTCTTACTTCCAGAAGCTACTCCCACCTCAGCCTACAGTGGAATACTGGAATAGGCTGCCCAGGGAGACGGTTGAGTCACCATCCCTGGATGTGTTTAAGGGTTGTTTAGATATGATGTTAGGGGATATGGTTTAGGGGAGAACTTGTAGAGTAGTGTTGACGGTTGGAATTGATGATCCCAAGGGTCTTTTCCAACCTGAATGATTCTATGGTACAAGACAGCCACAGGAGACATTCTCCAACCCACCATACACTCATATGCCCTACATGCATGGAGTGTGAACATGAGGACATTGCCAAGGCTGGAGGATGGCCAGTGAGGAAGGAGACTTACACTCTAAAAATACCTGCAAGTTTGAACCTCAAATTTGTGCAAAATGCACATTTCACATGGCTTATAATTTGATTAAGCCTGGAAAGATTATTCACAGTGATGGAAAAGAGCCATTTTGATAGAAAAACAACCATTTCCTACTGTATTTTGAATCTCTACTACAAAGTAGAGGGAAACAAGGAAATGAGAGCATTAAAAAAATGAAAACAAACCACCAAGAAAAATCACTAAAGTGATACATTTTTTAAAAGTTTTTACTCTGTCTTGAAGTCTCCTCTGGGAGGGGAGAAAGGCCATTCTGGTCTCATTTGCCTATTATACTTACCTTATGGCAGCACACTGCATTGAAAGTTTCAGTCTGCATAGTTGAGCCTTGAGAATGTGAGTAACAATTAAAAACAGAACACTGAGCTGCCAGGTATCACGTGACTTTAATGATATTCAAAGTTACCAGCCCCACCTATAACCAGGTCTTTAAAAGAATAGAAATGAACCAGCCATTTCTAACCTCTTTGTGTTCATTATTGTTACACCTTCTCCTTTTTTCACCTGCCACTCTTCTCCGGCTCCTCCCGTCCCAGCCTGAGTACCTTGTGGAAAGACCAGTCACAGCCTGGGGGTTATGTTTATTTTCTAGGACATGTACACGGAAGATTTCACTACAGCTGGCAGTTTAATGCTACAGAACATTGTACAATAACACAGTAATATTTTCAAGTAACTGTGTAATACTCTATTCTTTCTGAATCAGTCAGAAGTTTCATTATCTAAATCCGTGTGAGAACACAGGAAGCTGTGTTTCCCCAACTCCTGAAATATCTCCCTCAGGAAGGAAGGTATATTGTCTTTTTGATGCCTCTGTTTTGCTTGTGAGGTGGTTCTGTGTGCCTGTTTTGCAACAGCACTACAAAAGCAAACCAATTCAAATCTCCTATGGAAATGCCATGTTTGCTAGACACAGTTTGCATCCTTTTAACTCAAGGGTGACTGGATCTTGAGCATATCTTTAACGTTATCAAAATCTCTATGATCTGGGGAGCTCCAAAGTGTGATCTGTTTGAGCTGCAGTGGGAAATGAACAATATGAAAATGATTCCGCGCATTTCAATCACCCCATGTTTTTGTTTTGAGAAAGGGAAATATACTTCCTGAAAGTCTTCCACTAAGTTCAGGACAAAAAAAAAAAAAGAAAGAAATCCAACTGTAGTCTTTCCTTTTAGTCTGCGAAAATGATATCTGCAACAAGGGATGATTTTTATGACCTCTGAAGGAATGAAAGCAGAGCTGAAATAATAAACATTACCCAGACTTCAATCTTCCTCATTCAAATCCTACTCCAGGCTCCAGGAATATGATCTGGCTTATAAAACCTAAAGATATAGAGATTTAGCACAATTAGGAAAGTAATACTAAGCAAGTGCATGTTGCTGACAGGAAGAATCTCAGCCTGCAAGTGTAAATCATCAAAATATCCCTGTGAAGTTTAAGTTCTTGGACTTAAAAGGAGGTTAGTTTTATAATGCTTCAAAATAGTTTCTGAAAATTATGCTCTCTTCTCTACTCTCTCTTCTTCCTCCCTTACCAACAGAATACACAGTCCAGAGGAGCACTTACACCTGCACAGATACCATCAAGTCCCACTGGCATCAGCTGGAAAGTTAATTTCAATTCATGCCTGTCTACACTACCTTTTAGACTGCTTGTCTTGTAGAGTCCCATCCTTTCTGACCTGCAGGAACCTCTCTCTGATATGTCTGTGTCTGGACCCTGGGCTCTGACCCATCATGCCCATGCTTCAGTTTAGCAGCAGGAATAGATCCACTGGGTCACAGGCTTGCTACCGGCTGCAGTCAACTTTGGGTTGTTAGAGATAAGGGTGCTACAATAAATTGCCACAAGCAGAGGCAGAGACAAGCAAGCTTTGAGAGAGTTGTCAGAAAAGGATGGCAAGTTCTCTTCTGGGCATAGCTTCAGTCGCTAGAGGACTAGCAAGAGGAACAGACAAGTGCCCAAGAAGCAGGGCAGAGCAGGTGACTGAGCCCACTGAGACGTTCCCTGAGACTTTTTTCCAAAGAGGGATGTGATCAGAAAAATGTCAACAGTCAGAAATAATCTTTATACAAGGAAAAGGAGTACTGGCGGTCCTGAGCCATGCTGAAGCCTGCTGTGAAGACTGGTGTTTATTCCCATAGTGAGAACACAAGGCAGCTGTAAGCAACAGCTCAGCCTTGTCCTCATCAGTAATTCAGGAAATTTCATCCTCATTACATCTACTGTCTTCATATTTATGGATCTGGGAGAGTTGGCATGTTCTAACAAGACTAGTGGGAAAGGGGACTCTGACCAACCTGACCTAGTTAGAGATGTCTCTGCTGACTGAAGAGGAGTTGGACTAGATGACCTTGGAAAGTCCCTTCAACCCAAACCATTCTATGATTCTATGATATTACTTGACAAAGGTTTTCTTCTTGAGTTCATAAATGAATACTTCTAAAATGGCAAGATGTTCCTAAAATTTACGGGATGCCTTCTCCCCTTACTACTCATTAGACTGAATAAACAGTTCACAGCAATAAAATAAAGCCCATAAATAGCCCCAGTGGGCTCTGGCAGTCCATACCACATATTCTCTGTCTCTCAGCTTACAAAGACAACTTGAATTTTTGTAAAATTTCACATATCCATCTTCATACACAGTCAACATTGGCCTACCAGCATAAAGTAGAAAAACAGATCTGAAAGGTTTAACATAGTGCTTTTAGGCCATGTGTATTATCAGCTCAGAAATCTTCCCCACAATAATCTATGGTAAGAAATGAAGAACAAAAAATGCTCTTAAAAGGCTACTGAATAACATAGATAGAACACTCATTCAGGACTTCTTAATGTGTTTTTTATATACTCCCATGGATACATTTGTACTTTATAATTCAGTTTCTTCCCTGTCCAATTATCTACACACAATTTAGTCTTGGGTGGATTATAATAGGTTCTGCTTCAGTTCAGCCAAGACAGAATCATAGACGGTTGGTACAAGGCCAGCAGCAAAGGAGCGGCAGATTGCTGAAGTATTTTCAGGGTCACTTCTCATTCTGAGCTTCCTACAGTGTGTCCAAGCATATTGTAATCTTAGATTTTCGTGTTCAGCACATATCCAGGTCTGAGGCAGAAGTTTTTATTTCCCTGCTTATTTCAAATGTCTTCAAGATATGAACAATTACTAATTCACTTTTTATTCAGGGTCCAGAAATAGCCTACCTTCCCACTCTCCATTCTCCTAACATCACTGCTTCTCTCATTTTTTCAAGATCAGCAGCTAAAGACTATGCTCTCTACTGATCATCTTATGTGAAGCACAATCAAGAACAAGAGCTTGGTTTTGATTGTTTTATTTTAACCTTTTCACTTAGGAGGACCAGAACGTGGGGAAAAATTCTGTTTAAGTGCTTTTTAAATGACAAGTCTACACTCCACAGTTTAACCAGTGTGATATTGCATGCACCTGGGAATATACTGAAAGAGGCATAAATTGAATGTGTTGAGAGCTCAGTTATTACAGTGCATTAATACCACAGACCTTAACTTCTCTGTAATTCTCACATGCAGCTTCCTGTAATATTATAAAGTCCCTATTGTCTTGTACAGAGCAGAGTCTGGTACTTTCCTCCTTTTTAAAATATACTTGACATTTATAATACCATCAAAAGCTTTGAGGTTTTCTGACAAAAGCTCTCAAAGCCTTGCTTCCTGTTCTGATCTACAGGCAGATGTAAAATTCACAGCAGAGCAGCAAGCTCCTCAGTCTCTAAAGGGTTTGTGTGATTTAGGGTTTTTTTTCCATTTTGCCTCTCCCAATATGTTCAGTTAGCTGCTCTTCTGTTTGAAAAATCACCATCAAGGTGGTCTTAAGACAAAGAAGATTTTTGGAGTCCCTGTATGACCCGTTCTGTTGTCTGGTTTTCTCTTTTCCATTGTCTCTCCATCAGAGCTAAAATCTGCTGCTTTGAGACGCCGACATTATAATCAACACTGTACATCATGAGCTAGAAGTGATCCAGGTGGTGCAAGTCATTATCCCAAACCAGTAGACTCTCCCTGCTAGCCCTAAATCTTTCTGCCAGCCATGGGAACGGTCCACCCAATTCACACACACAACACAGGTTCAACTTCAGTGGCTTCCCTCCAGACTTTGAGTCCCTAGCTGGCAAGTCTCCTACCTGCTGCGCAGGTATTCAAGGTGACATGAGCTTTGGAGATATGCCCGGAGTCAGCCACGAAAAGCATCCAAGCTGTTCACAAACAACTCTCCGGGAGAGTAAATATTCCATTCCCTCTACAGGTTTCTCAGCATTTCCAAATTTCCTATTGTTCCTAGAGAAATAACTCCTGGACTATAACCCGGCTCTCCCTAGAGCTAGGAATATGTTGATTCTGTGAATAATGGAAGGACCTTGGCAACCATTTCCACCGGATAATATCCATTTCCTCCCACTAACCAACTGCATTTCCATCATAAAATATCCTTAGAAGGATATTTTTCGTTTAGATAGTTGTGTTGCTTCCAAGACCAGCTGGTCAGACAGGTTTATTCCTTTGTCTCCAAAATCTTTTTAGCAGGACATAAACCAAAGACACAACTAAAAAGGCAACAACCACAACATCATTAAATCCTTTGCAAAAGATTTAGCTTCAAGACAATAAAGTAATGTAGTCAGGGGGCTAACATAAGCTAGGCCGGCTTACACTATCCAGCTTCTGGCAGTGACTGCCAACTTTACTAGAACTGTTTACAGTGTAGATGGGCTCTTAATTATGTCTCCAAAAGTCTAGCAGTATATCTTCACAGAATCACTATGATTGGAAAAGGCCTTTAAGATCATCAAGTCCAGCCATATCTTGGTCCACACCCTTTTTTTTTACAGCAAACAGCAATGCCTTTCAGTGCCTCTGAGTGACTGTTCTGTGATAATTAGGCCTGTTTTGCAGAAGTCTCTGGGCTGCACACAGCAAAGGACACTCAACTCATTCCTCTCAAGAGCCCATCCCCAGGTCCTAGGACAACCACCAAGCAGCTCTTCCACACACTCAGTTCCCTTGCCATTTTTTCCCATGGATCATTTCAGAGCCATGAGGTATATAGTAGCAGACCCCATTGTATATGGTGATCTGAGAGATAAGTCAGAGAAGGAAGTAGTGTGCAGTGCTCCTTTGCACAATGGGAGATTGTGCTACAGGGTGAAGGGTCAGTGTTCAAAGGGGCTGAAGAAGGTGGGCTACTCCCAACATGCCCATCGGCATCATAGTATATTCCCCATATAAGACAAGACATCACATTGCAGCTGGTAAACCTGATGTGCTAGTGAAATGCAAACGGTACTTTCCATGGCCTCAGAGATCATTACGATCCACAGAACTACAATTTAGGAACCAGTAACTTGGGCTTTAAGAATACAGACAGTCCATACATGACTTAAATTTTTGTCAAAACTATTCACCTTTATGGATCTGCAGAGAAAGAACAAGTTTTCTTGAAAAACGCCCATATCTCTTGACTGACAGAGAATCTGGATTGGAAGGAAACAAGCTTGAATCTAGATACTTCTTTTGAGAGGTTTGAAGGTGGGGAGAGAGAGAAGGCACCAATCTAACTAGGAGTCAGATTCACTTTTGACAGCACTGGGATAAGGTACCAAGACTTAGAATATATTTTTCCTCAGCAGTGACATCAAAATCAGGGTCAGAAGGTGCATTGCTGTTGAGACAAGTCCCATGGCCTGCATTATGCAGGTGGCCGGGTAGCGCTGTTACAGTGCTTCCTTCTGGCCTTCCCTCAATCTACGCTTGGCTGGATTTCTTGTAAGGTAGCTTGAACTCTTCACATGAGTAATTCTACTTATCTACAACATTAGTCTTTGTTCACTGCCTATTGTCATATAATGCCCTGTTTTAAGTTAGAACAGAGCTAATTCTGTTCAAGGATTTTACTCTTGATCAGCAATGAGCAAGCTAGAGATACCTGTTCATTCCAGTACACTTGGATCTATGCTGTTGGTGTCTTTCTTCACCAAGCAGCCCCTTGCTTTAGAGTAGTAGCAGTTTCCACCTAAATGCTTGCAGTGGTGGAGAGTCACTAGTTTGCCGACACACATTAAAAGAAAAAAAGGCAAGGTTTGTTAATACCGTCTGTTGATCCCCTGTGAAGCAGCAACCATTTCCTTCAACCCAGACAACAGGAGTAACAGCAGAAACATACCAAAAAAGACCATTTATATGGTTTTTGCAAGCACTGTTGCTTTAGGCTCAGTAACTAGACTTAAGGTCTTGCCTGCATTTCTTCTTGTTTTGTCCATGCTCCTGGTAAAATCTAAAATGTTTAAAGAAGATACCTACAATGGCCAGCCTACCATCTCTAATAACAACATTCACACCAGTTGCTTGTTTTTCTGCTCTTCAGGTTCCGCCTTGGCGCAAAGTGGAGGCTGAATAAAAAGCAGGAATTAGCTAGGCCAGTTCACATCTTGTGTTGCAACTTTGTGGGAGGGAACACTTGCTCTCGCTGTTGTAAATTAGGGAGAATAATTCCCTCAGCTCTGGCTGGGGTGGAGCTGCCACAGAATTGCACATCTTTGCTTTCTGAAACCCAGCCAAGGGCTATTACACTTCCACATGTAGGCATGAAGCAAACAATCAGACTTCTTTCTACACAACCTGTTCATGCTAGCTTGGGTCTGGGACTCTCATTGTCCTGGCAGCCCTAGGAACAAAGATAATAAAGCAGTGGGAAAAGAAATAGAAAGTGACATGGCTATTTTCAAACTATCAAGTGAAATCTGTTCTTCAATACAGCACATAGCTCAGATTTGTTGGGTCAGTTTTATACCAGATAAGAACAGCTGCCTAACAAGAATCCAATCCACTGACAAATGGTCAAGTTGCCACATGGAGAGATGATAGCGTTACTAAGAAAAGTTGCTCAGATCAGAGGATGTCGGTTGCTTTCTGTAGTACCAGATGACAAAATAGTTTACTGCAAACTGAAGAGTTTTTTAGGCATTTTTTTTTCCCCTCTGTGTTTTGTCTAAGCCCAAAACTCCAAGTTAGCTCAAATGCCTGTTGCCTTTATCAGCTCAGTTCCTTGGGCATGTCAGGGAATGGCCAAAGAGCTTCTTCACTTCTCCTGTGCAAGGCTCTTGTACATGCAGACCTCCTCTCTACTGTGTGCACAAAGGTGAGAAAGAAGCTCTAGCCTAAGTAAGCTGCCTTTGTATGGACAACATATAGGCATATATACATATTTTCATCTGAAGAGCTCAAAATATTTAGAAACTGTCATTAACCAAGTTTCTAAAATCTCCTGTGAAACAGACATGTAGCCCCATGGCTTTAGGGACATGGTGCAAAAGCTCTAGAGCAATTTTCCTTTTTTTTTTTTAACTTTTACCAGCCCATTTCAGTTGAGAGTGAGACGGCTGGAAGCTAAACAAATGTTGAAGCTGAGACCTTAAAACTGGAACACATTTGTGGATTTAGCAGCTTAAATTTTCCAACAAATGCGGTTTTATAGCATGAAGTCTCCAAAGCTGAACATCTCAGACCTAAAGACATCGGGCTTAACCTATGCTTAAAGGTCCCTCAGCACCTGATAGACTTCACAGCTGCTGAGTTTTATTGCTGGAACCAGACAGTTCAAACTGAGGACATCAGCCAGTTTAATAAAAGCACAGCAAAATATCTCAACAGTGACCTATTCCAAGTATCATGTGTTACGGGCATGCTCATGCCTTATCACAAAGTCATGTTTGAATAGGTGGTTAGACAGGAAACAGCGGCTTTCTACACCTGGTTGTGGAGCATGTGACCATTGCAAGGCGAAGCTGGACTCTCTGAAAGTGAAATCCACTGCACACCAATCACAATTCCCAAAAATGTAACAACATTGTACAGTCTAAAGATGGGATGGAGAAGGAAAAGGTGGAGGAAAAAGCCTTGAACTTCTCCTTCAAAGAGACTTTTTTCTCCAAAAGAATTAAGAGGATCTGGGAGTAAACTGGAGCATCAGACTACATAGAGATAGTCTTGTTTTGCACAGATCCATCTGTGTCTAAAAGTAAAGGGCCTCCAAGAAATCCTGCTATACAGAAAAGTATGCATATGTCAGTTTCTAGTAGTTTCTCTAGGGCAGGGGTCCTCAAACTACGGCCTGCGGGCTGGATACTGCATTCTTTTTCCTGTTTTTTGTGCACTACTACAAATAAAATATATGCACTGTGCATAGGAATTCGTTCATTTTTTTCAAAACTATAGTCCAGCCCCCGACAGTGTCTGAGGGACACTGAACCAGCCCCCCGTTTAAAAAGTTTGAGGACCCCTGCTCTAGGGGGTTAAACTGTGAACCAGGGCCACCAGAGGGCGGGAGAGTGGGTGGATAGGGCATGTCAATTGTCATGAATTCTCTCAAACAAATGGGAATGTGATGGCTAGTCTGGCGCTAGACTTCCCAAACCAGCATTGGGAACAAGCACTGGAGAGTTTCCATGCCAGGAGTAAGTTTACACCCCAAGCCAGGCAGGGTTGACTGCATTTGTTGGATAATTTAAGCTGCTAAATCTACAACTGTGTCCCAGTTTTAAGGTTTCAGCTTCAACATTCATTTAGCTTCCAGACATCTCAATCTCAACTGAAACAGGTTGGTAAAAGGATGAGAAGTAATGACTCCAAAGCTTCTGGACCAGAAGCATTGATTAGAGTTCTCTTAATCAAATGGATCTGGATTTGAAGAGGGAAAAAAATGTAGCGGGCATGGGGAAAGTGATATTTAAAGCACAGTCCTTCAGGGCTTTCACAAAAGTGAAAGAGTCCTTGTTGGGCCAGTGCGCCCTGTCACTTGCATTCATGAGCACAGACACTGGCGTAGGTCTCAGCATCTGCCTTTTAGGCTGGATAGTAGTGCCAGAGTTTGCCTGTGCCTTGCTTTGGAGGAAGTGCTGACCTAGCATAGCTCTGTCTCTTAGCCACAGTTGCTCTTCTCCAGCTCCATAATTCCCAAGACCTCATTTCTTGCTAGTTATTTTTTGGCTGAATCAGCTCCCTGAGTCAGTTCCCTGAGCATCTGCCCTGCACAGTCAGCAAAAGGACCAGGACAAGTAGCCAGAGCCTCTTACGTTCTGCAGTCACTAACACATGGAGCCACAGGTGGTGTTGGGTTTGGCTGGAGCTGAAAGGTGTGCCTCAGCTGTTTGGTTTTGCAGATGAGTGCCAGCTTGCACAGACCACTAATAGCCGCATCCCAAAACTCAGCACTTGGCTACATGAATTGCATTGACAGTTTCCCTGAAGACAGGTAGAAAACCAGTCCCACACACAGCCTTGACAACAAATCTTTGAGGTGCGCATGCACCCACCATTTCCTTGAGGCTGTCTACCTAGACAACATAAGTTCATCCACTTCACTCTGATCCTGTGAGCAAACAGGTGATAGACTAGAAGCTGATATAGCAAGCAAAGATGTATTTAGCAAAATCTGAGAAGAAATTTGATGTCTTGGAAACAAAACCCAAGATATATCCCTGCTTGTAGCCCTAGGGGCTCAGGTAACATTTTGTTTTTCAAAGACTGCTTTCAGTTCTGAGTAATCTCTATTTCCATTGCCATGTGCCTCATTTCAATTCCACTGGTACCACGCTTGCACTGAGAATGGCTCTACCTGGTGTCAGACTCTCTCAGAGACCAACAATGTGCTTACTTTCATGGTTCACGCTTGATCAGGCACACAAATACCATTAATGACTCATCCAGGAGCTGGGAGTCCATGGTTCCCAGTAGCCTGGTGGCCAAACACTCTCCATATGTAGTCTAGACTCTTCATTTTATACAAGACTGTTAATATCCTCCATAATAATCTACAGTTATTCATTCAGCTATGACTACCTCCATTAAGCTCATTGTTCTGGCTTACTTTATCAGCTTTGGTATAAAGAGCATACACTACCACATAGGACATACTGGCTGAGAAGCTGTGTTGCTTCTCATGTGACTATAATCATGTGCGTCCAGCAATTTCTGATGGCTCTCTGCACCACAGTAATTCTCAGACCAGGTATACCTTGCCCAGCCACAGCTTTGAACGACTGGTAATTCTCCCCATCTCTTTCTGTTCTGCACTGACCAGCAACTGAGTCTGCTCTTTTCCACTTCTTTCTCCACCTGGCCCTTAACTCTTCTTTCTAATCCCATGTCATTTACCTCCATTCTTTTCTGCAACTCATGTCTTTTTGGTTTTCTTTCCCCTTAGCTTCTCTCCTGCTTATCACATAAAAATCAAATATTAAAAGCTTGGATCATAACACTGGTTGCTACTCAATCCATTTCTTTGTTTTCCCTTTTGCAGCCTGCTTCCCTTTTCACAACAAAGACCACAAAGGCTCCAAATCAGAGATGATTTCCTGGAGTAGGTTTTTCCAACGCCCACAGTGGGACCCCATTCTGCCATATATGAGTAGCAGTATAAATCTCTTCAAAAAGGAGAGGACCATAGGCACATGATAAAAAACAGGTACCCAGAAGCTTAGCAGCCTTTGATTTCCATAATCTGTCAAGGGCTATGTTTGTATCTGTGCTCCATACTATTGGATTTCTTTTGGACTGTGTGGTACTAAAAGCAAGTCAACTATTTCGCCACACAAATCTAATAACTAAGACATGCCTTGTTCAAATGTATAGGTAGAATGTTTCAGAATTGTCTATAACCCAAAAGAGCATGAAGGAGTACAAATCATTTTTTTTTAAATTTATATTCACTAATCAGAGCCATGGTTTGTCTTGTCTTGAGAAAAATAAGTAAAAAATCTCCTCCCTTCTCATTAAACCTGTTCTTATCAATATATCAGAATCCATTCTCATCTGGGCAATAAGCAAATAATTTTAAAACATGGTGAGTGCATCTTTACCTTAAAAATAACATTTTTTAATTTTTAGAACAGTACTCCCCTTAAAAAAAAAAGGCTACTCCCCTAGAGAAGCGGGTCAATTTTCAACAGATAGAGAGCACCCCAAGTAAACACAGACACTGTCTTCCCATGGTTTCCAGTGCCACTGAAGTTAAAGGCTGCTTTTGCAGCTGCTGAGCACAATTTATTATGTCTGCACCACCAAAGCCTCTAAGAACCTGAACTCGCAGAATTAGACACCACCCTACCTACTGCCTTTGATGAGTGTTTTCCAACTGGGTAAAATACATCCTTAAAAAGAAAACAGAAAATCATCGTCATTGTGTGTCCTGCAAGACCACTCCCTTCTCGCCACCATCAGCAGGGAGGGCTCAGGGCTCTTGGTGGGCAGCTCCCAAGCACTTGCATCGCAGGAACAACTCACCTAAGTGGAGCAGTCTTTGGAGCTGGGGACAGCCACAGGTTTGGCAGTGGTCTAGGCAAGCCTTTGTTTACCAGGGTTCATGCTCTCCCCTCCTTCTGTGGGTAGGAGTCACATTCCATAAATTAGCATGGCAGCACCAGAAACACAGAGTGAGGAGGGCTGCCCGCCTGAGACCCCGCCAGCTGGATTTCATCCCCTTGGCTGCCAGAAACAGGTTCACATCATCACTCATTTAACTAATGCACAAAAAGCAACTGTAATATTGGTATGCAATTGCCTCTTAAATCAGGGAATTATGAGGCCTTCCTTGGTCAAATTATGAGGATGCACAGAAATACAGTGAATAAGGGAGTGGTGGAGTCACCATCCCTGGAGGTATTTAAAAGATGTATAGACGTAGTGCTTAGGCGTATGGTTTAGTCGAAGACTTGCCAGTGTTAGGTTAATGATTAGACTCAATGTTCTTAAAGGTTTTCTCCAATCTAGGCAATTTTGTGATTCTGTGAAGAAAGCTGTCACAGTCAACTGGGTTGTGGATTCCCTTTACATGGCCAAAGGTGCAACAGTCATAACTTCTGCTTGACAGTAGTTACCTCTTCTCCAAAGAGCCGTGGTAACTGACTGTGTAAACACCACCAGACCACTGCACATGAGGAAAAAAAAAAAAAGGAAAAAGGTTTATACAAGCCACCTCCAAATCAAGTTTAGTTGGAGGGAGTAAGATGACATGTTTCACTTTGCATTTGCAATAGCCTCAGAGCATCTGCACAGCTTCTGGAGTGGGTGGCAGAGAGCTTCCTGAAGCTCTCATAATGACCTCAACACATCTCAACATTGCTAATGACTAGCACAGTTAAAATAGGGTTCAGAACAAACTAGGAAAGTTTGAGGAGAAACGTGGAAGCCTTCAAAACCAGTCATACAAAACCATTGCTTGCTACAAATTGTCAGCTGCAGGCTTTTCAGAAACAGGAATATTTTCAGCATGTTTAGAAAGTGCTTCACACCTTGCAAGCACTACTAATAAAAGCTACCAAAAGAGAAGCTGCTGAATAATAACAGATGCCAACATAAACAGGAAGGAGCTCTGGATGCCCAGTTTCTGACCATGCATCCATGATTTGGGTGTCGCTGAGCCATTGCCAGACCTATTACCACGGAGAAGGTGGGTGAGAAAAGACAGGGAAAAGGGAATGAATCTCCTTAATAATAAAGCCTAACTAGTGCTTTATAAAATGTGTTTCTCTATTATTCAATTTGAAATACATTAAAAATCCAGATTTCAGTCAGCTGAGGTGTCAAACACTAAGTTAATTTAAACAACTCATGGGCTGCATTTACGGAGGTTTAGATATCTCCATTTTCTTTTAATGGTGGAAATTTATAGAAAATAACCACTCGCTCTTGAAGGGAAATACACAGAGGTGACAGCTTTCTTAAAAATTCTTTTTGAATGTTTTGAGAAGAGTCGGCATTGATCAGACTTCGCATTTCAAAGCTTCACAGAGGAAGCAGCTTTGGACACAGATCTAAGGAAAGAAAGCTAAGTTTGCAATGCATATGGTAGTCCATTAGCATTGTATTTTCAACACTTGAGTGAAGTCTGTGATTTCCTGCATGTTGACTGGTGAGCTACAGCATAAATTCACTCTCATCCAGTATTTATAGCTGCTGGCACTCAAGACCCAGTTGCAATGTCTACTCAGTGTCTCTTCACATGAAGTCCTATAATGGGCTGTCTCAGCTACAGGCAGGATAACAAGCCTTCCCTTTCCTTCATCTGTAGGTCAGCATTTCTTAATCAGTTACAGCGAGTTAACAAGCTAGGTGTCATTCTGTTAACTTACAAATGAAAGAGCTCAAACTATGGATCTGGCAAGAATACGCTGTTCTGTCCTCCACTAGAACTCCATTCTACATTATTAAAATATGTAGAAAGGAATAAAACTGCATAACACACACATTTCTCTTTGGGCTGACCTCAGCTGTCACCAGTGGAGAAGCTGCTACCACTGACACACCATTACTTCTAGATCGGTTCTGTCCAGTTTACTGTTGACTATCTTTGAAAGGTTTTTACATGCCCAAGTGAATGACTTTAACCCCTTACATACCAAAAAAAAAAAGCAAAAAAAAAGTAGTGCTTTAGTCATGAGTGTGGAAGGGCGGCTGGGATCTGTAATGCACTATCTTATCCCTGCCCCGAGCACAGCCTCCACAGAGCTGTTAGGGAAGAGCGGCTTGGGAAGATCAGAGGTTTCGTTTCGCCCTGCTCTGTCTTCCTTGTGTGCTTTTTTCTGCCCTAGAAGCTTACAAATCTAACCAGGTATTTTGCATTTGTTACATCACAGTTTATTATCATGAGTATGTAATCTCAGTTGACACTTCCCAGTGAAAGGCATCAAGACTCCCAAAACAGAGACAGCCAGTCCATGACCACTGACAGAGAACTGGAAAAGGACACATGGATGTTTGAAACCTCATCACAGAAGGGTGTCGGGCAGTTGTTTCTGGGTGTACCTATTCCCAGCACAACTGAGAATCTGAAGACACCCTTGTAAGGTCAGATCAAAGGTCCACTTATGTCAAAGTCTGGTCCCTGATAGTGACCGGCAGCGGATGTGTAGGAGAAAAGAGCATAAGGAATGGGCCGTGGACTGAGTAATCCCTTCCCTGGTACATACTCCAAACTTCCAGCAAATGGCCATTCAGAGACTTCCTGAACTAGAGGCCGCATCCGGACCATTGCATTTAATAGCCACCGATGGACCTATCTTCTATTAATTTGTATAATCCTTTTTTGAATCCATTTATACTTTTGGCCTCCACAACATCCTGTGGCAATGAGGTCCAAATTTTAATTATGTACTGTGTGAAAAAGTACTTCCTCTTGTTTGTTTTAAACCTGCTGCCTGATCATTTCATTGGGTGTCCTCAACTGTGTCACGAGAAATACCTACTAATCATTTCCTATTCACCTTCTTCACAGCATCCACAATTTCACATACCTGTCGCCTCACTGATCTATACCCACCCTCATAAGTTTCTGCTCCTAGCTCTTTGTAGCCCTGCAATACCATCTTTGAAAACCAAAAAGCGTGCAATATTGATGATATAGGTGCATTTTGCGTGCAACCAGTAGCACAACAGAGGTTTTCCATCCTCTTTTCCTACTCTTAGTTCTGCTATGTATTTGTCCACAGCTCATTGTGAGCTGAGACTCGCCAGACCTTCCAATGATTCCAAGATCTTTCTCATGGTGGTAGCACCTCATCCAGGGTTCATTATGCATCCATATGTACTAGACTCACTTTTCCCTTCTCCTGTGTGCATTATTTCACATCTATGAACACTTAATCATATCTGCTGGTTTATCAGCTAGTCACAAAAAATCCTGAAACCCTTACGCAGCTCTTGGCACAGCCTGATGTTTCACTATCCTGTATAATGGCAAACTCAGCTATTTACATCATCTACTGTTTCTGCTGATCTTTATTCAAACACATTGAACAGCGCAGGTCCTTGAGGGAAGGCAGTGGCAGCTTCTTTAGTTTGGAAAAGCCAAGTGCTACTCGCACTCAAATGCTCAAGCCTTTAAAGCGGCGTAAGCACTGAGAGGATTTCCATTACATCCTTGTTGTCTCCAGAACTTCAACAACGAAGAATTCTGAAGCCACTGAAAATCCAAGCACTGATCACCCATGTCGCCATGCTTAGTAAATCACATTTGTGAGGCACAGCTCCCTCCAGTAAGGACATGGCCTCTGCTCCCCCCATCACTCCACACTGTTACCAAGTCTCTGTTACACATTCTGTGAATTTACCCTGCATGGAAGTCACAATCATACTAGGTCCCCTTGCAAAGACCAACAATACCATTATTTTATTTTTTTACTTAATTTATCTGGCACTCAGTGCTATTTAAGCAACAGGTCTCCCAACAGTTATATTGGAGTACATAATATTAAATATAATTATATTTAATATTATTATTAAATATTAATTTTGAAGTGAATACTAGCCCTATCTATCTGGCAAGCTTCTCAGTCACCAGTAGGCTCTTGGCTTGCTGTATCTACCACACCAGGACTACTGAGATGAGCATAGCCAGTTGCTCAAGAAGGTGGGAGGGTTGTACTTCTTATTTTATGCTTCCAGAGACATGGGCTTACATTACCAGGGCTGCCTGCAGCAGAATTAGACATCTGGGCTGTGGAAAACCTGCTCAGAAACTGCTCCTGTGAATTCCTTGCTCTACAGACCAACAAGGCTCACTGCAAGGGTTAAAGGACGCTGAGCCACAAAGGGAGAAGGCTATAGGAGCAGCTGCATGGCCTCAAGATAAGCTCCTTCTCCAGGACTTCCCTTGCCACCCCCAGGGTATTTTCAATTTAGAAGCCCCCCAGCAGGAGAGCCACAGGCAGACAAAGGTTCCTGTCTCAAAGGGCTCCTGGAACCATCCACAGAGTGAATCAACTTTGGCTTTGGGTCTCATTGGATGTTGAGAGGTTTGTTGTATGGGCTGAGGGAGAAAGAGGAGGTGAAGAACTTCCATCACAACCATCACCATTTGGGCTGAAAGAAGGACACATGGCCTTGCCTAGTGCAACTCCTCTGAGTAGGATGGAAAGATTGAAAAAAACCACCCTAAACAGTAACACTCCTATCAAGTGCTGTAAATTGATGGGTTGAAGGGGGAAGAAAGGGAGGAGCAGGAAGTGGTAACTTATTTGGACTCCTGAAATGAGACTCCAGCTCTCACAGGGTTTCACAGCTCGTCACTTGTTTTCACCTGATCAGAAAGTCCCAAGCAACATCCCAAGCAGGATGTTGTGCCCTCTGTGGCTGCTACTGGACACAACTTCAAAATCCAACAGAAAAGAAGCTTTTTTTTTTGCTACATTGAACCCTTACCCCAGAGAAACCCAGCCTCCTTGGCTCTTTGAAGCAATCACTTGCCTTGTTTCATCGTCCCAGAAACAACTCATTATATCTGCAGAATTTCTCATCCCCCCTCCCTTTCCAATGCATATGCATGCACTTCCATAACGGGCTTTTCCATGAACTCCTCTGACTTCAGCAAAATTGAAGTTGATTTAATATTTCAGAAACAATTTAGACATTCCTGCCAAACTCCATATTTCCCTGTAAACCCAGCAAAGCTGTTGTGCAAGCTCTGGGCAGTTACCTGCTGAGGTAGCATCACTCTAGGGCACTGAGAAGAATATGCAACTGCTCGGAACGGCCTCTTCATTTAAAGATGACATGAGCAACTATAAATGAGCACACAGCAAGAATGCAAAATGTTGAGGTTCCAAGTTACGAACAGGCTCCTTGTCAGACTCTTCACTACACAGCCCTATTAGGAAGCTTCAGAAGCTTCCTGAAGCGCTCCTTCAGTTGTAGTGCTCAAAGCCCTCATCCCTTTTCCCATCATTTCAGTGGTAAACACCCACACAAGAAGTTTACTCACAAAAAAAACATGCAAAATTGCTGAGCGCCCCAGGGTCCAAGAGCAAGTAGACAAACATAAAGTAAGATGGGGCGCTGTCCTTGCCTTCTCATTTTAGCTATCATTTTGGCACATGCCAGAACATTACCCCAGGCAAAACATCACCAGGTAATGAACAGGGATTTGCATGCAATTCCAGCAGCAGGCATGACCACAGGCATGGCTCAGGGCAAGTTTTTCCTTCTCAGGGTCTTTGCAAAACCCATCTTCGAACACCAGCTTCACGATAAATGGCTGCAACATCTAATGCCATTTGTACTTTTAATTGGATTATCAATTGACGTGACACAATAGCTGATGTTTCTGCACAAAAACGTGTTTATTTCATTGATACAGAACTGACTCACAGCACAAGGATGCTTTGAGATTTCTGTGCTTCATCAGTAGATTCAAATCCCTTGTTGCCAGACTGGCATAAACTGCTGGCCGGTCCCTTCCTCCAAGAGACATGCTTTGGCTACCTCTCCTGACAGCATGCACCAATTAGATGCGCATCCTTTCCAACAACGGCTTCACAAACACCCAAAGAGAGTATCTTTGGATCTTACAACCCTCCCATTCCAGAAGTCAGGTTTTTCAAAACATCAGTGAAGATGTGCAAAAACCCCTTTCAAAACGGACATTGAAGAAAAAAGGGCAAAGCTAAAATAAAGGAACTGCAAAGTACAAGGCTAAATTGGTTTTTTATGTATCTTTAAACATTTCTATTCGTATGTGCAATGCATTCTTTCATGCTCTTTAGGTCTACCTCTGCTCACTTTAAGATCAAACTGGCATTTTTGCCAGCAATTCATTTAAAGCCTGCTCTCTGCCATCCCTCTCCCGCCCCACCTGCAGGCAAGCAGGGATCTGGGCCTCACAAGACTACTGTGGCGTGGGTGTTATTGGCTGTCTCTTTTGGCAGCCTCTCCTCCCTTTTTCCAGCTCTGTTTTGAAACACAATCTAAATCATAAAAAAAAAAAAAAAAAAAGAAAAAAAGAAAGAAAGAAAGAAAAAATAGACATTCCTGCTCTCTCTCTACTCACATCAGCACTCCTGCAACCACAGTGTAAAGCAGGGCTCCGAAAGGAGCAGCACAGTGCAGGTTGGCCTATATAGCCCAAATGTTTGGTAAAGAAAACACTCTTGCTCCAAGAAAAGGTGTGTACTTCAGCAAGGCAAGAGGGACAGGGGAAGGCAAGAGGCGAAAACGAGGGAAAAGAGGGCCAAGAGGACTTTGTGAACCATCTCACTTTAATAGGGGGAGTGGAGGGAAGAGAAAAATGTCTCTGCAGAGCCAGCTCTCTCCCACATTTAATAGCATTAGGTTCTAACATGTAATTTGGACTAAAAGACTGATTCTTTCCTGCATTTTGATGGATGTTGGCGTCCCACTTTTTTTTCTTCTTTAACAATGTATTACATAACATTCTGATACACTAATTACCATCTCATGTCATAGCAATTTTATTAAGAGCTTATACTTACAAATACCCATTCTGAAAGGATTTCAGAACTTTTTTGTAATTTTCTCTGAACTAGGCTTGTTGAAGCACTGGCAACATGGTCTAATGCTGCCTAATGCAGCTTCCAGTAACAAAGTGTCTCTACACAAAGATCTGTCGCGAGCCCTAGGAGTCAGGCATGGATTCTTCTTGCGTTTAGTCTCAAAGACTTGTAAACAAGTTACTTTTAGCACACTATGTTGTGATAAAGCACTGGTAACACAGCCCTATTAGGTTCCTGTACCTGCTACAGTTCCAATTCCAGAAGCAATGCCAAGAGAGAGAAATTCCTTTAATACCAAGTAATGGAAAATTTGTTAACTATTCTGCAGTTAGTGTTTGCTTGTTAATATGGTAGCATCTTGCCAGGCAAGACCTGGTACCATGAGGTATTTTTCTGTATAAAATTGCTAATGCCATCAGGATTGTCCAAATGGGATCATCATCATTAAAAAGATTACGCAGTAAGGAAAGCGATTACGACAAAGTCTGAGTAGAAGGATTACTAACCACAAGTAGAATCCTGGTACAAATCTCATTCTCTGTATACAAGAAAGGACACAAAACCTTTTAAACATAATTTATATACATTTATGGCTTTATACAACAAACTGTCAGGGATTGTTCTCGTGTGTCTGTAGAAGTACATCAGGCACTTTTTCTGAAAATATCCACGTATGAATTTTAATTCTGCAATGTGACTAAGTCAGAGCAGTGAAGCGTTGAAGAGCTGTCACACCACTCGCAAGTAGAACTAGCAGTATGTACACGCCAATCTCTCGCGATATTGCTGGTTTGTGGAACACCCTCAAAAGGAGGCCAGTTTTAATGCCGAGGAATTTGCTTTTTGCTTGCATAAACCATGCTGCATTTTACATTATGATCACCAAAATAATAATAATAATAATGAGAATACCTTACTTAAAATCAGTCATAAATTAAGGATCCTAGCAATTTCATAATGAAAATAGGAATTTCAAATCAGTAAAAAAATAAAAAAGTACTAACATACATCCAGTGGTTTAACAAGTGCAAATTTTATACTGTTTTATAATTGGTCCAATTTTAACTTCTCTTCTTAGGGATGCTCTGTTGACTTAAGCCAATAATAAGCAATAAGACTTTTGCTTATAAGTGAAGGCAAATTGTCAGTTTATCAAAGCAGAGCTTTCCAACTAATGCATCTACTACCTAAACATTTATCATATAGCTATATTATGGAAACAATACATCTTTATATTTAAAATATCTGAACAGCTCTATAATACAATAAACTTTTAATAACAGTACAAACCAGAGAAAAGTCAAAAACAAGGCTGCATAGGTAAGATCATCTGCACAATTCACAAACCAATCATTTACAACAATTCTGACAAACTAAGTTACTCCAGAAACTTGGTACTTTTACTGAAAAGGATTTATTACTAGAGGTCACATAATGTTTGTTTTCAAGGTAGACAACATGTCCTTTCACCAGACTTCACAGTATTCCAGAATTACAATTGCAAAATATTAGAATGGCACCACAATTTAAAAAAAAAAAAAAAAAGGAAATTTGACCACACAGCCCAAACCTCTGATTATCTGCTTTCTCACAATAATTAAAAGGGGCTTCCTACAGACTGTTGTAATTAGGAACGGCTACATTTATGTCATTCATAGTTTAAAAAGGAAATGAAGAAAATATTTGTATTCAGGAAGTTATACAGTAGCAGTAAATAAACAGGAGGTATATTGTTAAATGTAGCATGTTCAGCTGCAACCCCATGGAGTATAGCATTAAGTACTGCTTTCCCTGCATGCAGAGGTGAATTTTTACAACTACTTTGGCCTATGCATATCAGCGCCCATTTGGGAACAAATATTTTTGCACATGTAGCCAAAAGAAGGATCTTCAGAAACCCATATATCAGCCCTCCGCTTGCTCCACTGCCAGGATTTACCATCACGTTTCAGAGACCATGAATTTGATGGTGAAGATGCTACTAGAGATATTTGCCTCTAAAAGCTGGCAGCTTCATTGAGGCTTCAGCACTAAGAACATTTCATTTTGCTCAACAGAAGTTCAAAGACTGATTTCACACTGGGAGAGATCCTATATCACAGGACAGCTTAACATCAGCCTCTGGAACTGCTGACAACCGTAATAGGATATCTAAAAAAGTAGGTCCAGCTGTAATTAGTAGTGATTTAAGCCCAACAGGGAGCTAAATGCTAGAATATCAATAAATATATTGCAGAGCCTTAGGAAAGTCGTTACAGGATCATTAAATATATGGCTTGTTACTAAACTTCATTTTCTTGGCACATCCCATTTCTTTCTCCAGCATCCGCCACCACTACAGGGAAGATATGCTTCAGTTAGAACATTTTCCGGTTTTGGGCTCCATAGACAAAAGAAAAATCAGTGGAAAAATATTTATTTCTCCTCTTCTTCACAACAGCGAGCCTTAGTATGAAAGCTGCTCAACCTGTCAGTGCATTTAAAAAAGCTCCAAGGATTTCTCTAATATAAATGACCAATGAAAAGACAGGTGAGCCCCATTATCCACTGATTTTATCCCTGAAAACTGTGCCATGCGACTACAAAAAATCAAAATCATTTATTCAAGACCCAATCCTGAAAATGCTCAGGTAGCTGTTACTGTGCCTACTCCAGCAAGAGTCAGTTTTTCCTCAGAAACAAAGCCTCTGTCATTAATGCTCTCTCCCACCCTAAAGCTCATGTGTTTGTCTAACTTTGCCACTTACTTTATCTTTCTTATTTAAAAAAAAAAAAAAAGTAATGTTTTGTCCTGCAATATGGTGCCACACAAGTTTTAGCCTTCCACTCAAAAGTAGCACTTTTGCCTCTTCACACGTATTGCATTACAACAGAAACACTGACAAACCCTAAAACTAGTGCTAATTAAGATAAAACAACAATTTTGTCATTGATTTTACTAAAAGTATTAACTTTCTCCAAAGGCTCCTGCTCTTGATTGCACAAACATTATGAGACCTCCATGAAATAAATATAAATGTGAAGCATTGTACAAGCATCTAACAATGAATACTTAACACTTTGTGGTAGTCAGAGTTAAAACGATAGTAGAAGCAGGTGACATTACTAAAAATGCATATATAAAACTGATTAAATATTTCCTAAACATAAAGTTGTCTATATTTATACATCACACAACAAAAAAAGGGACAGAAATGTTTTGTATTCAAGATCCTTATTAAGCTTTTCCTTTATTAGCACACCTAAGTGCTAGGGAAACATAAAAAACACGTACTTAATCCAGTTAAAATACTGTACAAAATGAAGAGGTTATGAATGCTGCCAGATCTCAGATTTTTATTTTTTTTTAAGTTGCCTATATAACAAAAGTAGACTTTAATTATAAGAAAAATAGCTGGAAAGTATTCCAAAAATTATCTTAAGTCCAACAATAAAGTCATTAGTCTGACAATGAAATCCAGATATATTCTTGCATAAATTTACATGAATACAGTCAACTTATCAAATGGTATTTAACCTACTGTTTGCTTTGAATAGTCAGTGAGTTTAGTAGGATCATATTTAACAGGCTATTCTGTTCCCATATGAAATGTGTGGCAATTTTGAGTAAAATAATGCAGTTCATCCTGCTGCAAGGCAAGTCCACAGTTATCTCAATTCATCAAAACACAGGTAACATCAACGAAGGTTAAACTTACTTAGAGCATGAGATCATCACAGTATTCTTACAAAAGTTTATAAACTTTTCTTGGATCAAAACAATTGTCTTAAAAAACAATTCTTCTACAGATCATACTGTACAAAACCAAAAACACAACATGATGTAAGTAAGAGTCTTTGCTGTGATTATATGGTGTAGTGAATTTGGCACTTCAGAGTAATGAAATTTCCAATGGCACAGTTCTTATCTACAGCAGCACATAACCTGCAAACCTTGGGCAAACATCCTGTACAGGAAAATACTCTGTCTGCTGCCAATTCTGACGAAAGGAAGAAAAAAGAAAAAAAGACCCCAAAAAAAAAGCTGGTGCATGCACACAGCTTTGTCAATAAAATTAAAAAGGAAGGTGAAGGACATCTTTGTACTGCTTTTCTCAGTTCCTGCTGTCAGACAAGTGTGGAGAATTTAACTGTAGCCTAGGAAGAAAAACAAACAACAACAAAAAGAACAAATTAACATTCACACCAAAAGATTAAATCTATTAAAATATGCTCAAACCAGTTTTAAGATACCTTAAATGGGGGAAAATATATTCATTAATTGCTAGTCACCAGCAAGTTTTTTGTTTAAAATATTAATGGCAAAACATTAGTTCTCTGTACGAAGTAACACAAGTTGTTACATGGCAATCCTAATGCACCAGTACAAACCTGATTTTCAAACTAACAAAGGACTGGAAAGGGACTGATCATAATAGAGGCACTCCACATGCCAACACAGACGACTGCCCAGATTTTAAGCATTTTGACTTCTCTTTTCCCTTTAGCTCTTTTTCAGATTTATTATAAAAAACACATCTTACCTCCTACTACATCCTAGCCTGACACCCAACTGTGTGTGGTTGTCTTTACGCTATGCTGAAAACTTTGGTTAGGCAATACACTGTCAAAGTTAAAATCTAACGTTTCTCCATCCATAAGGTCATTACGGATAATCGACTCCATGTCACAGTCCAACCGTTCAATTAACATGTCATCTAAGTCACTGGGAAGCTTCTCCTGGTGGAGCGAAACAATGCCCACCCTTCCGTAGCCATTGCAACTGTTAACGGGGGCATACGGGTTCATAGCATTCATCTGCATCTGGTGACTCATAGGCACTTGTAACGAAGTCTTCACTGTCGACAAGCGATTTAGACCTGATGTGTGTGACATGGTGTTCACTGTGTGTGACAAGGCACGACCATTGACCGCAGGTGTTGGCTGGTTATGTCCTTGGTGAGGGCGGGCATTAGGGTTCATCATTTTGTTGTGGGGCGGTTGACTGCCATAAGTTGGCATCACTGAGTTAGTGACCATCAGCACACTTTGGCCCAGCGCCCTGCCACCAGCCTGGGAAACACCAGTGTCTACTGATGCCAATATATCATTGTGCGGTGGAGAATCAGAAGTCAGTAACTCCTTCAGAAGTCCTGCAGGACAATTATATTGGCTCATTGATCCATAGCTTGATTTACTGTCTTGAAGAGTCTGCATAGGAATCTGGGGCAAAGAGTTCATGCTTGCTTGAGCATATGTAAATTTCCTGTAGTCTGGATTTGGTGAACCTATACTTGTGGTCGAGGATGCGAATGAGTAACCTGGTGTTTGCTGCATCAGGGTAGCAGATGAAGACTGGGTTGACACAGTCATTGACGTATTAGGTGACAAGAGATTAAGGTTATCCAAAAGATTTTCCATATTCTCAGAATTACTCATCTCCGAAAGGCTGGGGAGAGTAGAAGTCATTTTGGTGGCTGATGATGGGTATACCATGGAGTGCACATCCCCATCTCCAAGATCATCTTGCTCTGGCAAAATAGGAGAAAGCCTTCCGCTAATCGTACTAGCATTAGAGCTAGTTCTAGGTCGAAATGTACTCCAGTTATCAAAGTCATCATTACTGTGAGAGCTGGGGCTTGCAGGCCACTTTGAGAACTGCGATCCAGGGCTGTCACCATTTCCCTCTTGACCAGACTGAAGGGATGCTTTTTTCTTGGCAGCTCTGCCTCTGCTTTTGGCAAACTTGCTGTTGTTATCCATGGATGCTGCTCGCCTCCTAGGAGATTTGCCACTCTTTCCTCCCTCAGGATTGAGCATCCACCAGGAACTCTTCCCTGTTCCCTCATTCTGCACTCTGATAAATTTGCTGTGCAGAGACAGGTTGTGACGGATTGAATTCTGAAAAACAAAATAAGGTGTAAGAAATAGAGAAAAGATGTGCCTTTTATGCTGTACTACTATTTGTCTTTGCAAACATACTCTCATTTTGCTAGAAAACATAGAGGTAATCGTGAAATGGGAAAACAGACCAGTCTGGAAACATCTTTTATCAACTCACCACTCAGAACTGGCTGAAATGAGCTTGCAAAGAGTTGCCATGTCCAATTGTCTGTCATGTGGCCTCATCTGCCATTACAGAAAGTTAAATAAAAGACTGAATGAGCTGTTCTGAAATATAAATTTCTTGTAAAGGCGACAATATTTACTAGAAGACTGAGAAGATCTCATTATCAGCTTCACACTAATGATCTGAACCTGACTGCACTTAGGGATTTATTTGTTTTATTTTATGCAAAGTTCAGGAATGCTAGATCCTGTTCTATGGTCCTTATAATGGGTTCTCATCCTGCACATCCCTAAACCCTGCAAACACGCCAGCCTGTATTACTGAGTGCTAGTGAGGTTTATATTACTTGTGTTATGTGAGAAAACACATCTAGAAAACCAGTTGAGAATTAAGTTCTAATTTTTATAAATAAACATCACAAATTGCCTAAGAAGTCATAAGGGAGAAAGGAATGCAAACACCATATACAAAATTGCAGTTAAACCTCTAGTCTTAAAACCCTCTTTCTCTTTCAAAATCAACATTTCAATATGTAAAATTGACTCTTCCAACACCCAAGGGCACAAGATACCTTGTGTCAAGACTGACCAGAGGTCATTATCTCCTCAGCCACGAGTAATGTCTCATGTTTTGTTCTTAAATACAAAAACAAAAAGAAAAAACCCACGAAAATCCAAAATCCAAGCCCACAGGTTGACCTGTTAACAAGAGATTACCCTTTGCATTACCAAGCTGTAGATAAACATTTTTTTCCTCATGTAATTTTCTGCTGAGCACATGTAAAAAACATTATATCAACAGAACGCTGTCCTATATTTTGACATAATTGCTAACAAAAGGCCACAAGTTCAAAGAGTGCTGAAATAGGCAGCCATAGATGCTGGTAAGAGGGTGGGTCAGTAGCACAACCTGCACTAGGACTGCAATTCATGCAGAACAAGTAGGAGGGAACCACAAAACAACACATGAAATGGGTAAACCAGAAATTAAGACCTCAATGGCAGAGAAAACAGTGATGCTGTAGCTGCCTTCCATTTATAGTCATTTCTAGCAAGTTGTCTGAAGAAAAATTCTGGGGAGTAAAAACAGAAAGATTGTTTCTAGAAAGCAGTAATAAAGCTGATCTTGACCAGCAGGCCAGTAGGCCAATTATCTCAAAACACTAAACAGCTGCTAGATCTACAAAAACCCTGTTCTGTCTTTCCTGTTTTCCTACCTTCTCCCTTCCATCTATCTTCTGTTAAGTTTTTAACCTGACCACCAAGACCCATTATAGCACCAAACCACGAGGATAACACAGTTCATGAAGTTTTGCACACCTTGTGAGGCAAACCACAGGGCAAGGGACACAGACACCGCTCTGGTCTCTGGCTGCTTTTGCTTATTTACCAACCCAGAGTGCTGCCTGGGACAGCACCATCTCCAGAAATGTCTTCCTTCACCTTCTCTACTCTACCTTTCCTCCTCTGTATATCTGCTTCCTCAAAGATGTACATCCTTGTCCATTGCCTATGCACCCAGCTGACTGAAGAAAAAGAGCAAAGACCATAAGGAGGCTTGCCAGGTGAAAAGAGTAATCTCACTGGGCCTGGCTCAAATTAGAAACAAGAGGCTCAAATTCCCTTCAAGGGCCATGACACATTGTGCACCACAGAAAGCCCATCAGCCAAAGCAGGCCTGGCCACCTGCAGAGCTCAACAGGAATGGTTACTCTAGGGTTGAAGAGGAGACCTTAGGCAGATCACAGAATCACAG
>VZZY01003016.1:0-19773 GCA_013400335.1 Eurystomus gularis
GAATGGGCTCCAGAGAGGTTGTGAAGACCTCCTCTGGAGATTTTCAAGACCTGTCTGGATGCATTCCTTTGTAACGTGCCCTAGATTCTATGGTCCTGCTTGGCAGGGGGGTTGGACTCAATGATCTACAGAGGTCCCCTCCAATCCCTAATATTCTGTGATTCTATGATTTGCCAGTTTGGCTGTGCCTGCGTGAACAGTGGGAAGGCATTCAGCAGTTGACATTTCCAGGAACAGCTGGGTTATCTCTATGGCTAACCCTGGTGATCCTAACTCCCTGTCTTGTACTCAGACTAGTAAATTACTCACAGTCCTTCTCCCCAGAATACCTGATTTCATGCAGTCCAAGTACAAAATTACACATGTCGTGTATGCAGAATCCCTCCTGTCTGGAACAGATTTTTCCACTGTTGCACTGAACAGTAGAAATACCTGAGATCAGATTATGTAGGAGGGGCTTGGGAAGTGCAAAAGCTACAAAGTAGTTGGGCAAAGAGTATCTTGCCTGTGAATCATTAAGGCTTTCATGCCTCCCCACAGAAGAAGTTACTTGCTTTTAACATAGACATGAAGATAATCAGGTTAAACGCACAGAATCTTTACTTCTACCCTTACCAGGAAAAGCTTTGCTGCTTTTCTCGGTCTTTGAAAAGTAACGACTTGCCTTGGAGGGGAAAACCTTCTACGATTATAGCCCTCATTTGCATGTGCTGATTAGCCTCAGTATCACCATAGTTTGGTTTTGCAGATGAGCACTCTGCAACTTCTCAAAACATAAGAAATATTCTTGCCTTCATTCACAAAGCTGCAAAGGTTTGGTATGGCATGAATAACTGCTTTACTAATAGCAATTACTAATGCAATGACTCAGTCTAAGAATAGGATTGCTAATGGTATTACTGGAAGTGACTGATAATATCACACTGCTGTATAGTGGGTATCTAAACTTATTATAACTGAATACTAACACTAAAATAGTTTTGGCTTCTCTCTCAGCTAATTTTCAGGAAGTTTCAACTGCAAATGGGGAATGCTTGGAGTATGAAATACCAATCCCATGCAACGCCCCCGTTCTTGAAAGAACCCTGGAAGAAAAATGCATCTGGTGCCATTAACAGAAAAAGAGAGTAAAAAGTCTCAAAGCCCCTGCTGGCAGCTGAAACAACAATTCTCTTTGGAGTGCTCAGTAATACAATTTGGTCTTCTTTCATGATGGGTGGTGCTCAGAAGATTACTTTTAGCGCGCATGTAAAATAGGCCGTGACCAGCTTCAAAGACAGGAAGCAAAGAGCATCTCTATGCTGCTCCCATTTCCTATGCCTTGTAAGTCTGCTTGGACATCTCCATGTGGAATAGGGCAAGAAGCTCACCTTTCAGGAAGGAAGGCAGGAAGAGTTCAGAGGGTATAAGTAGAAAGGAGTGGCATAAATTCTTGGTAATGAGAAGCAGCGAGTACTCATCATAGCTATAATATTTAGGAATGCCCCACCCCTGTCAGGGACAGCACCACAGCTACATGGAGTTGCAGCTCTGCTTTAAGCCCATGCATGGATTCCATTCCCCTGACACCGATGTGCTGCAGCCAGAGTGCAATGGCCAGGGACAGGATAAGCACTTCAATTACTTCACAGAAAGCTTATTATAGAGATGCTGTGCACAGCAATCATCTTTCTTGTGTCTCCTGAGTTAACAGCAACACCTGCCTCGTCATCAAGAGCAAGTACTAAGAGGAGGAAGAAAATCAGTGGGACTACTGAATTACCTAGCTCCATGAGGGCACAAGCTATTGTTGAAGAAGCAGACAATACTTGCTTCTCCATTGCAAAAACTCTACACACTGGCTAGAAACAGTCCACTAGAAGTTACCCTCCATGCAAGCAGGACTGAAGGAAAACAAATGTGAAACAAATAGTGCTGTTTAGTTAGCAAGGAAGTCTGCCACATGGCACAAAGAAGTCTGCTTGCCTCCTGGACAGCTGAGACCCTCCCTGGCAGAAACAAAATATTTTGACAATGAAATCCATTGTACTTTGACATTGTATTTTGACAATGAAATCCAAATGTACTGCATTTACCAGCAGTACATTTCCAGAAACCGAACCTTTTCGTCATTTACTCTAAGGAGGAGGAAGAGTGACTTAACTGACTGGCTGGGACATGTTTATATGGTTGCCCACTAACAAATCCCAGGCACTGTGCCAATTAACAGGCCTGTGCGATGTCTGAATTATGTTCATTAGAGCATTCTTGCATCCTTGCTGCTCTGAATTTTCCACACTTCTGGGTAGAAACACATCAGTCTTCCAAAACAGCACAGAAGTGCTTAGCCTAATCCTCAGTCTGATGTTTCTCCTGGTTACCGTTTGTCTAATTCTACCCTGACCTCAGAGAACAAAACCACAAACTGCTAGAAAACAAAACTCTGTTTCTTACACACAAATGAGGACAAAATTCTGCCTTTTGGTCTTTTGCCCATCTAATTCCTCTTCTCTGAGATCACAGCTCTACTCCTGGGTAGCTGCAGCCAGGGCACCTTCCCATAACAACATTGTTCCAGTTTTGCCACACATCATTCAGCTGACACAGCTTTTCACTTGCAGAGGACAGAAAATTTTGTTGTTGTGGAGGGGTTAGCAGTAGAGCAGGTAACATTTTCTTGCTGCCCCACAGAACCATTGGGGTTGGTAAGCTGGGTTCTCCTGAGGTGTGTTTGGGACCTCTTGAAGGATCACCACTAATTACTAGGTTGCAGTTTGGCATTGCCAGTTTTGTCACTTCTTCAGTTGCCATAGCCTGTGAGATCTGCCATGTCTTAGCCCAGAGGCTCAGCTAGGCTCTCACTGACCATCACCTCAACTACAACTATTCATAAGTGGAAAACGAATTGGTGTATACTGCCAGAGAAGATCTCTTATGCTATCCACAAGGAAAGGACTACTCCACCTGAACAGGACTTTCATGTTTCAGGGACAGGCACTGTGAAAGGTGAAGATGGACCAAAGTAGATAGGTTCTTCAGTAGCTCACCCTGCCCCTTGACCATCTCTGTTTTCACAATTAACAGCCTACACTTTTTGTGTCCAGTCAGGTACTGAACCAGTCCTTTCTCATGAGAAGGTGTCCAGCAGCATTTATCTCTGATACTAGTTGTCATAGCTATAATTACTAAAAACTGTATCTCCACTAACAGTCTGAACCACATAAGGTCATAAGCTGGGAGAAGCTACCCTACAGCATTAGCACTCTGTTGCCTCCTTACCTTACTCTGTACCAAATGGAGCCAAAAGTCACTTGTTCCCCAACTGTTATAACCTTTTAATTAAGAACATCTGTTTAAGACATACCTGCAATTCTACAAGTTTGCCACTTGAAACTGCACTTAGAAAAAGAAAATGTAAAGTGCTTAATCTTGTTGAAATGCATCAACCAGCTGCTTTTTTAGCTGATAGTGCTGAGTTACATTCTGAATTCTATGCAATTGGAAGAGAAATAAACAACACTTGTGGAAGTGGGAAATAGCCTAAGCAAGGTGAAAGTCAAGAAGGTTAATTTTTTTTTTAGGCAACTTGTGCACTGAAGTGCAGCCCCTCAGAAAATAATTTTCTGGATGTCTAGACTACATTGCTGTAGGCAGCAAGAGTAAGCCAGAAATTTGATCAAATTTCTGGTCCCACTTTAAAGCTGATCTATCCTATCCAGTGCTATTCATGCATTAAAAAAGCCCTGGTAGGGGGCAGGCAAAGTCAATTTCAGATTAAGAGCACTGAAGACTAAATAAATAGGAAAAAGTTTTCAAAAGTTATGGACAAAATAAAAGGGAAACAAGGGTACAGTCTAAGTTGCTGTTTACGGCAACTAAGCTCATACAGCCCCTTGATTCTGTCTTATGCAGGGAGGTATCCAGTCTTTGAATAGTGACAGATTATTAATTTTGAAATTAAAGGGATATGGAAGAAAACTCTGTGACATCTCCAGTGTTTTACCTAGTTACCAGTAATAAAAAATGTTTTCTTGTATGTACTCTTCAAGCAGCATAGTCCCAAATGCACAAATGCAGGCAGCACACATACCAAGACATGGGCTGTGCAAATGATTCAGTACTTAACCCAGTTATGCTTAGGCCATCATCAAAAGTCTGCTTGCTGTGAAGTCTCATAAAAAAAGGTCATGCTAGAAGGAGGCAAAGTGACTGTGAAAGTGGCTGTTAGTCTGTTTAGTCACACCAGCTTTCGCAGGCTGTTCTATAGCGGGCAGGACAATTGGAGGACACTGACTCAGCTTATGTCAAGGTTTCTTCTCTATGAGCTAGCTGAAAGGGTTGAACAGTTCTTCTCTTCAAATACTCATTGGACATCCCTCCTGTCCCCGATATAAGGAGGGATGGATCTGCTTTATTCAGCTGCATGCACTGTACTGTTTTGCATCTGACCATACTTGCTCTATCTATGAGGGACTTCAGGATGAGACATTTGAAGTGGATGGGAATATTGCCTTCCAGCTTTGAACAGACCTGGGCCTATTCAAGGTAGACTGACTATAGCCAGGTACAATTCTTTTCCCTTCCAAAACTGAGCCATTAGTTTACAGATGACAATGCTGTGTCATCTCACTCCCAGGCTGCCTTATTTTATGCAGAACTGCCTAGAGGGGTTCCTTTTAACCTCAAAGGGCTAAATTCAAGCCCACCCTTTGGATCAATCACACTATGTCCTGAGCTGGTGACTCGGAGACAAATTCAGCAAATACCAGGCAAGCCTGGTGACACTACTCAAACAGGGCTCTGGCATTGAGAGTGAAAAGGTAGGTGTACCAGAGGTAGATGTCCTGATAGAAGACACAAGCCTGTTAATAAAGACCAAAAAGTCTCTTACAATTCTGACAAAGCAGAAGGAGAAAGAAACAGGAAAGTTGCATACATCTTGTCAACCACATTTTCCATCTCAGTGGGAGTGGAGTCTGACTGGGTCACAAACTCCAGCCATTTTTTTGCTGCCTTTGGGATTAGGTGTGAATACCTTGCACATTGAAGGGCTGGATTTGTGCTTGCATGCAAAGCATCAATCAAATATTGCCCATTTTGTGGAGTCCAGAGTATCAGATGGAGCACATGCTCAGGTAGGTGAGAGAAACAAATTTGAACTAGAGTTACAAAGGAAAATTTTGGCTATTCCTGTTCTTCAACAAACTTCAATTCCTTCTTTCATGATGAGATCTTTCCCAAAACTGGGCATGGTCTTTGGTTTCATGAGTACAAAAATATCTGTCTACTTGAGTGACTAGTATTTTTATGGGTGTCTAAGAGAGTGTTAACAGAAACACAGCCTATTTATTTAAACTATTTCAGCAGCTAGGAGAGTTACATACAGTATTAGATATTTTTCAGATTAGGCCTTTTAGCAGCTGATAACATATGGGTCTGAGCTGAAATGCTGTGATATAAGCCATGCAAGAGGCTCAGAAGGCAAATTAAGCAATAACATGCTTAGTGCTCTGGCATCATAACACACTGTTTCTTTCTAAGCAGTGCACAGTCAGGAGAGTTATTCTTGCTCCTTACATTCACCCTCAGGCACAAGATAACAGATTCTGTGCTAAGTGTCTCAGGCTGCTTTGTATGGCTGAGGGTACCAGCTGCCCTCCTGGCAGCTCCCAACAGTGAGACAGAAGGGCAGCACCTGGAAGAGCTGGCAAGCCCCTTGCCTCTCTGTGACTCCTCCAGTCTGCCCTAGAGCCACTTAGGTGGGGAAAGCAGGTGCAGGGCATCCTGGAGAGATGAGATGGGTGAAAGCAGGAGAGCAGAGACAAAAAGTCAGAAAGGAGAAGGCTGTGGAATCAGGCTGAGGAGGAATAAAAGGCTGCTTTACCTTAGACCAGTCGCACTTAGGAGGAGCAGAGATGGCACTTGGAGCTGGACAGGACACAAGGAAACTGCTCAGTAGCATGGGACAGCCCTTCTGCCCACACACCCTCTGTCAACAATCAGAAAGCTGGGCTGGACTGGGCTCATATCTGCCTGCTGCCCCAGCTCTGAGTGCTGCTGTGCACATGGTTTGCTGCAGCTATGCCAGTTTGGGAGGAGAGCAGAAAAAAATCCTGGAAGGCTGAAACAGAGAGCAGGTGTCCTGGTTTGGCCAGCACACGCTTAATTTGGTGCAGCCAGGCTATTCTATACCATGCTAACATCATGCCCTGGGGCCAGTTCCGGGTTCGGTGGTTTGGCGTGGGCATGTGTGATCACGCCGCTCCCTTTGTCCCCGCTATTGCCTTTTTCTGTGTATTGCTTCTTTCTTACAACTTACTGTTGTTATTGCTTTTGTTACTGCGATTGCTTCTTACGTGTTTCTATATTAAAATTTCCTTATCTCAACTCAAAAAGGCATTTTAAAACTTTTTTTTTCTTTCTCTGTCCGCGGCCCGCTGCGTGGCAGCAGCCACGTGGCTCAGCTCCCGCAGGGACCTGCCGCGGCTTTACTAAACTACCACAGCAGGACATACCTGGCCATTATGGTCTTGGAAGATCAGCCACCAATGGAAAGGTAGGGGGGTAACAGAGGGATGTAGAGAGCTGCAGGACTTCCTCAGGCAGCAAGCAGGGGCCAGCCCTGAGCCCTGCAGGAGCATTAGCAATGCTACCTGTCCTGCTCAGCACAGGGCCAATATATCTACCCTCAGACCCAAAACCAGGTGGTGTCTAGCCTACGGTTATGACAGGTTTTCCTGCCAGAGAGAGAGTGGCTGGCAGTGCTGCAGTTGGTCCAAGAGCCACTCACAACAGCCAAAGGAGCACAGGGCAATGACAGCCCACCTGCTGCCTGCAATAAGGAGCTGGCAAGGGATGCTCAGCAGCAGGTTTCAGGATGCCCTGGTCCTGAGCCATACTTCAGCTGCCATCCAACACCCTATCAAGGAGATCTCTGGTCACCCAGCAGTAACTCTGAGGTGGCTGCATCACCACACTGCTGCTTAGGCAATTTACAGGGAGAGGGATAAAAGGCGCCCCTGCAATGGATCACAGACCTGCCATGATGCCAGGGAGAGGTGTGGTGAGGAGGAAAGAGGCAAGACTTGCACAGTCAGGAAAGCTATAGTTGCACATTGCCTGAACTCTGAGACTTCCTGAAGTCCAGCTGTATGTTCCAATGACAGTGCCTGCATAACTGGAGTCCTGAAGCTAACCTGGTGCATTTATGGATCCTTGGAAATCCAGCCTGGCCTCAGTAAGAAAGCATAGATACACACTGGAATACACAGAGGCACATCCTATGTTGTAATGCTGTGATGGGGAAAACTATTTTTGAAAACATTACGCTCCCTAGCTGAACTGCATGAAGTTCAAATACCCCTTTACTGGCTCTAGTCTAGCCAGGAAACCTTGACCCCCAAGGTGAGGTCATTAAAGCTGAACTTCAGGAAACTCAGAAGGGTTTAGAGAGCCTTTTAATTACTGTACTAATCCTTTAGACAATGCTGGATGGCTCGTGGGATTTCTGGAGCATTAGCACTTTAGTAGCAGTCGGGCCCAGGTCACTCCACTCCTTCCTCACAGAAGTACCTCCTGATGCAAATACTGCCAGTGTCTTCTCTAGGACCACACATGCACAGGTAAGACAGTCAGAGGAGTCAGAAAGTGTCAGAGCTGGCCCATAGTGTTTCTTTGTAGATGTAAGTTTTCTTTATCTCATTACCACAGAGCTGACATCATCTGTTTGCTGTGTTTATCTGACACCTATGAAGTGTCAGATGGTTCTTACCTGCTGCAGAATAAGCTGCCTGTTTTTTCAAAAATCATGTTTCTTCAAGCACCTTAATCCTGGAAGTTCAGCTAGCCAATGGGTCAGCAGAGGGACAGAGCGCCCTGGAGCCAAGGCATGGTTTTAATGACAGTGTGGAAACCAAGTACATAATCCATGAAAAATGCCTGTGACAAAATATGAACAACTGAATTCACAATCATAGTAACACTGGGAACAGAGCTCAGCAAAACAGTTGTATTCTTTCGATCAGAAAAAGTAGCTGTTGCTCAGTAGCTCTCACTCTTTCCAGCTGGACACTCACATTCCCATATTTGAAGGCAAGCCTACCTTACAGGGGGACAACTGATGCCCCTACACAGCAGAGGGAACAGCAGCATTCTCTGCACGCGTAGTTAGTGAACGTAAGTGGATCAACTATTTTCTAGCAACTTTACCTGGCCATAGTTGAAAAACAATCACAACTGATTTGTGTTACTGCATCTACGGTAGCAACCCACACCAGCTACCACTACCTCATGGCATGAGGATGCTACTCAGCACTTCTGGCCCTGAGCTTGCTTACCTGGTACTACTTCAGCTGGGATAGGGACCTAGCACAGTCAGCTAGGGTTTCTACACACGTATAATTTCCTAAGGACATTCAGACATCCAAATCTAGCTGATCTAGGCACTGAGGTTTCCAGCAGTGACTGTTCACAGAGTGCAAGCCCCAGGAGCCCTCAGTGAGAGTCCCAACCGCCCCCAGACTGTGCCTGCTTCCCTGCAGGAAGCACAGAGGAATCCAGGAGCTGAAACTGAATCCATACCCATGCTTATTGATGGGTCCAGGGGCTCCTGAACAAGGCCTTACCCAAGGACTATCATTTCTCTGGCTTTGCCATTTATACATGTTGCACAAAGCATGCTTAGACAGATGCACAACTATTTATCAGCAGGGTCTGTAGCTGATGGCATGTATTGACAGTGGTGGAAGTTACTTCTGGGGGAAAATAAAAATTAAATGAGAGAAAGAGAAAAGGGAAAGGAATAAACTGTCTGAGAACAAGTGGGAAGACAAGGGTCCCAGACAAGTGTTCTCCTCCTAATTTCTTCTCCAGGGCAGCAGATGATGCCCCTATAATACTTCCCCGTACCAATCATAAAGTTTTTCAGTAGGCATACTGGTTCTTCCTGCTTATGAGATGCTGCTAATGCACTCTTCCCTTAGACATAAGGGCTGCACAGTGACTGGTGGTTAAGCTTTGTGCATATGTGTAACGGGTTCCCAAATATAAATCAAAAGCAAGGAAAAAGGGGAAAGCAGGCAGAGTTCTCATGTTAGTGGCTAGTCACATCCCATTGGAGCCCATCACAGCAACACTTGCAGAGTCACAAGGTGCAAGACTATGAGAACAGCAGCAAACCAACAAAGGGAAAACACTTCAGCAGATGGTCTAGAAAACATAGCTGCAGCATCATGGGTGAAAAAATACAAAGCTGTGAGTAGAAGGCAGGCTACAGAGTTGCACTCTGTTTGCAGCAAGCCTGTTTCCAAAAGCCTGTGGCATTACAAAAGCTAAAGCACCCACTGCACCTTGCAACAAGAAGCTCCAGCTTGGAAGAGTGCAGGAGCCCTGCACTGGGGTAGTCAGTGAGCTACTGCACGAAGTACTGTTTTTCACTTTGAGAATGGAAGGCTGAAGTTCCTGCCCCATACCTATTTCGGACTCATCAGTACTGGGATCTGAGTTGCTCTTTCTTTCATCCCAGTCAAGAAATCACTACCATGTGGCTATGGCTGTTCCGTGCAGGGCTGTGTTATCCTGTGCAGAGGCAGGAACACTCTGTTTAGGAGCTGGTGGGGTGTTTATGCTGGGAATCCTGAGAGAGGTTACCTCTTCCTCATCTGCTCTAGTCCTCTGCAGCTTGCTTGTGCCAGGCTTAAACAGGTGTAGGTTCGTCCTCTTTCCTCAGGCGCTAAAATCTCCCTATGCTCTCCTTTGAAAAGTCTCTGCATTTAGACTGAAGACTCAGGAGGGTCAGAGACATATTTGTCAGCTGTTTCTGCAGAGCTGAGCAATCACTCCACCATGCAGACATGCCCTTAGCCAGATGATAACGCTTGAGCCATTATTTAGTGAAAACCGGGAACTTCAGGAAAGAGTACTCAATTAACGGGTATTGCAGAGTAAAATGTTGTTGCAACCTGTGGTTTTCTGTATCCTCTTACATAAATCAGGTTTAACATTAGCAGCTCTGAGAAGGTAGTCTGTGAAAGTATCATTTATTTGCAAAAGAAACCAAAGGGCGGTTTGCTCTTGCTGACTGT
Organism: Eurystomus gularis; assembly: GCA_013400335.1. Classification (NCBI taxonomy): domain Eukaryota; kingdom Metazoa; phylum Chordata; class Aves; order Coraciiformes; family Coraciidae; genus Eurystomus; species Eurystomus gularis. Next base: position 10,062 of record VZZY01003016.1, read on the forward strand.
AATCTCATCTACCTGAGTAAGGGTGACTGCTGAAGAAGACTGGGCTTGTCCTGATCTCAAAGTGAGAAGCATAATGTGATTTTCCCCATTCTTGAAGAAGTCTCTGTGCTGCCTCTGTGTACAAGGTTTAGTTAACTGGTTAGTGGCTATCTCAATTTAACCAACAGCCTGCTTATGGCCTCAAAACTGGATCTAGACCATGTAGGTATCAATCAGGTAACCTGAACACCATTAGGTCTGGGATCATCATGATAGTTGTGCTGCTTTAGTGTTTCAGCAGTTATTAGGCAGCACTACACTTGTCAGCTTTCTCCAAAAAACCACGGTGACTGAACACGTGGGTCTGAGCAAATCCAACAGTTCTTGCTATTTGGGCATTATTCATTCCTCAGCTTCTAATCTATATGCAAGTCACGCACCTAAACCATATTCTGCAACCCAGCAAGTTAAAATCTGATTTTTATAGGCACATTGACCTTAAGCTAAAGGTTCTTCAACAAAATCTTCACATCTGTTACAAGCAGCAGTGCCATAGGAGGGTCTTGACAGAGTCTTGCTACCAGGTTAGTAGTAATTTTGATACTTAAGTCTCTGTATTCTTTTATGTCCTGAAAATATCCAGATACAGGAGGGAGAAGTGGGGAGAAAGAGACATATCTGGTCATTGATTGCCATAGGTGAGTTTCTGTTGGAGAATTACAGCAAGCTATGATGGCTGAGGGGAACAAGCAGTGCAGTGTCTCCCTAATGAAATGATAGTCCCTTAAGAGGCTTGACAATGCTCTCAGAACCTCGGCCCCTGAGAGAGCAAGAAATTGTACTGCCCCAGCTTGCTCTGTCCCTCTTTCTACAGATGGGCATGAGAAGACTCTTAGGCTTCCTCTAGCTGCTACTAAATTACATGGTGCAGAGTGATGAAGCATCAGCTACAGTTATGTTTTTGAGAAGATGAAATAGGGTGATGTTTTCTTTCCCTGTGTGTGTTGCTGCACAACGTCACCAGATCCAAACAAGATTTGTCACTCTGAGGGGGCAGAATGAGATCTTGTTCAGGCTGTTATGTGTGTCAGGAACAGCTTAATCACCAGTAGAGTTGCTTACTTGCCTAAGACCATTGCTGTATCTTTCAGGAATCATCAATGTTCCACTTAGGAAATACTTTTGCCTCTAGTGATTTGTATGTGTGTGTTAGATATCCAGCAAAAGATGGTATGACTAAATAATCCAACAAGTGTTTTATCAGCTTGTGTTTGCTCCTGACTCAAAGACAATGCCCCCCAAACAGTCATTCCCCAGGAATGCAGATCTTAGAGCTTTGGCATTAAATTTCACTTAATGGAATTTACGGCACAGATAAAACACAAAAACACAGCAAGTCTTGACTCTGAGGACATTTCCTCTGATAACAGCTGACATAGGAAAAAATATAATTTATCCACTGGTTTGTCTGAGGTCAATGATTTAAAAAAACAAAGCTTAAAAAAAAAGTCCAGACAAGTACCCCCAAAGAATGGATTTCAAATTGATGAGGTATTTCATCCTGATTTGTTGCCAGATGTGCTTTAGAGGACTGGCACCAGGAGCTGTAGAGGACTTGTGTTGCCATTTCAGGAGCCAGAGGAAACCATGCTTCATAATCTGGTTCCCTAAGAGCCCTCTGAATAGCCAAGTGTGACAGAGATCTTGCCCTGGCCAGGAAAGTAGCAATGAATGTTATGCTTACTTCAAATGTGTTTGGAACAAAACTAGTGTTCACAGATGTGCTGGTCCTGATGGCCACCTGTGTCTGATGCTCTGCCAGGGCAGACATGGGGAATCTTCCTCTGGTACACCACAATGCTCTTCCAGACTGGAGACTGGATGTGCTGGTAGAAACTCAGGGAAAACCAGAAAAAGCTTTCACTTTTCCAGAATACTGCTACCTTCTCCAGATGCTACTATCTTTATTATTTTTACTGTCATGTTTTCTTTACATCCTATGCCAGAGGCCATTGACCCCTCCTTTGTTGTTTCAGCAGGTTGTGATGGGCATGGGAGGAACTAAGAAGGGCTGTAATATGTTTTAAAACCTTAGCACATTATGAACCTGTGCATTGGGCAATTGCCTCCATTAGTTACTGCTCAGGCATACCAGTCCGATGTTAATGAAGATTGGTAGTCCTCTGATTTGTCAAGGTCCCAGGAAAACTTCCTAAAGCATCAGAGAGTTCATGTGTGGGGAGAGATGTACTATTCAGCTGCCTCTCTATTAAAGGGTACAAGCCCTGCTATTGCCTTCCTCATGCCCCATCCTCCTCTCATGGCCTTACAGTCTGAACTTGTGAAGGCCACATGCATTGCACCACGGCATGATTGATTTCATTATGCCAAAGCAAAGGCCTGAGCTGTTCCACAGTAGAAGGTCAAGCCTGCAACATAAAATAGCTAGCAATGCTCCTTTAGCAGGCAGAGAAGCATGCGGTGTGGAACAGTGTGCCCATTGGGGATATGAAAGGGGAGCTTTCTTCTCAGTTCCTGTCTATTGCTTGTCTCTCTGAATGACAGTCCTGCAATTAAAGTTTGCAATGCATTTGCCATGTCTGTTAAAAAAAAAACCAACAAAACACTTCAATCCTAGAGGATATTACAAAAAAAACCAACCTGGGTGGTTTCACGTTTGTTATCAAAAATGACAGTGCATGTGCTCTTTTCAGGAGTAGCTTTCAGTACCCAGGTGAGCTATTATTAATAGCAGTATACCTGGATAGACACAGGCTTAAGACTTCCTCAGGGAGAAGAGAGAAAAGCAGTAACTAAGTGCCTTGGGCAGGAAGACTTCCATGCTCTGCTCTTAGAGGACGGGTATTGCAAGAGTGTGGTATAGATCCTTTTGCAAAGTAGAAGGTGTGCTATGGGGCTTGCAGTTGTTAATGCCTTGGCCTCATCTAAGAAGCTTGGGTAGCGGTGGAGAAAACCATTTCCTTTGGAAAGGAACTCTATTGTCTATAATTGTCAGTGGTTTTCTAGTACACTGGTGTGCCCATCCAGTATCAGCTTTCCTAAAGTACAAGGGAAGATGTGATAAAGGCACCATCATCCATGAAGAATTACACCTTGACTGGCCTCCAACAGCATCCAGGAGCCAGGTGACTGTCCTCTTTCCAGTGCTCTGCACCTGTATTAAACTGACAATGACAAATGTCAGCTGAAGCAGAATTCTTCCTATTCAGCTCATCTTTACAATAGTCAAGTAAGTACTAACAAATAATACATTCTTGCTGCTAAGAACTCTGCACACTTCTAGCTAGTTCTGTAGTTTGGAGGGCAAAAGAAGATGACAGCAGACAGAAGGGGTTATTTGTAGAGTACTTCAGAAAATTGATTTGTTACAACCATAAAGTAGTGTGGGTGAGAATAAAAATAGAAATGCTTAGTCAGAAATTTCTACATTCACCATCCATACTTACAGCACTTGTTAGAATGTGGACGTGAGCCCTTTAGGGGCACCAAAATTTACTTTTGCTTGTTTTCTTCCTTTTCTTAAATATGAAAACTTGTCAAAATCCCTGAATATCAGAAAATGAATCTTTCAAGAAAGAACTTCCTTCTCAATAAAAAACCCTGTCTGATTTTCATAATGAATCAGGATACATAAATATGCTGTCTGCTTGCCATCAGTCACTCTGTCCTGTAATAGTCATTGAAGGTATTCACCAGTATCTATGATCTCAGAGGATGAAATTTCCACAGGTTTTGTGGAAGCTGAAACTTAGGTAGTGGACCCACTGTAAAAGGGACTGCAACTTGGGTTCATCAGGTGTTTTCTTCAGTCTGTAGGCTGCCTCATTAGCTTAGGTTTCTTGTCCAGCCAGCACTTAAGGATCAGTTGGAGGGGTGATACAGTGGATGGACATGGTGGGGAACAAAGCAGTGTTGCTTAGAGTGAAATCCTGCTAACTCCCTGGAGAGTGAGCTGGAGTTATGAGAAAACTGTCTTTGTTAGTGCTTCTGCTAGCTTAATAAACTTTCTGAGAGGAACGAAATGTCTGCCTCTTTTTATGGACTGCTTGAAATAAGAAAATCAAGTGGACACTTGCCTTTTCCTCTAATTCATTACCGCTCTGAGTGAACAAATGCAGAAACCCAACTATTTCCATTGCCTTGGTGGTCCCAATATCAGGGAGTCATCTGCAGCTCTCTTGGCAGGCAGTGAATGTGTCACCTTGAAAGAGGCATTTGGGACAAGAGCCAAAAAAACATATTTCAGCTAAGGAAGGAATTACAAGGTCCTACCATTATTACAGCCTGTGCTTCAAATTCCTGTTGAGAACTTGAGGGATAACATGTTAAAGACATAGATCTTCAAGACACAACCTTTTTTGCTCTGACTGGTAGTAGAGTGTGATGGAAGAACAGCTAAGTCATCTAGATCTGTGTAAGGATCAACTTATGTGAAATTTGAGTCTTGCTTTCCACTAAAGCTGAAATTGGGCCCCAGTTGATCGAGTTATGTGTGACACTTTGCTGCCTTGACTATCACGCTGAGATGCCTTCTCATCAGTCTGTGGTAGACTTTGTCCATAGCTAGTGGTGATCTGAAGCTCCACCACTTCTCAGGAGTTTCCCCAAGCCAGCCTGTGATCTGCAATAGTAGAGCTAGGGATTGTTAGGAAAACAAAGATGGATCATGCCATGCTGCAACTTCCATCAAAATGCTTGGAGACTTATTTTGAAAGATCTTTCATTGATATCTGGATCCCCAGTTAAAAATATTAGGAGGGTATTTTAATTGCTGGTTCCAACTTTCATGGAGTCCAACTGTCCTTGCCTGGATGCAATTAGATTCTCCTTTGACTTCATGCAGTACTTGGCAAGTGCAATTACTCGTGTGTGCAATACAATGAAATAAATACCTTGGTTTGTGCATAAGTTCTGACACTTTTATTGGTTTTTTCTACATGCAGCTGTCGGGCTAATTTAACTAAAATTTGTGTGAGCCCTGCTGTAAAAACACTCAGTGATTTGACTAAATGTGTAGCTGCACTTCTAAACCTATCAATGAAAGTTAACCCAGGATAAGCATCTTCTCTGAGGGAGCTTTTAAACACACTTTTAGGGCTTTGGCAGGTGAATTATGGTGAGTCAGCTACTGCTGTTTAAGGATTTGTAAGATCTTCCTTGATCCTAGTCTTTCCCACTGCGATAGTAGAAGTAACCACCCTGGATCCCTTGATATGCAGGTGAGATGGGTTGTAAGCAGTATCAGCTAAGCTGCAGACAGCTGTTTTACTAAGCAACTCTGCTGCTAATAGGCTGGGAGCTACCATGCTGTTCCAGACTCTGCACAATGACATAAGCCTAGGAACAGGCCCTGCCTGAACTTCTGCTTTCATGTTTGCTATCTGAAGTGCCTTTAGGGCTTGACATAACTGGTCCTTTGAAGAGTCACTTGGACTTCCACTCCAGTTGAGCACCCACATCTGTGTATCTTGGCCAATAGCACTGGTCTCTCTGTGGAAGTGAGATCCATTGGGCTGAGCCGTGCTAGAAAAAAAAAAGAAGTTTCTTCTTGGCCCTGAATGCAAAGATCTGGTGTCAGATGCTATTTAAACCCCAAATCTCCAATGCCCTGTCTGCTATTTAGGGATTCCTTTTAGTGGCAGCAGGTCCTAGCAGCTGCAGTAAGAGAAAGTTTCCTGGCACTGTCGGGACAATAAAGTCCAGTGAGGCACAGGAGAGGTCCTATGTGCATCACATCTTTGTGCAAATAATCAGGCCTTCTTTTGGAAGGGCTAGGCTAGGTAAGAGTGCCCCTGGCTTTCCATGGGATTAGCCACATTCTGTGTCCTGCCTTTGGTAATATGGAATCTCATACAGGTACCATAACAAAGAGTTGCCTGGTTGCAGAAGTGAAACAGAATGCCACAAAGCTGGAATGCACTGGTCCACAGTTTTGACCTTACATAAAATCACATGGGCTTGATACAATTTATTTAACAGCTTAGTGACTTATGTCAGTGTGAAACTGTCAACAGATGCTGTACCTTGTGGACAAGTAGAATGTATTTTTTTTCAGGTTTGCTTCTAAGTGTGTCAAAGGCCCTCCAGAGAATGCTGAAGTCCTAGAACACCAATCCACTATCCAGATTTGATTCAACAGTGCCTGCTGGCCATTTGATTTATTATATAGCCTGCCTTAAGGTCCATGAGAGATTACATGACCTTAGTCATGTATAACACCCCTGCAGCAAGTATCAGTTTCTGCAGGCAGCAATTCATTGACCTGCTGAGAGCATTGATCTGCTAGAGAGCAGCTCCGTGGAGAAGGACCTTGGAGTCCTGGTGGACAACAAGTTATCCATGGGACAGCACTGTGCCCTTGTGGCCAAGAAAGCCAATGGTATCCTGGGGTGCATTAAGAAGAGTGTGTCCAGCAGATTGAGGGAGGTCCTCCTCCCCCTCTACTCTGCCCTGGTGAGACCTCACCTGGAGTACTGCATTCAGTTCTGGGCTCCCTAGTTCAAGAGGGACAGAGATCTACTTGAGAGAGTCCAACAGAGGGCTACGAGGATGATTAGGGTACTGGAACACCTGCCTTGTGAGGAAAGGTTGAGAGACCTGGGGCTTTTTAGTCTGGAGAAGAGAAGGCTGAGAGGGGATCTAATTAATTGTATAAACATATGAGGGCTGGGTGTCCAGAAGAAAGGGGCAACCTCTTTTCACTTGTGCCCTGCNAACCTGCCCTAGATTCTATGATCCTGCTTGACAGGGGGTTTGGACTCAATGATCTCCAGAGGTCCCTTCCAACCCCATACATTCTATGATTCTATGATTCTATGAAAAGGGGGAAAAGCATATCTGGCATAGCTCTCTGCTATAAGACTTGTTGTGCCATCATCTTAAGGACCTATTGAATAGAAGAGAAAATGCAGATAGCCTTAGAGTCTCTCCTAGCTGATTTGAAGAGTCAAAGGCTGTCCTACTCCTTTCCTAGGATGTGTTCAGTAGTGACACAGTCCAGATTAGGCTGGGAAAAAAGGCCAGTGCAGCACTAATTTTCTTCAACAGTCAGGACAGAGAACTTTGGCCTGCACATTGGGTGCCCTCCAAAGCAACCACTGCCATGACTGTGTATTGGATTTTTCCTTTGTCACCCAGCTGGACTTCTCGCTTACATTTGTTATACATAAGTTGTTAACTTGTAGGCGTGATGCCCAGCAGCTGGCTCTTTTTGCTGTTGTTTCATTTTTATGAGATTATGTTCTACCATTCCTACCACTCCTGAAGCTAGAGGTGTATGTATGACAATAGTTTGCTCGACTTGATTAAACCATGATGCATTTCTTCTCTTACTCTCCCTTTCCAAGCTCCATTCTGAGACTGGTGTGTGAACTTCCACTCACACAACTAATTTACAGTGTGTGGTCATAGCTCTAAATTAAATGAGGAGTTTTGCATCTAGAAATAACAGAAGCTTGAACCTATGGATTTTTGTGCTGTATTTGCACTTCCAGATTACATGTAGAGGACTTAAAGCTCTTCCTTCTCATGATACACACAACATGACCACATCACTGGAATAGTACTGGTTATACATGTCAGTCTTCCTTTTCTTGCTTCATGAATTTGTTTTGCAATATTTTTCTCAGTCATTCAGTAACTTTGCCCTGTCCCTTTTCCATCCTATCAGTCTGGCTGGACATACAGAGATTCAGACTTCCTGAATTTAGTGGTACCTACTAAATAAAATACCTGAAAGTCATATACAAGAACATAGGTTTCATAGCAGCTGGAACTCTGTGTATCTTGTTTACAAGAGAACTGGCAAATCTTACATGTCCAATGGCCTCTGTCCCATGCCTTTGCTTGCTTTTCTCCACTCCAAAGCACCACATACTTACCCCATCATTTTGCTTTACTCCTTCTTCCTTTGAGACGTCGGCCTCCTAGACTCTTCCCCACCCTATGGCAAGAGAGATCACAGGCTGTATGGGGCGCTGTCCATAAAAATGGGGCTGCGGGGAGACTAAAGATGTTGAGAGTTGTGTTCCCAAGAAAAGAGTCCAACAGAGGGAAGGTGAGGTCCTGTATTTGCAGGGGTCACAGCCCAGAAGAGGACCAAAGACCAGTTTTACAGTCTGATGAAAACAACTAGAGTTGAGGGAAAATAGCACTTATCTCTCCGGGTTTCCTCTGACACCTTCTTTATTTCAGTCTGTTTACGGATGGAGACAAGGTGTTTGGGAAACAATATTAATTCCAGCTTAGTCCTTTGTCACTCTCCCACTTCCTCTGTGTAAAGACCTGGAAAACACAAGCCCAAGGCTCCAAACAAGGATTTTTCTGGCTGATTTTATCCTGAGCTTTAGAGGTTATGATCATCTTCTAAGAATGTGTGTTATCAGTAAGTCTAGTTCCTCAGAGACTATGGCCATGCAGTCAGCCCACCCAGCAAGGTCACCAGATAAACCAGACCAAGGGTAGCAGTAGCCCAGTGTACCCTGCCAGGCGCCACTCTAAGCAGTTTTTAAGACCTCCAGTATTGGAGACTTCTTTTTAAAGGTGTCATTCTTTGCAACAAAACCTACGTTTAGCAACTGATCCCTTCTGCAGAGCTGATCCTGAGGCAGGATTTGCCCATCCTCTTTTTGTGCAGCTGTATATTACTTGTCCCCGCCAAACAGCATCTCCAGTTTGCTGAGATTGTCTTGAAGTTTAATCCTTCCCCGCCACAGTGTGTGTACTGCCTCCCTCCACTTTGCAGAGTGAACAAAGTACAAGACTTGGCTTTTTAAAGGCAGACCAAGGTGCTACTGAAGTGATGATGGCCCATCTACTGAAAACTATCATCAGTTTTAAATTCAGATTGGCTTCAGCCTAGAAATGAAGGCCTTGCTGTCTCCTAACAGCCTTTTCTGGGTTCGGCACTGAAACCAGCCCCACAAACCCCACAAACATCACTAGCCCCACCTCATGCTTACACCAGGCTGGTAAGCATGGTGAGTTCCACGTTTAGGGATTTTATTCTAGAATATTGAAATTGTTAAGAATTATTGACCCTCCTACAACTTCTTTCTGTCCTGACCTTTGCATTTTTGCATTTGCTCACACCATGAGAATGAAGAGCCTTCCTATTTCATTTTCACATACATGGTGAATCACAGATAGAAATGTTGCTTCTGCTTTCAAAAGCCAAATTTATTCATAAAATCAGCATGGTGCTTTTGTAATGGGAAAGGACTGCAAAGGTGAGGAAATCTGGTTAAAGAAATATGAAACTGGGGAGTGTCAAGATGAAAGATCCAGAAGTGATATAATGAAGTCATTCAGTGGTGAAGACACCACTGAATAGATTGGCCTTCAGCTAGGATATGTGGCAATCCAGGAGACTTGGTACCATAGATCANNNTGGTACCATAGATCATGGAACAGAGATGGATGATGTGGAAGACAGGTGAAGTAGAAGAGTTAGGATAATGTGGATGAGAACAACCCTGCTGCAAAAAGAAAAGATCAATCAGTTGTCCTGGGCCACTCAAAAAGAATAGAATCTTGAGGCAGGGGGAGGGGTTGCTGGGGGTTAGGTTTTCTTTCCTTTTGTTCCTTTTTACCTATAGAATTTTTTCCCATAAGTTACTAGGATACTAATGACTGGATACTTAAGAAAGAACAAGGCCTGGGGAAGAAAGTATCTGGGAGTTTCTCGCAGAGGAGGGACAGAGATATCAAGAGA
>VZZY01003033.1:0-14148 GCA_013400335.1 Eurystomus gularis
CAGTTCATGCTGCATTTTGAAAAATTTCCCAGCACAGTGTTGCTGTAGGAAACAATGTGTTTTCTTTACTTTTCAGGTCTTCTCTGGCTATCTTCACTTTTGCATCAAATGTGGATTTTTCCCTACATTTCAATTATTTGGTGCCACTCTAAGAATGTGCAGAGCCTAAGATACCCAACCATCTCATGGGAGACTCATTGATGAACCTACACCAAAGGTCAAAGCTGCTATCTGCAGACCAAGATGTAGAAACTGTATCAGTAAGCACCCCTACATGTCTCCAGTGCATCAGGATAAATCTGTGAGTAGGAAGAAGAGAAGGTGGCACAGGACTGAAGTGCATCTTAGACAAGCACAGATGGAAATTGAGCTTGTGAGAAGAAACTTGCTACTGTGTTGCACAACTTAGCCATAACTTTCCACAAATATTTGTGTGTGTAGAAATATATATTTACTAACACTTCCATATTTCCTAACACTGGAGAACTCTTTTTTCTTTCAAGAAAACCAACTTTAATCTCATGTTTATGTCAGGGACTCAATCTGATATTTCTTCCAACAAAAAGACAATGCAGAGCAGCAGTCCAAGAAAACAAATGAAAAATCACCTATTGCTATCAACACATGGAATCACTTCTGAAGGACAGCAAGGTTGCAGCTGCACTATCAAAAATCCGTAGCTCTGATCTGCCTGTATGAGCAAACATCACTACCTCCCCAGTCCAACTACTTGTTGCTGATGAGCCAGTATGGCTTGGAGGATGGGAAAAAATCCCAGACTGTATGTTGACAGAACTTCTGAAAAATGTTCATGGTCAAGCTAACATCAAACCTTAAAAGGGAATCTTGTAAACAAGATACTCTATGTTGCTAAATACTATGCATGTGCAAAACAGATTGATAAGAAACCTTTTAAACAAAGGTATTGTAGAATCATGGATATGATGAGTGAAACAGGCCAAAATGCAGTAATAATCAAAATAATCCAATAGTCCAAGTAAAAACAATCTGGTATGGTTGGCAGTAATATAAGAAAATTCAAATAAATCTGCAGGAGCAAGAAATTTGGAGTAAATGATCACTTAGCTGGGATTGTCTCTCTTTGTCCATGTTGAAAGCAGATCAGAGTAATTTTCTTTCTGAAAGATGACCAGTACTATTCTTCAAACAGTGCAAAATCCTATGAAATAGTCACTGCCTGTGACTTCAGTAAATGCTATGCTGATGAAACCAAGTGTTTTAAAAGTTTACTCAGTCACTGATTATGAACTGAAGCCTTACAGCATAAAAAGTAGCTGTTCTATTTGAGTAGAACTGGAGGGTTAGAATAAAATTTCCAATGTCAGAGAATGAGTCACTTCTAATAGAGTTTAATTTGGGGGGATATTATAATCCCCAAAGAAAGAATATTATGCTTATAAATTACTTAATTTAGAAGAGTAAACAGAAGACACTTAAAACCACACAAGTAATGAAAAGCATCATATTTCTCTGCTCAAGTGACAATTCCTTAATTTTGTCCCTTCAGATTTTTTTTAAATCTTTTTGAAGAATTTAAGGATATACAAGTTTTGATGTGTACTCAATGTTATGATAGGTATACTGGCCACCTGAAAAAGCTACTGAAGCCTTTTCATACAGGCATAGTTCTTACTGCACAATGGGTAAATGATGAACACTTCCAAAGACACCATTCCTAAAACAGATTCAGACACAAGCTTTCTTGTACAGTATTTCAGCTTTAATGGAGTCAGAAGTGAAAACCATCAGAACAATTTCATACATCTCTATAGTCTTTGGAGCATGACTATGTATCTATTACTTCCTATATACAATCAGTTAAAATAATACAATTGCAATATGCCCTAACTAGAAAATACAAACATGCTTTTGCAAGATTATTTAGCTAGCTTTGATCGTAGCCGTCTCTTGATGATTAGATGATCACTTTCCTTCTCTTTTTGTTCTGTGGATATCTGAAAAAGATAGTATTTCAAGAACTACTCAGCATTTCTTCAGAGACAAATGACAATCACTTCTAGACCAATGTAACCAGCAGCTTGGTTTTTCCAAGAAACTGTTTTCAGAATGAGATTTTCCTCTTTTTTCTTTTAGCTAGAGGTCTCCAGGTCAGGGAGTCCATTTTAGTGCATCATAATAAGCAACAAATACCGGGAACAAACAAAATTCCATCTTTGCTGAAACAGAGTCCTAAGTTCTTTGGACCAAAGTCCAAAGCAAAATAGGATCTGAAAGCAGCTCTCACTTCTTATCCCTAACACTCATTTTGTGAAACAGGACTATGTTCACAAAACATATTTTCAGCTTAAATTCCTTCAGCTTTCTCTGACTTTCCCCAGATTCAGTCTTTCACTTTTTCTCTCACTTCCAAGCTTCTTAGCTTCTTTTACTTTGTCATTTTATTCATCATCCTGCCGACAGTATTTTGGTTTCTGCCACACCCATTCATACAATCCACAGAAAATTCAATAGGATATCTCAATATGAGCAAATGCTCACCATAATGAAGGGAAGAAAGGATTTAACAGAATGAGATGTACTTCCAAGAGAACAAAAGTATGCTCAGCACTGTAGTTACTGTCAGAAACGATACATCAAGCCCTGGCCTATAATACTCTTTATAGGCTGGCTTAGACACAGCAGCACTATTGAAGCACACTCAGAAGGTTATCTAAACTGTGCTTTGGAAAAGTATGCGTGTAGCCACATCCTAAAAGTAACCCAAATATCAGCTGGCAATAAATGGAATTGGAAATTACCTTAGGCACTCATTTGGCCTGCAAAATTAATTGTACATGCAGACCTTTATCTTTAGTGTTTCAGTCATGCTATTCCAAATCTGTGGATCCCTTTAATGCTATCTATTTCTATTTCCCCTTTATGCTATGCTCTACTTAAATGAACACCAACTAATGGAAAAACAAATTACTTGTTTTCTCCACCACAGCAGCTGAGTCTTAATGCTCTACATAGCACAGCTAAGACCTCTAGAAATCAAATTTAAAGATATCTCCATGATTGCTGTATCACCTATAGAGTAAGTCAGCATTCAAACACAAATAATATAGGAGAGAAAACAGAAAATTAAGTAAAATGGCAGGAAAAGACCAAAAGGAATGGTTAGGTAGAGTCAAGAAATAAGTCAGTACTTTCACATCGCTTCCACAACTTGATCAAACCCTCAGGTTGTTCTGTCCCTCTCATCATTTATTTTAAGCAAAGATTACAGAAACACATTACAGTGGACGGAAGAGTAACCTGTAATCACTTACTGAAGAAGCAGAGACATCTAGGGGGCAAGAAACATCAGCTGAATACAGCCTCCTTTTAGCTCGCTTTGGCTTGAGCTCATTTTCTTCAACACTTTGTGGTTCTGCAGGCTTTGAAGACCTTATAGTTGTAATCAGCTTCTTTGCTGCAAGATAAGTTTTATCGTAAATAAATGTCTTACTGGTATAAAAAAAAAGTTCAGAAGTGGCGTTTGACTACCATGGTTTTCCACAGCTGGAAACAGTTTTCTAGAGCTTCAAATGCAAAAGCTTAAAGATCACATTTAAATAGCACATTAAATATCAGTTAGGATTCAGATTTCACTGGAAGTTAAGGACTTACAGGAGTTGAACAAGCTTAACTTCATGCTGACAGAAGCACAGGGTAGAGATTTTTCTCTATATACTTACGTAGTTTTATCAAACTAGTCCTATACTAAACTAGCTTTATAAAGAGATGAGTTTATGCATAATTATGAGCTAGAAGAAGAAATTCCAAACAATCATAATTTATGCAAAAGAGGGAAAAAGTACAGGATATGGTAATAAAGGTTATGAACCTGACCAGATTTGCTCAAGTCAAGTATTTCCAGGGTGAAATTTTGAGTAATCTCAATTTGGCTTCCATTGATAATATGTTGTCCGCCTGCAATCAATCTGACAAACTTGGAAAATTTAAAAACATCCTACTATGGTTATCTAGAGTGTCTTACAGCAGATAAGTAAGATGTACTATGTAGCAAGTCAACTTGTCATGTTGGTACAGAGATCTTAACTTTAACTGTCTTACAGTGGATAATGTCTGGCCTTGTTTTAACCAATCAAATAATAGCTTCTTTTAGAATTTAATGCTGGCAGTTCCATGTGCCCTCTGCTAGTTTTAATCTTTTTTTAAAAACACAGTAAGTCAGAGATCAAGTCTACTGTAGAAGGGAATAAAAACATATTTTCCAGTGAAAGGTCCTATCAGTTGATCTTCCCAAGGCTATGCTTAAAATTAATTGCTTCATAGTCAGTTTATTGAAGTCCACATATTTTCATGAGACACTGGTTTTCAGATTTTGTAGTACTAATCTTCCCCTCCTACATATGTACATCAAAAAATCATTAAAACTGTTTCCATAGATACAAAGCCAGGGGGAGAAGGAAGAAGGATTGCTTATAGAACAAGATAAGATTTGCTGTTTGTATTCAGCTCTTGATTTTTTTTTTTAGAGCAGTAGGGCAAGTTTCTGAAATTGCTTTTAATCAATTTACTGTAAGCAAGAACAAAGTCACTCAGACATTTTGAGCTTTTGTGATAAGTATATATGCACATATTCCACACTACGTCCTTTCATTCCATCTGGTTTACCTTTCACACAACCTAAACTTTAGAACTGTGTGGTCCTCGCATCAAGACAGCCTTTTCTACTCTGCAAGATTCTATAGCAGGCCCCAGTTCAGACTCTGTTATTCCATAAATGAAAGAACAACTTAATGCAGATGTGTCCTTTAACAACATATACATTAATAGTTTACAGTAGAAAAAAAATGTTCTACAATGCCTAAAGAACATGGAAAAAGACTTAGTTTATTCTGTACAAACCTTTAGACTGAATAATTACAGGAGAACTTTGGAAAAACTCTCCAATTTTTTGTAGTGTACCATCTTTTTTAGCTGACTTTTTAGTTGAAGTAGCTTGTTTTCTTGACATCTGTAAAGAAATAGCACAATGAACTTATCTTCAAGTTTAATTCCATTTTATTTGACTCAATATTATTTTCAAGCTGACATTTTGAGCTTTGCTACTGACATCTCTGTTCATTATACTAATGATACTACCAGAGAAAGCAATGTAGACAATCTCCTTTTATATCCAGAAGAAAAAAATGTTGTTAAAGTTTCACATAATACATTTATGGGCATTAGTAATATAGGAAACAGTTCATTTTAAAATTTAAAAAAACCTGCCAAAACACAAAGGAAAAGACTTCGAAGTTAAGAGTATTTCATTAGACAAGTTCTTCACGTTCTAAATAAGACAGGAGGAAACTGATGAGGAAAATAGATCTACTACCCATCTTCTGAACCCGCCTAGGTTACTGCTAAGGACTAATATAATCTTTTTATAATTGTCATGTGGATGGATGACATGAACCTTAGTTTTACTTCAAAGGCATTGCCTATAACATCATATACACAAATAGTGTGTTCAAACTAGTCTTCATAACTATTCCATAAGCAACATCCTTCCCCTTGAATCATTCTACGCTGCAGCTAGTACACATTTATGCCAAATACAGACTCTCTCTCTCTCCAGTTAGATTATAGAGTTTAGGAGGAAGACAACACAAGTGTTTAAGAATCCTTTTTAAGTACATCAGTAAGGGTAAGACACTGCTGCATAAGAACTTCTGCGCCTTTCACAGGTCCACCTTTACAGAAAAGGCCAAACTAACTTCAAAAAAAGAACAAAAACAAACCGTTTTCCTGTTGCTTGTAGAAGGTGAATTAGTCATAGCAGGTTTTGCATTTTTCTTGTTCTCACTTTTCACAAAATCCTAAGAAAATAAATATGACAAGTTTTAACCAGTATTCTTCTGGAAAGAACAACAATTTTTCCACTGTGAGGGTGACAGAGCACTGGAACAAGCTGCTCAGAGAGGTTGTGGAGTCTCCTTCTCTGGAGACATTCAAGACCCACCTGTGTGTGTTCCTCTGTGACCTGGTCTAGGTGATCCTGCTCTGACAGGCAGGTTGGACTTGATGATCTTTTGAGGTCCCTTCCAACCCCTAACATTCTATGATTCTGTGTAATTATGCATACTACAGAAGCAGCGGCTGTTTAAATGCTATGACTAACAGGAGGAAGGAATTGACTAATACCTGATAGAGATAACCATTCAGATGTGAATTAAATGCTAGACAAACTTGTGGAAGGGACCTAAAAACACCTGTAGTCAAACCATTCTGATATTTACTATTTTGCTCCCTCCATTATTTCCTTTATTTCTGGCATTAAGATATTTGACAAGCAGACAAAAATTGAAATTAACTGAAATCTAAATGAAAATTCAGATTTACAGTGACAACTATAAAAACAGGTTAGTAGCACAGTATCATTCTTAAGCTGCAATTAGAAGATGTCTTCTATCTTATGAAGTGGTGCAAGAGATTTCAGATAGCTGATAGCCATACTGACTGACAACAGCGTCAAAGGGAAAGAGTATTTTGTTCTTTAATTAAAGGAGTTTCTGCAAAAGATTTGGTTTTGTTTCTGCGAAAAAAAAAAAGAGGGGGGTATTTTGTTTTTTTGTTGTTTTTGGTGTTTGTTTTTTTTTTAATGTTTGAGATAAGCACATGGCTATTTTGGTACCACAGGTTTCCCTTCAGTTCTTGGTTTTAGTGCTGACAGCATGCTCTTCAGTTTAAGGAAATGCTTATAAACAAATTGTGTCTTCAGTAGGCTTGTGACAGTTAAAGTTACTGAGTCATTTTATAATCTGTTTCACTTTGGCATATGTAATGTGAAAATAATATTCAGGTGAATAAAACAGCAGTAAGATACTTAGAAATTTAGTTCCATGCCATTGAAGAGTTACTTAGCTAAATGTCATTCCATAAGGGCTTGAACATGCTCTATGAAATGATTTATATAGCTTGCTAAAACAGTTTTCTCTAGAAACACAGAGAACTACATTAGATGAAAATTATTCCTCTGTAGGCAAGGTTCAGTACTACTCCAGTGCCTTCAGAAGAGTGATTATTTTTACACATACTTTTTCAGCAGCCTGAGAGAATACTACTCTTGAAAAAAAATTGGTTCCAGAACTCTGAATATTATTCCAGAAAAAAGTGTCGAATTCTAGACGAATTAACTTACATAGCTTTTAACAATTAACTTTTGCAATCCAAGTTCATCAAAATGAGTTCATTGAAGCATTGTTGAACACTAGTCACTGAAGACATTATTTCCCTTACCTATTTTACTAAGGGATTAAAAAAAAAAGAAATAAAAAAATCACTTGGGAATGCTTGAGTAAGAAATGCTAGAAAAGCATCAGGTATTTCAATTCCCAGCTGGGACAGGCTCACTCACTGAAAGCAGTCACTTACCACCTAGCCAAATCATCCACACATCATTTCCCTCATACTCACTTGTTAGCTTGAAAAGTCCTTAGAAGTATAGAGATTCAGAAGCCCCACAAGTACGATTACAAGTACGTAAGTATCACCACTACGTGGTCTTAGTGTTTCATAGCCTTTTTAAGTGTCTTAGAGAGAGCTGTGTTGGTGCCAATGCTGATAAGACAGACGAAAGGAGCATGCACTTCAGGTAGAACCAGTGAAGATTTTTTACCACCTTGAAGTGCTGTGGAGCCTTAGTCTCATATATAAACATCACAGCACGCTAAGAAGACTGGAACATATAACCTAGCACAACTGAAGGCATTAAAGGGGAATAAAGGTCTACAGAAAACAGGGAGGTTCAGGTGCTGGTGTAATTAGTTCTGTAGAGTCCTTCTAAGTACAAAAAGATCAAAATAAAAACAGGCTGGAAAAAAAGTTCTAAGGAAGTGGTCTTGAAACTCTGAAACACAGTGATTAAGACCAGGGGCTTAACTTGCAATTGCCTATTAGAAGAGATTATAAATTGGTACCAATGGTTGCCTAAGTCAAAATAAACAATTCTACAGAACTGGTCTGTAATCCCACAGATCAGAGCTGGAGACAGGAACAAATGATACCAGCAGGAAAAAAGAAATGTAAAAGGTAAAGAGAAAGTGCAAATCAGGGGACAAGAGGAGAGAGTCTGGAAAAACTGATGTTTATGACCTCATTCAACACAGGACAGAGATCCATCACTTGGGGGGGAAAAGATGTTTAAATATACCCTAAATATATCCTTAGGATCTCAGTGGTAATCAGAAGACAAAGATACAGTTTTAACAAGTGAACAGATAAATACATCGAAAAACTGCACAACACATTTTGTCAGTTGGTTTAGGTCGTACCTCATCCATCTCTTCACTCTTCCTTTTCTTTCTTGGCCTGAGCATTTTAACTGTAACTGGTAAAGCACTGCCCTGGTGCTTCACCTCCATCATATTGGGTTGCAGAGGTGTGAACTGGATTTCCATCTCAGGTTTTGGGAATCGACTAGTTTTTCCATTTTCTGTGGACACTTCAGAAGAGTCAAGGACAGTTTCTGAGTGGCCCTGCAAGCATATGGAAATTATGAAGACAAGGTTTTAAATAAGTATGAGTTAAAAAACTGTAATACATATCCCTCCCAGTGGATTAAAAAATATGCATTCTGTTTTCCAGTTGTTAGCTTTCAGAACTCTTAGAAGGGAAGAAATATACTTCAACTATAGCAGTTTAACTCTTATTTTCTGAAACTTTGCTACATTTAAGAAGTTAACATTTCTATCTATGATCACAGAAAAGTTTTCCTTGCTGAACTCAGCCTGAAACTTTTGTTTCCAAGTCATTTTACTCAAGGGCAGAGAGAGCCAGCCAGTTTTCAGAGCTAGCAGTAGCAGAATTGATAGGATTTTCTTCATCTTACCTCTGCTGCTCCTTTGGAACTAGACAGTAACAGAAGCTTTTAAGAGAAAAGTATGATCTTTCTCTACCTTATCTTTAGGGAGCTTTCCCTTTCCCTTCTACACCTGGAATTAATTGTGTAAGCAAAAAGGTGCAACAGGCAAGCTGCAAGCCAAATTCAACCTCTGAATGACTTCTAGATCACTATCTGTTCTCTGGAGGAGCAGCATGCATTCAGGCAGCACCATTGCCCACAAGCTAAAGACCATGTGTTGTACCTGCTACAGCCAAACCACAAGAACTGCACAGTGACATAACCAAACTGAGATGACATTATAAATATCTTGTCTCAAAATATCTAGAACCTGGATTAGTTAACTAGTTTTTCCCCTCAGGTACATAAGTTCAGTAGTGTATAGAAGTCGTATTTATTAACTGAATATTAACTCAGAAATTAAAGTACAGTTAAAGTACTAAGAACTATGAAAAGTAACTTATGGGAGATTCCTAATGTTGCTGAAATACATTGAGAAAACAACAAAACAAAAATTAACACTACATCATTAGCACATACTTTCTATAACAAACATACCTCTTCATTTAGAGACTGACTTATTTTATCTTGTCCTTCAGGTAAAGGTGGTTCTGCCAAAGACTGAAGCCTTTCATGGTTAATGTGTTGTTTCAACTCCTTTATGAAGTCATCTTTCTCAGCCAACTGTTTTCTTAGTTCTTCTATATCAGTTTCCTTATCCTAATAAATGGCAAAAATTGCAGGATTGACAAAAGAAATTAACATATACAAGAGCATCGTTACAATTATTTGGTAGCATCAGTTTTAGAATTTCAGGCTAAAACAGTCAGGTATCCAACAAAAAGCCAGTGATTTAATGTGTAAGTGGCCGCTATTTGAAGTGAAAAAAAGTCATGTAACAGCCTAAGACAATGAAATGCAAAATTTTATTTTACTCAGGGTTATAAATTCCCCTCCCATTTGTCCATAAAGTCGTTAGTGCTGTGAAAAAGCAGCAAATGTGATAGTCGTTTCAGATTTTCAGCCCAACTTTGTAATCAAACAGACCTGACTTTTTTTGCACTAGTAAATTCTGAAACTTCAGGTACTGTTAAATTCCATTAAAAAACATAAATGGAAGTTTTAATTAGCTGACATGGTTTCAGTATGACAGCATTTAAGAACAAAAAATAAAGTCAGAACACAAAGAATGAGTACAGTGTTTTACAGAATTAATGGATAACAAGAAAAACAACCGACCCAAACGAAAACAAAACAACCTCACCAAAGTCACACAGGAATAAGCAAGAGAGAGAGATGACCTTTCCTGAATCCTTTAGTGCAGCCTGTTTCAGTTCCGCTATTTCCTTATCTTTTTGTATGGTGTCAGAAGCCAAAGTCTTTAGCTGTACTTCCAAAGCTTCTACTAATTTATCTCTTTCTTCACACCACTTCTGAAGATTGCTGTCCTTTTCTACCAGCTGTGCAGTAAGCCTTTCCTAAATGGGGGAAGAAAGTTAGAATTGAAGATTACTTCTACACACTATCTGAACTGTTCTAATAGTTTGGTTTTGCATAGTTAGTACTGTTTTATGGCCTTAGTAAGTGTGAGAGCCTATGTAGATATTAAAAAGCTCACAAAGAACTAGCTTCACTAGAAATATGTAAAAGCAAGCCATGCTACAGTTAGAAAATCTGTATCTATACACTTTGTGAAGATAAATTTTTGGTTTTTGACTCAGGCAAGCAAAGTCAAAAAGAAAAAGTCATACTAAATTCCTAACATAACTCCAGTAATGATTGCAGGTCCAGAAAGTCATTGCTAACTACTTTTAGATGCAAATATAGTTTTGGATTGTACAGATAAATATAATTTCTTACATTTAAGAAATTACGACATTGAGGCAGTCCAGTGAAGAGGCAAAAATACGCATCTTGTTATTAACTATCACTCGCACTACTTTGAAAGCCATATGGGAGAAAAACCACCAGCATTTTGACCAAGTGTTTTTTATCTATATCTGGAAATAAGCTTTTTATAGTCAGGTTCTGCTTGCTTTTTCTCTTCCTTGTCAAGCCTCGTTTTTCAATTTTTTTCTCCCTTAGAAAAGCCAAGCAACAAATCTTGTTTTTCAAAGTATGTTAGCCATACTCAAAGTATGTTAGTAGTTTAGTCATGCTTTACGCACAGATAAAGTTTTTAGAATTCATAGTGTGGTGACCATAGGATAAAAACAAACAGGCATGTTAACTTCCATCACGTATTATGCTTTTTCGTTTTGTGACTCTCCTATTCTCCCCTTTTCATATAGGTAAGATCTCATCTAGGCTTTACCATGTGATAAAGTGAGGGGACTTCGACAAAGGCCAGCTGCCCTCAAGCGCCCACGCCGTTAACACTTGACATATTTGCTCTATACTAAAGACTTACACTAGAGAACTCTGCTGAGACCTCCAGTCACTTACAATTTCTGCTTGTTGCTCTACATTACGCTCTCTATCCTGTGCAAATTTTCTCATTTCTCTGTTGCAATGGTTCTCAGCTTCTTTTACTTGACTTATGAGTCCCATTTTTTCCTCCAGCCACTTCTTTCTATCAGTTTGATACTTTGCCTCATTTTCCTATTTTAATGAAACAAGAAATAAAACCATAGGTAGAGATTACGCAAAAAAAGTCTTAAAATCCAGATTGCCATTAAACACATAAGTTGCTAAAAGATAACAAATACTAGCACAGTTTTACTCTACAATATTCTCAAGTGCAAGTAATGCATTCTTATGTTTTTTTCAGTGGAGAACAAATAAGTTTTCAACACTTTATTCAGACTGGCATGTCTTCACAGAACAGAACTTTTTCCTCTCTATAAATCCTCTGGGTAAGTGGCAAACTATTCAAGTTACACTAAAAGTAGCAGTAGGGAGATCCTTTTCACTTGCAGATTCCCAGTCTTTTATGCTGCCTTACAGGATGTATTAGAAGATTTACTTCTACTTCAAGACTGAAAGGCAAAGAATGCAGCACAGTTTGAGTTGTAGGCAGAGATAGTACATACATAAGAATAACACTTCAATCCACAGCTACTTTGCCTCCTTTTCTATCACAATCAAACCTCTCATCAGACATTTTCCTATGTAAGACAGGAGGCATCTGAAAAGTTGCTTGTAAAAAAGCCTGTTTTCTAATCTAAGGAGAATTAGAGGCAAGTCCTCAGCCTAACAGGAAAACCATACAGCAAGCACAAGATCTTGATTTAGTTGCCCAAGCAACTGACAGGAAGGAGGTTCAGAATGGATATCAGGAGTTGGATCAGTTAAGACAACTGTAAGAGGAACCCAGCTACACAAGCACCATCCATGGTAGCGTAATGCAGTGAAGGATGCACTCCATTACAGGGCATCAGTGATGCTGTATATTACAAAAACGCCATCTGGACTTCACTGCACTGATGCACTGCAGCTTTTACAGAAGGTTTCCCTTACAAGCATAAAAAACTTGCCATATCATGCCCTAGCTCTTGAAGATAGTAACAAAAATTTAGACTCCTAAATGAAAGTTATGGCGTCAAATTTAAGTATTAATTACATCATATTTTACCTTAAGCTCTTTTTGCAGCTTTATTAATTTGTCATTTTCATGTATTTTTTTCTCCTCATTTTTGCTCATCTTCTGCTGCCAGTCACTACTGCTCTGGTTATACAGCTCTTCATATTTCTTCTTCCATACTTCCAGTTCTAGTCAGTACACAAAATGAGGTTACATAATGTATGGTTTCAAATACATATTTGACCACATGCACATCCTTCTCCTTGATCAGCTATGACTACAAAGGATCAGCAATGAATTGTTATCTACTCCATGAATTTAATGTCTAAATAACAGTTAACAAATACAAGAAATTTAAAGCCACTATCACAATACGTGCAAAACAATTTCACCTCCTTGCTACCTTTCCATGGAGAGATTACCTGAAGCTAATCTGTTACTCTCTTCTAATTTGGCTTCAAGTAGCTGATCTTGTTTGATCTGAGTCTGCTCTTGTTCTTCTAATGTCATCCGCATATCTTCAATTATTTTTTCCTTTGCGCACAGATCTGAAAATTTGAAAATAAATTTACAGATGAGCCCCCTCCTGGTTCCTACCACTCTCCCCCAGAGTGTCTGCATTACGAGTCATTGCCCCCATTTCATGAGATCGAAAGCTCTATTAGAAAGAAATAGAGCTTGTCTACTGAACTATCCAAATCCAAAGTTCTTAAGTGATTCTCATCAACTTCAGGTGAGCATTTCAGTGTTAATGTCAGACTATGGCTTGTATTAAATGAAAAACTAACCATTGTTCAACTGATGAATGTTTATCAAACCTGCAGAACATGTTATTGTGCTAATTCCTGTGTTTGATTCTGTTAAAACTGACAACTAAAATGGCAAGTAAATACAAACACATCGTAAGTTTCTCTAAATCTGTTAACAACATGACAACTCATTCTGTTGCCATTCCAAAAAAAAAAAGCAGCTTTTCTGACCTTCATGCATTTTCTCATACTCTTTGGACATCTCTTCCAGCTTCTCCTTATTCACCTGCTCCTAAAAATCCCATTGAAAGTGAATTAAACAAAACATGTTGAAAGAAACAAATATACATGCTAGAAATTAGGTGGGTTTTTTACCTTTAATAAGTAATGAATAAAGTACTTAAAGAGTTCAGAATAAGTAAGTTTTTCATATAGTGTAAAGGAGCATTCAAGCTGATAAAATGTTTAGAGGAAGACATTACTGCTAACATAGCTAAGTATCGCTAATCAAAATCAGGATATCTGCAGTTAAGTGTGTATTTACGAGGCAGATTACTCTGCTTAAGACAATTTGACGATGTCCTGCAGTGAAAAGTTCTTTAAAGATCTTTTATTCACCCACTGAAACTAATTTCAGCCAGCTACTCTTATTTTTACCACTATTTCTGTAAGCTTTCTCTGGTTGCTCGGGAAACTTGCCTTGTTAATGGATTAGTTAAAATTAGGAACAATTTAAAAAAATAAAATACCTTTTTAAGTTGCAAGATGGTGCGCTGTCTGATCTCTAGTTCATCACTAAGCTTGTCTTTGATTTTCTCAAGTTCATTAACTTTGTTCCTCAGGAATTTCTTCTCAGATTGCATTGCACACACCTGTAAGAATGCACAAAGACATCAAGCAAAGCTAACATTTAGCAATAGGCCTTTTAGAAACAGTAAGTTATCTAAACAACCTAATTCTTTAAGAGTCAAATTTTGGCAAGCATCTTAGCTAAGTTTCAGGAAGGTTCACTGTACTGT
>VZZY01003034.1:0-73010 GCA_013400335.1 Eurystomus gularis
CCACTGCCCTCTAGCGGGCCCCGCTCCGGGCCCGGCCCTGCTCCCAGCACCTGCTCTTTTGTGATAAAACTCACGCCTTTTCCAAGGCCTTTCCCCTCAAACCCCACGTGCAAGAGCTGCAGTAGCGCCTCTTGTTTATTTCGCATGGGTGAAATAAGCAAGTGACCTACTGGTGTTTCAGAGCAGCTTTTACTCTTGGGAAAGCTCCTGCTCTCCTGCCCTTTGCTGTGCTCCCAGGGAATCCCCAGTGTTGTGCCCATGCCAGCCAATACCGCTGCAAACACGAAATTCAGAAGACGAAAACCAAAAACCATCACCTGCCAAACCAGGCGAGATGGCTGTTCTGACTCCAGGCAGCTCGTGGTTGCAGAAAGCCTGAAGCAGTACTCTCGGCTGGTGAACCTCTGCCCAGAGGTGTCTCCAGAGCCAGAGCCTACCCAGCATAGAAGGCTGGTTGGAGGTGCACTGGAGGCAAGCAGCCCTGCATGGTAACCCCATGCTGCAACACCCTGCAGCCACAGCCCGCACGCAGCAGCACCTGGGGCTCCTGGCACTGTGCATGCCCTGCTTGAGGGCGTGAGAGGTGCTCTACCTTCCCTCCACACACATACACACTGCCTCAGCTGCAAAAGTCCTCCATGCCAAAGCACTACTCTTCTTCCAGCTGAGAAAATACCACCAGGTAGTCTGCAGGGAGTGCAGGTCATGGACAGGAACTCCCAGAGCAGCACCTGGCTGGAGCACCGTGGCCAGCTCTGGGCTCCCATGCTGCCAGTTCAGCCAGTTCAGCCAGTCTGGGTGGGGAGCCCGGCACCCTGCCAGGGCTAACCCACCTGTGGCACCCAGCACCCCACCATGCACCTGCAGGAGAGGGGGGCTCTGCCCTGAGGCTCCCCGTGGGCTGTTGGCTTGAAGGCCATGAGCTGGCTCCAGCTCAGTTTGGTGGTGTGTGCTTTAAAAGCTCGTCCCAGATGTTTGGCCCACATTTGGGTCTGTCCCAGGGGAGGCCAAACTTGAGAGCAGCCCCCAGCACTGGGTGGTCACCCACCACCATTGAGGGCTGGGCTACGGAGGCAGTTGGCAGCTCCCAGGGAGAAGCTAGGGAGCTGGAAAGGATGGCACCCACCTTGGCTGGCAGGTAGGAAGGGGTGTGCCATGCTGGCAGCAATGGGCAGCGCTTGTGCAGGATTTGGGCTCCAGGGCCATGCTCTGCCCACACAGGCTCTCTGCTTAGCAGTGAGGTGCCCCCATTGCTCACCCCTGCCCTGGCCTCCAGGTAATTGGGTAAGAAATGTTACAACAGATTCTGGTATTTTGTAGCAGGGATGTTAGGAAACAAAATATTGCACAGTGCTGCCTGAAAAAACTTTGATTAATTGAAGGTGTGGGTGGCTACACAGTTGCATCAAATTATCCAGGTGTCATGGCAAAATGTGAGACAAAGGCACAGATTTCTTAGTCCGAGGACACGGTCAAGCAGCCCATGCTGAACCTGGAGAGAGTTTCCAACCTGAAGATGAACATTAGTATTTTTAAGATTTTTTTTCACTGAAACAGGAGGTAACGGGACACCTCCAACACAATGTGCCTAGAAGGTGCTGCAATGCCCATGTGTACAAAGCCCAGGAGCAGAGCAGTGTCCAGCACCCTTCCCACAGGGCAGTATTTGGCCCTCTAAAATGTGATGCAGAGCTCCTGCATGCTGGGCAGATACCCAGCCCTGAGCACTGGTGCGTGTGAGCTGGTCCCCTCCCATTTGGTATTTAAGCTCTGGCTGGAACCTGAAACCCACAACAACCTTTGAAAGTCCTCAGCAAGGCTTCCATTTTCTAGAGGAGCAGCCTGTGGTGGTGCCTTCCTGCCACTGAGTGTGATAGCTGGAGGACGCAGGCCTCACTCTTTGCTCTCCCTATAAAAAAATTTTCTTCCATCTTTGAGTACTATGGGTAGCAAAACAGTTACTTCTATTATAGTTTATATTCTAGCCTTTGTTGTTGCTTAATTAGTGACTTGGGCAGAAGGAAGACAGTGTTTAGGAGCTATCAGTGGGTGAGTTTGTGCTGTGCATTGAAGGTTAAGGGCTCACGGTAAAAACAGATGCACCAAAACCACACATAAACTTGATTTGCACAACTCTAACAGCAGTGACTCAGCTTGCCCCAAAGAAGAGATGGCTGAACGTGTTCCACCTGGCCCTGAACTTTATCATTTCACCCAAGGGTAAAATATTAGCAAGTAACCATTAAGGCCAGCACGTTACTGTCAGACCATGGGCAGCAGCTGTCTCAGACTATTTCAACCTTGCTTGGAGGTGAGGAAATTGGACATGACTCAAAGCCCTGTCAGGGATGCCAGCAGCCACTGAAGATGGGCAGGTGAGGAGCTGAAGGCACTCTGCTGTCTGGAGGGGCCTCAGGAGCAGCAAGAGCTGGCTGAAATTTTATTTTTAATTTTTTTCTGTTGTTTTAGTAGTGATCCCCCATGGCCACAAAGTAGCACAGAGTTACTGCATCATTTCACAGGAGGTGAAGCTCAGCCAGAGAGTCTGCCTGAGAAGACTTGAAGCACAAACTGCAGCTCTTGACTCTTTTTCATACCTTCAGGAAGGATGAGTAGAGCCTTCCTTCTGCTCCATTTGAAGTGATGCTGGTCCTAAGGAGTACACTGGTTAACCCTTGCATGCCTGATTAGGCCAGGGCATCTAGCCTTTGTGAAGGCTCTCACCTGGTTGAGACAGCCAAATCAAAACCCAGGGGCTGCAGAAAAGGGTGCCAAAGAGGGACATCTATACTAATATAGGCAAATTCCTGCTGTTTTAGCTAATTGTGGACATCTCTGTTGGAAGTGAGAGAAGAACAATGCTGGCTGGGTTGGCCAGGGATGCTCCCAGAGCTGGCCTGTGTTTTCAGGCAGCACTCTGCCCTTTCCCTCCTCCTAGGTTAGAACAGGGGAGGGATTTTATTCCCTCTTCGGTGCATTTATCCCCATTTATACCAAGTGTGTCTGTGAGGGAGAGATGCCTTCAGACTACCATGGCCGGGCAGCATGGTGACCAGTGACTTGCAGAGCTGCCGAGGGAGGGGAAAGCAAAGAGTCCTGTCAGGGTTTCCCCAAAACCTCAAAGGTGTTTAGGAGGAATCGTCAGCAGCCATGTCATCCCTTGGGAAGTGTGGAAATGCTGGAAGTGAGATGCAGTTTGAAGGCAGCAGGGGAGAGCTTGCGGCAGTGCCTGGGGTGCCCGGCACTTGGGTCTCCCCTACCTGTTGGTGCTGCATAGTGTTCACAGCTGGGGTAGACAGATGCTTGCTGAGGGATGGCAGCTCTACCGCATAGCCTGGAGTGTAGGCTACCCAGCAGGAGCTTCTGAGCTGGAAATTTTCTTTTGCTGCTAGGCCCAACACAAAAGACAGAGACATGTTTGTTATCTTTTTCTCTGGTGGCACCAGCGGTTGAGCAAGAGGAGCAAGAGGCCCGCTACTGGCACCTATCTTTGTGCCATACAGAGCTCCCACCTAATCCCACCGGGTGGAGGACTCCCAGGCTTGGTTACATCCTTGGCATGGTGTATCTCACCTTCTGTTTCAGTGTAATTAGTCTGAAAGGGGAGAAAGGATGTAGCATCTTCCTCCTCAAGGGGAACTGCTAACAATTCATTACGCTCCCAAAGCAGATGCAATTTGTAGATTTGGCCTGATTCCCCCCAAGACACGATGTTAGCAGCTCCAGCCAGCGAAATCGGTCCCAGCAGCCAAGGTGGGGGTCGGCATGCCAGCGGCTCTCAGCCATGCAGACCCCACAGTCAAGCTGCTTTCAGGGCACTGGCAGGGTGCAGGTCATGGCTGCCAGGTCAGTGCTGCAGCTCCCACTGCAGATGTTCAAGCAAACAGGGAGGAATGTGTGTGGTGCCAGCAGAGCCGGGCAGGGTATGTGCTCATCAGCCAGGCTTCCTCACTCCCTGCAGTGCCTGAGTTTGGTGCAAGTATGCTTGCTTTCTCTTGCAGCCTCTTGGGTGGCTCCAGAGGGGTGGGCAAGCTCAAGCTGCCAGGAAAGCCTGGTGGCAGCACCATGGGCTTGTGGCTGGTAGGGTGGACCTGGCAGGTTGCTGGGCCAGGAAAGCACAGCACATCAGTTGCTCAGGGCTAAGCTTTTGCAAGATGCATGTGAGCATCCTTCTCTTCATAGCCATGAGTGAGATGGGAAAAACCCTCCTAGGCTGCTTTGCTTGCAGAGGTGTTGTGAATGCCAGGTGAGTCACCTGGAGAAGTACAGGGCACAGTCAGGCTCTGGAGAAAGTCCATATATACTCCATCCCACCCTTAAGAGTCACTGTCAGGGCCACATTTCATTGTGGGGATGGTTATTCTAAAAGTGTTTGCTCAGAGTATCTCAGGGTGTCAACTGTGCATGGCTCAGGGCTTTCCCTGGGAGCCTTCGGTGACAAACCCCTTCCCTGTGGTTCTGTAAAATGAGGCTGGACTATGAGGCTGGGATTTTTAGCAATCACCCCACTGCTGATGAGGAGCTCACAGTCTGCCCTGTCTTCTCCAAGTGCCCTTGGTTGCCCATAATAAAGGCTTCATTTTTTGCCTTGACGTATTGGGCAGAGCAAGGAAGGACAGGCTCATACCAGAGCTTTTTCCAGTGTGCTTGAGAAGGGGAGGGTATAAAAAAACTGCTGTCTGAGGTGGCTGAGGGCTTTCTCCACCTGGACAGTGAGCCTGTCCCACCACATGCAGCACCTGTGCTTGGAGGAGCCAGGCCGTGGCCTTGCTGCTGTAGGCAGGTAACTGTCACAGAGAAGGCAGACAAGAAACTAGTCAGCTCCTTCTGCCTCACCCAGAGCCAGAAGGGTTTTTTGAAAACAAAAATAAAGGGGAAAATTCAGTCTCCACCCATCCACCCAATTTGGCCAGCAAATCAAATAAAATAATCTCGGAGCTGGCACCACAGGAGTGGTGAATGCCAGCTCCCAGCGTCTCACATGAGGTGTCGAAATGAAAGGAGATGAACAAACAACCCCCAGGTGCCTGGGGACAACAAACTGATTTTAAGATGCTGGTGGGTTGTTTTTTTCCTGTGTGGTGTTGGGAGCACCCCCCCACACACACTCTCCCCTCCCAGTTCCCCTAGCAACAGGCACCCCTGGGCCATGGGCACATGTTTATGGGGCTCCAGGAGAGAGGCTTCATGCAGAAATGCACATCACCACAGATGTTTTTCATGGGCATCCTGGTGCGGGGGTATGTGGCCAGTGACTAACAACTTGGTGAAGGGGACGTGAGGCTGAGATGGCACCTCAGCTGTGCCCAGGTGCCTGGTGCCAAGGTGCCCTGCAGCAGCCAGGACCCCTGCCCTGGATGGGCACACTTGGCCCATGCATGTCTAATTACTGCAACTAATAGGAGGCTTTTAAAATACAGGGCTTTTCAGCGGCTTTTCCAGCCAGAACTCCCCTACTAGAGCTACATGCACTCAGAGGTGGCTCTAGGTTTTCCACGAACAGACCTTGTCACAGGTGTGACAAAAATCTTTGCAAAATTTGCCAGGATGTCCACATTCACCTCTCTATGAGGGAGGCTATAAGAGAGTTTCTTCTCCACATTTTCTATGGTCCAGTTAAGGCACCGTAAGCAGCTGGGAGGTGCCTTGCAGGGCATTCATACTTCTTTCTAGCTTCTGCCTCGTTGCAGTCAAGTCAACCAGTTTCATTTCTTGCACTGAAGCTGCCCAAAGCACATTGGTGGCAAGCAGTGGCCTCATTTCTCACCGGCAAAGCAGGGGCCAGGCTTTAGCCCAGCACTTTTAGCCGGTGTTGGGTGCAGAAGCACTGCAAGGAGGGAATGGTGATGCTGGGCTGCCCTAGGAGGTCAACCACTCTCCTGGCACTGCTGGGAGCATCCAGGCCAGTCCAATGCAGTGTGTTTCCCCTGAACTTGGGAGTGAAACCACCCTAAGGCCATTGCAAAAAAAGCCATGTGTGATAAAAGCGGTGTTTTTTCCGTGTGCTGGAGCCATTGGGCTCGCATGCAAGAGTGCTTATCGGCTCAGCCCATCGCGGCAGCAGACTGATGGTGCCGCTACCATCTCTGCTGTTAATCTTATTACAAATAAAGGAGGGGTAGAAGCTAAACTGAGCTCATATTAATTCCCCCTGCCCTGCCCTGCTCAACCTCAGGAAATACTTACTAGAAATGCCATTCGTGTTATCCAAACCACCTCTGGAAATGATCATTAGCTGAGTTGCTCCTTTGCCAAGCATGTCCACTCGCCAGCCTGGCTCCATTTGCCCACAGGGCTCTCACGTTGCCTGCTCATGCCATGGCACGCATGGGGGTTGCCTGCACCCATGTTCTCCTGCCACAGCCTCACACGCAGCCTGCTGCTGCCCAGCTGGACCAAGCCTGGGCCCCGCATCCCCAAGGCTCACTGGTGCTCTGCCTTGCCCCAGAAACAATGCGGGGATGGCCAGGCAGCTCTCCGAATTGCCTGTTTTGCTTTCTCAGGTTCCCATAGCGTGCTGGACTTATTTTTGGCAGGGTTAGATGGTTGCCAGGGTGTTGACGTTCATGATAATTTTGGTTTTAAATGACTTTTTTTTGCATAACAAAGTTTTGCTAAATGAGAAGGAAACAAACTCGGTGCCAGCTTTCACCGTCTGTTTGAAATAAGATAAAAGTCATGCTGGGCTGGCCATGGCACCCATGTGTGGAGACTGCAGTATGTGCTCTGAGGACAGATGAGTGACCCACACACACTCACCATGCTCTGGGAGGATATGGGGAGGGCCCTGTTGTTCTCAGTGGAATACATTGCTCCTGTCCATGTGGGCCCCCTCCCAGGCCCAAAGTGAAGGTAGGGCTGTGCCTGGGGGAGCAACGGTGCAGGATTTGGCCTCATGAACAGCTGCACTCCGTTAGTTCAGATGCTGTCGCTGGCATCAAGGCACCTTATACCTTGGGCCTGGGTACCTGCTGTGGAAACAGGGTGGTAAGAGGAAAAAGTACACACACGCTCAGACATACCCAAGGAAGAGCACAACACTGTGGGACCCAGCTAGGGTCATACCCCAATGCACAGACAACAGCAACATTTCCCACAGGAAAAAGGTGGCTCTTCAGGTGGTGTGTGGGCATAGGAGCAGTTGTGGAAACGAAAGACATGCAGGCTTCTTTCCTTTTTTAATATAGTTCTCTCCCAAAGCAGGACAAGCCCATTTTGTTCTCACTGCCAGCACTATTAGAGCCAGCTGTCTTGTTTTGGTTTTTTTTCCCCAGGCTGGGCAAGGGTGTGGCTAGGAGGAAACAACCTTTTTTTAATGACAGTTTTTCATGAGAAGATGTTTGGCTGCCTGTGAGTGCTCAGGTTGGCGCTGCTCAGGTTTAACCAGGAGGGATGAGCAATGCCCAGTACAAACTCATCTCCTTCCTTCACCCACCTCCTTACCTTGGCCAAATCACTGCAGCTTGCAGGCAGCCAGCAGCTGTAATGCAAAGGTGGCAAATTAATCCAGGCTCTGCTCCCAGCCATGACCACAGTGCCTCCATGTTGGGGGTGGCCCTTGCACAGGGGCTGGCCAGCAGCTGGCAGGGATGGTGCCACCCAAATTGGCCATCACCAGGGCAGAGACCAAGCAGCAGGGTGGAGAGATGGCACAAAGGACACAGCTGCAGAGTGGGCTGGCGTGGCAGCAGAAGAGGATCTTCAGCCAGCCTGGCCACTTGCAGGGCTTGTCATTGGATCTCCAAGAATCATCAAAGCTGCTGTATTTTGGGCTGTCAGTCTAGGCCCTAATTAGGGAAATAAAAGGGAGCTACAGAAAGGCCAAATGCACTGTATTTTATAAGCTTAACATGCCCCAACTGGGAATCAATGGCAATTAGTCATCATCCAGTGAAGCTGCCAGAGACTAACTTGTCCACACGGCCCCAAGCCTCCACAGCAATATTAGTGAGGTTCAATTGCTTAAAATTAATGCCCCAAAAAATAGTCTCACAGGCTAATGTCCAGGTTTGATTAGATTCTGTAGCCACTGGACATACAGAGCTTTAGGTACTTCAGCCTTGACTGTAGATGCAGAGCTTTGTAAATACCTGCAAGTCTTACTTTCAGGTGAGGTTTCAGGGGTGAGCTTTTGGCTGGAGAGAAGCTTTCATCAACTGCTTGCAGTAAGGCATTTACAGCCCAAAGGGGCACAGCCCCATCCTTTCTGCTGGCCCCTGCTGGTGGTTCTTTGCTTGTACAAGATGTTCTCCATGCCTCTGCCCTCTGCACGAGGCATCAGGTGCCTTAGTGGGCTATCACAGCCCCTACTAGCTGCTGTGCTCCATGCCTTGGTGCCTTTGCTGCTGCTGGCTCTGCACGCTCTATTGGCACAGCCCTGACTGCAAAGTGTAATGATTCATCTTCTCTTTAACAAAGGCATCCATTTCATCTGTACTTTTCCCTGAAACATTAATGACTCCCTGTGCCTATGGCAGAGACCAGGTTCCTAGCAGCAGCCTTGTGCAAGGGGCAACCAAACTTGGCTTGCGCCCACTCCAATGTCAAAACAAAAGCAAAGCTCTTTGCTAGTGAAGATCCCCGGCATTAAGTAACACCATGCAGGGTTTCGCTTTCAGCGCAACAGCCGCACCCAAGCACAGGCAGGCACGCACACACACAGAGTCACTTTGGTTTTTAATGCTATTAGTTTCCTTTATGAGTTGTTTCTTTTTTTCATGCTGTCATAAATCAACCCTGCTAATTCCACCCTGAATATATTATTAGTATTAGAAGGGGCATGGCAGAGCTAACAAGGAACTAAGACACGGTTCAAGCATTGCCATCGCCAAACTGCTCCCAGTCTTGGTGATAGAACATGGCCAACAAATTAAGTAGGTTGTGGCTCCCTTCAGTGGCCAAGCCTTGGCTAGAGATGCTCAGAGCTGACCCAGGAGCCATGAAACTGGCTCTGAAATGAACATCAGCTTTATTCTCAGTGGTGTGACTTCAGGCACTGCCTCCTTGGGGAGCTGCTTCATGTTGGGGCTTTGGGCGACAGCAATTACCAGACTGGCAGGGCAAGAGGGGAATAGCCAACATGAGCCAATGTAGCAGGAAGCAAAAACATTAGTACACCAAGTTGTCTCTGGGGTGTATCTGACCAAAGAGGAACATATATGTTCACTATTGTCATTAGCTTTATTTTTCCAGGGATGCAGGTGCCCTGCAGACGGTCTGGATGTGACCCTGAGAGCTGTTGCAGATGCCAGGCCCTACATCAAATCTAAGAGTTAAAATTCATTTCTCAGAGGCCAAGCCAGCTTGGTGGCAACCCACCCCACTCAGATTAAAAGAGGGACCTTAAAGCCTGCATTGTATTTTGGTGCATGTCCCAAAGAGCTCTGTAACTTGCTCCCATGAGGCTACAGCCTGCCAATAAACCTGGCACCCACCTCTGCTGGTGCAGCAGAAATAAAAATCCACTTCTGAGCTAGACTTTGCCAGAGCAAAGAGCTGGAAAAACAAACAGGAAAATGCCTTTGACTCACTGCATTCCTGTTTCCTGGCATCAGCCTGGCATGGACCGCAGGCAGGTCTTGGCAGCAGAGCAGCATGGCGAGCAGCATAGCCCAGGCAGCCCAAAGACTTTCACCTTGGGGGTTTGTGTTTGCAATTACGTCTCAAAACGTTGCATCCTTTTGAGGCTGCTCTACCATTCTTGACCAAAGCTGTTGTTTCACCAGAAGCCGGCCAGGACATTACTTCACTTCCCAGCCTGCTGCATACCCCAGCAGCACGCAGGGGCTGCAACACCCTCCTCCTGCTCTCCAAATTGCCTGAAGTGTGCCTATGGAACGTAAGTTATTAGGCGGCTGGATGTGGAGCAAAGGAGATGGACAGGCAGGCAAATGCACACACAGCTTTCCTTAATCCTGTCCCCATCCGTGTCTCTGACACTCCTCCAGCACCGGCAATGTGTGTGTACTCTAGGGCCTGGGGCTGGAAATCCCAAAGGAAAAGCATAATTGTGAGACAAACTACATACCCTTCAGTCTCCCCTTCTAATATTTGGCTAAAGGAAGACAAAGATAGGCCCAGATGTTGTGTTTCATTTATTTCCCCTGGATTTAGACACAGCTCTGGCTAACCTAACAGCAGCAAACAAACCACCACTCGATGCCCACTCCAGTCTCCCTGCAGGAGCACTGGCTGGTGGGATCCCCACAGCCCCCAGGAGAGCAGGGGCTGTCCCGAGCTGCTTGGAGGGTGCAGCTCTGCAGGACCTGCTCAGGCAGATGTGGTTGTCAGGGAGATGGCAGCACAAACTCAGGCTGAAGGTGCAACATGCAGGAATCAAGCCTTGGATGCAATAGCGTGGCGGTGGTGATGGCGGACAACATAAGCAGGGTTTCAGCTTTCCAGCTGCCCTCCCCTCCTTCTGCCCAGCTCGTCCTCCAGCTATTTTAAAAAAAGGAGGGTTAAGCATTTAAGCAGGGAAGGGTCTCAGAAAGCAAAGACCTGTGGGCAGTTCTCTGGGGAGCCAACATGATGAATCTTTTCAACAGTCTGTGAGGAAGGGAGAAAACCTCCAAGAAACAAGCTACACTGGCAGCTAGGAAACACTCAGAGCCTTCTCTGCAGATTCCACATTGGAGGAGGTGCAGCAAATGACCCTTCCATCATTTTCTAGGCAGTAATGGTGTCCCCTTCACAGTCTGGGGATTTGTTCTTTTCAGATGTGCTGTGTTCCCCTTTATCTTTCCCAGGACCAGCTTTTGAGAAGAGCCATCCTTGTCTATGGCCTTTCCAGCCAGTGACTGGAGGAGAAGAGGGTGCTGCTGAGCCTGGGAGATTTGGGTAGGCACAAGCTGCATGAACAAAGAGAAAAGACAATTCCCTATTGCAGATTTCAAGTCTTGGAAATGCCAAAGCTGGCAGACGTGAGCAGAAAAGGACTGAGAAAGTGCCAGTGCAGCAAGGAGTGGAGCAAAGCTGCTCAGGGATGCAAACGCCAGCCAAGATCCCTGCAGTGCTTTCTGGAGAGACAGCAGCCTTGCAGCAAATTCAACAGTAAAGACTGCTGCAACCTGCCTTTTAGGAACTGCTTTCTAGCAGCAGAAGCACCTGTTGGGTCAAAATAAATGCTGTTCCTATGTCTGGGATGTAGGCAGTTCTGTGACTTCAGCGTTCATTCTGACTGAGGTAGGGGCTGCTCTGATCCCACACACGAGTTAATTTAATGGTCAGAGAGCAATGATTTACTAGCTTAGCAGCAGTTACTGGCATAGCAAATCTCTTGTGACAAGCAGCATGTGCTTTCACTCACACCCTCAGACTGGGACTCTGAGGAAATAGATGCTACCACACCATGAACATCTGCTGCTCCTGCACTGTTGGGACAGGAGGATGCCGCTAGGCCATCCAGAGTTCAAAGCTGCACCATGATCACTCAACAACACGGCACTGTAACATCCCTGAGCCTCTCAGCTGCTTTTCAACATGGTCCTGGAAAGGTGACTTCTAACCCTGGGTTTTTCCAGCAGCATCACTGGGCTGGAAGCTCAAAGGATGCAGTGTGAAGCAGTTCTTTCATGCATCCCAGGCCATTAACAAGAGCAGGGATGGAACATGAGTGACAGACCCTATTTCACCAGAGTCAGCTGCAAATCACACCCTTGCTCACCTGCGCACAGCTCATGCCCCTGCCCAGCAGGTGACTTCTGGTAGCTCTGCTCAGAATTAATGCCCAAACGCCAGCTTTGCATGGCTACAGAGAGATATGCATTTTGCTAAGTCCAGGGTTTTGCTTCGGTTTTTTTTTTCCTAAAAGAGTGTGTTTCAAATGGTGAAGGGTTCTGAGATGGAAATAACTGACTTGTGCTCCCGTTTCCCCCAGCCAGCCCTTAGCTGGGGCAGGAAGACTGGTCTGTTATCACACCTGAGATATTTCTATAGCAGAGGCTAAAGAGAAGCAGCTATTTCTGGCTTAAGGAAGAAAAAAAAGGGTTCTTGAATACAGTGGGCCTGAATAAGTCCTGAGAAGTGCTAGGGAAGGACAGGGAGTCTCAGAGGCAGAGTCAGTTGCAGCAGGAGATGCTGGCACAGTGATGAGGGGTCCCAGCAAGAGCTGTGCTAAACACAGAAGAGGTGCTCCTGAAACTCCATAATCATAATAACCTGTTAATTTATACAGCAGCTCTGTACAAAAATAGAAGGGTTCTAATAAGATTAACAATATTAAATAAATACTTAATAGAAAAAGTCTTTGGTCTAGTTCATAGCTCATCCTTTGGGTTGATGCTCAGTTCGCTGGGTCCTAGATGCTCCTGGTCCAACATTGCAATGACTTCATCTGCCTGGATTCGCTCCTGTAGAAGAAGGGAAGAAATTGTAACAGCAGTGCTTCAGTGCCTGCCCTCAGCTTATTCAGCACAGCTCAGCCTGCTGGGAGGACGCACAGCAAGCAGTTCATCCAAGGACCAGCCATGCAGTTGAGAGGACAGGGGATAGCCTGGGACCTGAGCTGGAGATTTGCTGGGCAAAATTAATTAAATCACTTTGCACCTCAATACCCAATTCCCTCCTCCCTCCAGGGCTGCAATGTCTGGGGCAGAGCTGATGTTCCCTTATCACACTTCACTAGCAGCCACTGCCACAGCTTGCCCTCCTCTCCTGTCCCCTCTGCTTGACATGGATTTCCAGCTCCCTGGGCAGGGCTGATCTCCTACCAAACATGCACCAAGTACAGAGGAGTTTCAGCTACCACTAAAAAGCAAGGAGACAGTAAAGTGCATGTCTGAAAATAAGCTTCTCCCAAAACTTTGCAACCCACCTGCTTCACAAGGCAAAGGCACAAGGGTTTTGCTCTTTCCCTCCATTTCGTTTTGTTTGGAGGTTGCCTGCTGAAAGGCACCACAGCCCAGATCTCCAAGACATCCAAGTGCTCAGACCCATGGACTTCAGTCTGTCAAACGGCTTTTGAGGATCTGGCAGCAGTCACACATCACTGGCCTCTGAGCTGTGGATGGTTGTGAAGGACTTCCCCATTCATCGGGTTATGGCCACTAGGTGTCAGAAACGGCCAGCCCAGCCCAGCCCAGCCCAGCCCAGCCCAGTGCTCTCCTGCACCCCAGTCAGCACCCCAGCCCGGCCTCCTCCAGCCCATGGGCCCAGGATGATGGGCGCCCAGGAGCACAGATGGCAGGGCAAACTGCTCAGTCCCGGGACCACCGGCTCACATCTCTGTGGTGCAGCAGATGGGAGCACTGCTGAAGGAGGTGCAAAGGGGGGAAAGTAGATGCGCTGGGACCGGGAGCTTAAGATGATCCAGGTTCCTCCAGAATAGTAGGTACCCTCTAGCACCCTTCATGTCACGATGCAGGGACTCACCAGCTCTCTGTAAAGGGGGTCCAAGGTGAACCAGAGAGCCACAGCACACCGCTGGCCTTTGGTAACTGCCTTCACCCCATGGGGGTTCTCGCCACCCGATGAGAAGCTGATCATTCGCCCACACTTGGGCTTGATGGAGGCCTGTGGGAAAACAGGCAACACCAGGGTGGCAAGGAGCATGGCTGCCCATGTCTGGGCTCACCATGGTCCTGGCCTAGGACCTTCCTGGGCATCTCTCTGCATTGCCCCAGGACCTGGTGAGCTGCTCTAGAGGACATGCAGAGCTCAGGGCATGGCTGTAAAAATCTGTGGGGTAAATGGGGAGGTGTGAGGTTTGTTGTGCTGCACAGACATCATGCAGACAGAAGATGGTGGTGTGGAGTCCTTGTAAAGCCTGCAGGTAACCAACTGCAGCAAAACGGAGCCATGGCATAGCTCTAGGGAGGTTCAGGCTAACCCTGGCATGAGCTGTGAAACGCCTTTCTTCCCTCTGCTTAGTCCAGAACAGGCATCCTGCAGGACCTCATGGGTGGAAGCGCCAACCAAATCAACCCTCTGGCATTGGTTATAGGTACACACAATCTACCCTCCAGTATCTGCTGGACTTCAGAGCCCCAGCACGGTGACCAGATGCTCTGTTCAACCACAGACAGAGCCTGTGCCCAGCCTCCCAAATGTCCCCTTGCAGAGGTGGGGCTTGTGCCTGAGCCCCATCCCTCTCAGGGACTTATGTCCACCACCGTGACCTGCTCTGGCCTACACACTGTGTATGTACAGAGGCATTGCTTTGTGTTTGGCCACGAGATGGGGTGGGAGCTCAGCAGTCCTCCAGGCATGGATGACTCAGCCATCCATCTGATCAGCAGGTTTCCTGCTCAGTGCAGCCTCTGGGCAGGGCACAGAAGGTCTGAGCACCTCTGCCAGCAGGCTTTTGTATGGGTTCTTTGCAAGGTAGGAGCCACAGGCTGCCTGGGGAAGCCCAGAGCCCTAGCATAGGCTGGTGAGGAACAGTGTTTGGTTCACAGCACTGACTTACCGTCACAGTTTTGGCATCCATCTCAGTGAAAATGAACTCGCCTCCTTCAAAATCTGCATTCATGTACAGGAGGGCACTGGGGGAGGAAGCAGGAGACTCCTGTGAGGTGAGCAGCAGGGAGGGCTTGGGGCTGACCCTGCCTTGGGTCAGATCCTGCACTGCTCCACTGAGATATGGGTGGGGGGGTCTGCTGGGCAGGAGAGGTCCTGTTGTGGAGCCAGCTGGGGCCACCCAAACTGCCCTCTTTTGGAGCCACAGCTGAGAACCAGGTGACCTCTCCTTGGCTAGGGAACAATTCTTAAAATGTCCCCCAGGTGCCACCAGCTGGATCTCACTTCTGCTATGGCTGGAATGTACCAGCTTTAGAGCTCACGGCCTGTGGAGCAGGATGGCCTGCCTTGAAGGGGGTCCCTAGCAGCAACCCTCCCTTCCTTCCTACCTGTAATCCCGAAAGGTGTAGGCAGGAGGCTCCTTCCAGCACTCGTTGGCCTCGGGGTCCAAGAGGCAGTTGTCAGCATGGATGGGGTGGCTCAGGTCATTCCTCCTCTCCTGCTGGCCTAGGCAGGACCATGTGAAGGAAGCGGGGAGGAGAAGGGGTGGATGAAATGGAAATGCCATGCTCTATGGGGTCCGTCATGATGGGGATCCTGCCCCAACCCCACTCTGGGTGGTGTTCAGAGGTGGGAGGGTGAA
This sequence comes from Eurystomus gularis, assembly GCA_013400335.1. Lineage (NCBI taxonomy): Eukaryota > Metazoa > Chordata > Aves > Coraciiformes > Coraciidae > Eurystomus > Eurystomus gularis. The sequence continues at coordinate 15,101 of VZZY01003034.1, forward strand.
AGGAAAGGCTGGGGAGAAGAGGCAACACCTGAGGACTCAGATCTGCACAGCTCTGCTTGTTCCTTACTGCAGGGAAGCAAGATGGACAGCTTGGGGGTGGAAAGGAGAAGGGACAGTGAGAGTGGACAAGAGAAGAGAGAGAAGAAAAGAGGAAGAGTTGGAGACATGAAAAACAAGAGACACCCCAGAAATTAGCTTCTTCACCGTCCTTTGCCACTGTGGGGACAGTGACTTTGCCCAGCCCTCAGCCACCAGTTTAAGCATCAGGCAAAACAGAGCTACTCTCACATTTGTGTCTCCTACTTGAAAACCCCTCATGGTGGACTGAACACCTCCTGGTTTCCCAGCCCTGCCCCACCACCAGCCCCCTGAGCCCTCACCAGAGAGGGCAGTGCGGCACACCAGGTGGGTATAGGAGAAGTAGAGCGTGGAGTTCAGCATGAAGTAGGATTCCACGATCCTGCGAGCCTTCTCACTGACATCGTAGAAGAGCCGGGCACTCTTCAGTGGGACACGGCCCTCGTAGCCATACTAGAAAGGAGAAGGGGCAAGAGAGGTTCAGCACCACACACTGGCTGGGAAGGAAGGCAGGCATGGGAGAGGAGGAGGAGGAGGGAAGGAGCTGTACCTTGAGGGCTTTGAGGACTGTGGCTCCTTCAAATTTCTCATTTGGGGTGTGGGGGGAGGTTTTGCCCCTGTAACCGTCTCCAGCCAACATAATCCCCTGAAAAGACATCAAAACAAGTGAGAAGTTAATTAGTTCCCCAGGAGAAGAGGAGCTGCAATGGAAGCACCTGGCCCCCTCTTTCCCAAATCCCCCAGGTCTGCAGGTGAGTGAGAAGGCACTGCAGCTCTCCATGAACATGGTCCATCCTGAGATACTGAAAAACAGCCACGCACCTCCCAGCTGGGGATGTTCAGGCACCCTCAGTCCCTTCCCAGGCTCAGCTGACAATGAATGAGAAGGCCCAACCAGGCTTGTGGATGAGCATCCTTTGGGGTCGTGTGTCACATATGGCAAAGAGCTATTTCTGCTTGGGCTCTGTCTTGCTGTATTGTTTCTAAGAACAGCCCAAGATGGAGCAGCAGCTCCTGTGCTGTGTTAATGTATGTGTTATTCAGATAAGCATCTGACTGCTCTTCACAGGCATCCTGGTATCATCTGCAACACTCAAGAGTAAGGCATGAACCCAGAGCCTCTCCAGTGGCTGATCACACACTCAGCTCTCACAAGCCAGATGCTGGGGAGAGCACCAGGCATTCAGACCTGTGCCCCACAGGGGCACTGCCTACTCACACTGGCCACCCTGTGAAGCTCTTGGCACTGCTCCTCTGAGATGACATTATCCAGTAGTACTCGCTGAGTACCATTCAGCTGCTGTGAGTTGTAGACAAACTTCACGTCACTGTAGAGAAGTGGACCCCCTGATGGAAAGAGAGACACAAAACAATCCTGTTGAACATGCCCTGGCCTTGTTGACATCTTGCACCATGGCTGAGGGCCAGCTGAAGTCAGCCAGGTGTGCTGCCAGGGAAAGAGCTTCACAGCAGAAAACAGAGTTTGGCCTCACATCAGCAACAAAAGAAACAGAAGCAATGGAAACAACCAGAGATTAAACCAATCAGATGTGTTGGGGAATACGGCTTAGGGGAGAAATTTGTAGAGTAGGGTTGATGGTTGGACTTGATGATCCCAAGGGTCTTTTCCAACCTGAATGATTCCATGATTCAATTTGCTGCAAAAGCATCAGCATTTTCCACCTTCTCATTAGCAGCCTTGCAAATGCAGCGACCACAGCCTGAAAACATCAAAACTCGATGGGACACAATTAGAGACAGGCTAACTTGGCTCTCTTGCCCAGCACCCAACATCCATGGAGGTTGTAAGTTTCCATTGCATTCGTGCTCTGTGGATCTTGCCAGCTTGGCATGCAAAGCCACTCTCTGCAGTTGTCATCAGTGGGGTTTTTGTCTTTTACATACATACATAAAAAACCTAATGTGGTGCTGAGCTTGCAGTAAGCATCACTTGTTCCTCATCAAGAAGGGGGGTTAGGAGCAGGTGAGCTGGGGGACCCTGAGGACAATCCTCCTCCACAGAGGCAAAGGAGCTACCATGGCCATCCCTGCCATCCTTTGCTCTCTGTCTTCAAGTTGCCTTCCTTTGCCTGCCAGAAGCCAATGGCTTGGCTGCATTTTGGAGGTTCCAGGCAGCATCCCTGGGATGGGAATACAACCGTGGCTGGGCTTGCACACTGCTGGGCTCCCACCTGGTATTAGACAACTGAGCCTTGGCACATGCTGAACAAACAGGCAAGAAGAGAGAGTTTAGCTCTTTACAGAAGTTTGGCTCCATCCCCATCAAATCTGCCAAAAACACGTGGCAAGGCCACTAAATCACCATCTTCTGAAGCCTCTTCCCCTCATCTCCTCAAAGAGAGAGAATGAAAGGAATGCCAACAATAAAAACCTAAAACAGATGTTTCTCCAGGAGGAAGGTGAAATGCATCTAAATTTTGGGAAAAATTGCCTGTTTGCAGAGCTGCAATAAAACGGAGGAAACAGGGTGGCAGAGCTCCTCTCACCATGTAGCACAAGGAAATTTCTCTGCTACAATGCTTTTATAATCACTACTTTTACTGTCTGTTGAGAAACACAGTGTGCTTTTGGAAGGCCTCCTTGGCCTATGGAGGGCACCTAACCCTAAGGTCAGAGCCCCATCACTTGCCCATGACTGTATTTCTGAAGAGTTAAGTTTCTTGGAAATGGAAAAGATGGAACGTTCCTCACGCTTATTTTGCTGTTCTTGTTGCTTGATAATAGCATTTATTATAAATGCAGCTGGATCAGAAACATGACTCTGAAACCCAAACTCCTGGCACACTCCAACTCAAGGCTGAGTTTTCCAGCTTGGATGTTGCTCTTCCCCAGCTGTAGGCATGTGAGGGATGAACCTGGAAGGCATCACCCACCACTGCCCCAGTTTCTTCTGTTCCTTGCAGGGAATTAGCAGGAGCTCCCCTGTGCCATGAGCCCTGAACCCTTGTCCCACACTGGCAGCGTGTTCCTGGCTGCCTTCCTTGCCCCCACCACCTCTAAGCACCAGCAAAGAGAGACCTGTTTCTTGTGTGCATGCTCTGTGAAAAACACTCCAAAGAAACTGGGGAATTCTTTGGACTTTTGGAGTGAAAGAATTGGTGTAAAGGAGGAAAGGTGAAGAAGAAAAGTACAGAAGAGGTGTACAAAATTAAAATGGACTTTTCTTTTTCTCATTTGGCTTTTTCTCTTCTTTTTCCAAGTGAAAAGAAAGAAAGAAAGAAAGAAAAAAAAGAGAACAAAGGAAGCAGCTGGATGGACAAAATTCCCATTTTCTTTTTGAACGGTTTCAGTTTTCTTTGTAAGCTTGAAAATATTCTGCAAATAAACCAGAATAAAAGCATAGAGAGAACAAAAAAAACAGACAAAGATGCACTCTGAAATTATCTGGTTATAGAAGGCAAACAGGCCAACAAATATAAATCAACCAGCTCTTGGCTTAAGCAAGCTCTTCAGGATCTTTCTGTGGTATTCCCCTATTTTATGGATGGCTAGAGAAGGGATAACGATATTCTGAATGTGACACTGAGCAGTTGGAGACAACCTGATCCGTGGAAAGCTGTGAAATTCCCCCAAAAGCATAACCCTCCATTGCATTACAGGGAGGTTTGATTGCCTGTTGCTGCGGAGTTGGCCCACTAGAGACACAAGACACCTCCTGGCTTGAGATCCCCTTGTTTTGCAGTGAGGAGCATGCTTTGGAATTTGGCTAGAATATAGTTTTTCAAAATTGTTATGGGGGAAATCTCATCTTCAGTAGAATATGTTAAGATATTTTCTGTGGTTGCTGAATACGTGCTAAAATCAGTTGAAATGTCTGCCAACAGGCCTTAGAACCAAGTGATTTGATGTAAGCCAAGACACGAAATCACAAGCCAGTCAGCAAACAGAAATAATTGTTAATATGGTGTGATCCAGCACATTTAGCAAAGCGTCAGGACTGGAGTTCCCAAAACCTAATGCCTTCAGTATCCATCCTTTTACAGCCTGGACAACAGGGAACATTTTAATCTTAAAAGCACCTGGGGGAAAGACTACTGTTGGCTGGTGCCACCTTCCCCGTGGTAAGGAGGACTCAGACTCCTAGCTCCACATCTCAGGGCTCTGTACTGAGCAGTTCAGGAGGTGGGAAAAGCAGGCCCAAGAGCAGAGCAGTGCTGGTGGGATCCACAGACCCAGAAATGCTGTGGCAGCATTGAAGACAACTCTGTCTCTTAAACAAAACTTCAACATCCTGAGACAGGATCAGCCCTCATTGCCCACTGGCTAGCCTTTGCTGTCTCTAGCAATGGGCAAAACACTTCTGATTTTGTTGAAACACTTCATCAGACTTACCCTCCTTCAACTCTCGATCTGGTTTTGGCATGGGTTTCTTTGCCAGAGACAGTCGGGGCCCATCCTCTGGTTCACTGCTAATGCTTGATGGGACACTGAGGAGTAAAAGAAAAGAGGAACATCATGACTTGGGCCACAGAACTCCAGTTGTGGGAATTGTGCCGTTTTGCACCCTTCAGAAACCAATACATGAAAAAAACCAGGGCAAATCTGTACTTTGTACAAATCTCACAACAGTACAATTAGAAGCCCTCACCCTGTCTGATGGCAAACCATGTTTTTCTGGTAATGGGAATAACAGTTTCCACCAGCAAAGCACAGACACCAACAAATCTGAATGGCACCACTTCCCTCATTGACCAATTTCCCTCTAGACCATCGCTGGTCTGGAGGCACTCAGCTATAATGAGGTGCTTGTGGGAATGTTTGTAATGACAAGGGGCAAAGGGCCCTAATCCAACCATGATGGAGTGCTGGGGTGGATAGGCAGCACCCCCTGCGTGGCAGGCTGGTACCCCATCAGAGGCACATCCCCTTCACCCCACTGCAAGGATGGGTGAAGCCAAGGGCTCAGCTGGGGTGGGTGGTGACTCACCTGTGCTCATCCTGGCGGGCGCCGTACCTGTTCCAGTAGTTCTGTGGGAAAAGAAAGAGGTTCTTCTTAATTTAATGTTCTAGCTGAAGCCAGAGAGCTACCTGTTCTGCCTCACACCTGGGGACATCAGCCAGCCTCTCTGGTATGGATCCATCCTACACAACTTTGGGCAGTCGCCTGGAGTCACCAAATTGCAAATGTAACCCCAACACAAACTGGCATTGAATGATGAGTACAGAGGGACCCCAGCTTGCCCAGCCTTCTGTCTCACCCCACCACCACAGTGGTGACTGAGACACAGCCAGACACCATGGCAGGGGAGCTAGACTAGGCTGCATCTGCTTCTCCTTCACCCTAGGAACATCTCCTTTCCTTGCTTTGCCATCGTCATTTTCCCACAGGGAACAAACCAGGCCAAGGCTGAGAGTCCCATGGGATTTGCTTTATAGGAGAGGGGAGGGAGGGAAGCTGGTCCTATGGCTGTGAACTCCTAAAGGTCATCACCATAGCAGACCCAGGCATTACCGGCTCTGTGTAGGTGTATCCAAGACCAGCTGCAGCCACCTGCAAGAGGTGAGACTCCAGCTTGTGACGCCGCAGCAGCACTTTTGCTTCCTGGAAAGAAGAAGAAAAGGGGAGTAGTTACACATGTAGCTCTGCCAAGACACAGGCAATGTACCTCTGTTTCAGGAGGGGTTTGCTTTTTACGCAACACTGTGGACTCCTGTGAGGTGAGGGATGCTTGGTTCATGCCTTAGAGCAACCTGGACAAAGGGCTGAGTGACTCCCTACATTACAGAAGGGGAGATGATCAGCAACACAATCAGGAAGCCTGAATCTCCAAAATACATGTTCAGACCTGGCAGGGGGTACTGAGCACCTTGGAAAGCCTCTAAATATCTGGGCAAGAGGCTGGCCAGAGAAGGCGCAGCTGCAGAATGGGAGGCAGGCTCAGGCTGGTGGGGCAGGGACCATGGCTGGGCTGTGCCCTGGTTCCCCACCAGCAATACGGAGCCCACAGCCTGGCAGTGGGGTGGGCTGCAGCATCGCAGCCTGGGATGCTCTCAGGGAGCTAGGATGGGGACCACAAAGCACAGCCAACCAGAAATCGTCCATTGGAGGGAAACGGTTTTGAGTGAAACATTTGGAAAGACAACATTGGGTTTTCTCCTAGAAAATGACTTTGCAAAGCAAAAATCAGGTATTTTTTTAACAGAGAACTTCAGAACACTGGAAACAATGAAATGGTTTTGTCAACATCCTTTTTTTTCCTAGATTCACCATGTGAGAAGAAATGATAATTGTTCTTGTCTTCTATTTTATCATTCCCTTTTCTTTTTTAGCATTTTACTAAATCCACCTTGATTTTCCTGGAAATCAAGGAATTCCCAAGGAAATGGAAAATCCCATTCCCGCCTATCCTCTGCTTACGCCACAAGGGCAATGAGGCTCAGCAGGGCTGTGATGGGGCAGGGGGAACTTCTCTTCTGCATCGTGAGAAGGGCAGCCCCAGGGCTGCCGATAAAGGCTGCTGGGAGTGGAGAGGAAGCCTGTCCCGCTGGGTGTCTGCACACATACTGTTTGATTGTTTGACCCCAGCCTAACCCTGTGACAGCAAAGCCACTCCCTGCAGAACAGGCTGAGCGCTGAACTCCATGCTCAGTGACTTGAGAGCAATGCTGACATCCCAGCCTCCCCTTGGGAAAATATTTCTCAGCCCTCTCTTAACAGAGGTTGCCCTTTGCTCAGTGCTTCATTGCATTCCTGCTCCACGTCTCCTCTGGAGCATTAAGCGAACAGAGGGTTTATATTGCTGGGGCAGTCATTGCCCTCCAAGCCCTTGCTTGGGCTTTGCTGAGCTGAAGTCCTAATTTAAAGAAGATCTTGTCCTCCAGTTTCTCCCCCACACCAGTGACTCTGGGCTTGCACCCTGACAATTAGCATCACCAGCTAGTCCAGCATGTCCACATCTGTTTTCAAAGTGGTCCCACTGTGGGAAAGCTGCCAAGCTGCTTTTATTTCCAGCTGATGTTTTTGTTAAATCCTCCCACCAAGGGCTCTTAGGTGACACTCACTCTCTCTCACCTTTCTGGGTTTGATGATGTCTGGATCCATTGTACCTTCCAAGAGGCCTTCATAATAACCTGCATTCTCCAAGACATCTTCATCGTCTGGGTGGAAGAGGAGGTAGGACTTGGCACACTCCAGGGCTTTTACGTAGTCACCAACTGGGGGACAACACAACAGTTGTCAGGGGGGAGAAAAGGGGCACAGCGCTGCTGGTGATGCCAGGGACTCACAGAGAACATGGTGGGGCAGAGCTGAGGAGGGGAGCCTGCAGAGAGGAAAGGCACAGCCTGAGCTCTGCATCAGCTGAAGAGTGAGCCTAGCACTTTACAAGGCTCTTTTGATGCCACATTGTCTGAACTGCTCCATTTCACCAGCAAGGAAACGAGGCACAGAGACACGACTTCTCTGCAGTCATGCACAGGTCAGATGGTATCCAAATTGGAACTCACTGGATGGGCAGGATGTGGATGCTGTCTGGCAGCAAACTGCCTCTCTTCTGTGCAGCATCTCTCAGGGCTCTGAGGGGCTTTGCCCACCACATTAAACCTCTACTTGGGCTAACGAATAAAAAAGCCAATGTCAGCACAAAAATGCTGCTGACTCCTCCAGCTTTCTTCCTATTGCACTGATGAATGAAGAAGCTTTAGGTGTTAGTAGCAATTTTGACCCTCACACATTCTGCCCTTTTCAGGAAAGAGCTCTTAGCACAAGCTTGAGAGAGCAGAATTCTGCCTAGATTTTCTTTTATGTAACAGAACATAATAAAACACCACACAGGAGCACACAACCAGCAGTATTTTATAGCACTGCCAACTCCTGATATTTTGCAATGTTACCAACTCCTGTGGCTTTGCTGTGAATCTTAAAATATTTGCTAATTAGCAAAAATTGGCATATTGGGATGAGGTTGGGATAACTTTGTTATCTGCTGTATATTAACTTAGAAAATATATTAATTGGTTTCCAAAACTGTGAAGTCCCCAGAACTTTATATCAAAAGGCATATGAAAAGACCCTAAAAAGGCATTATTTGTTTAAAGAATAATAATGTTTAAGCTAAAGATTGGGCTTTTAAAACCTGACTGATTATTTAAGACACTTACAAAAATACTTAATTGCATTTCTGTCAGGCTGACTTTTGAAGAGACAATTTCCAACATCCTTTGTTTCCTGGCTCTTTCAGACCATGCCACTGCGTCATTGTAAACCAGGCATCGTGGGGAAATATCCTCATCTCCACATGAAACAATTCAAACTTGTACAAAATGTAACAAAACTCAGGAAGCGCTATGAAGGACAGAAAGACAGCCTTTACCTCTGTAATAGGCAAACTGCAAGTAGTCGTAATGGAGGGGAAGGAAATTTTCGATGGGTGAAATACGGCCCGAACGTGTGGCGAGTTCTCGGACACAGTCATGTTTGCAGGCCAGGACTTGCATGTAGTGATCTGCCAAGAAACGAGGGAGATGACAGTCTGAACTGACTGGACTGACAGACAGAGGTTAAATCTCCTCAACTGAAGGACATGCAACTTAAGCTGCTCTGGTCTAGCAGATGACTGGGCACCTGAAGAGCTTCCTAAAGCTAATGGAGAGTTGCAGTCGCATCTTTGCCACCCTTGAGAAATGCCGTTTTCCTCCTGTCAACTGCAGAGGGAGCCTGAGCATCTCTTTTGTGTGCCAGGAGCTGCTGCTTCTGCCCAGGAAAGACAGATGGGTGCAGGGATGTGCAAGTGGCAGGTAGCTCTTTAACTCCAAGAGCCAAACCAAAGGCGAGGACACCCACAAACCAAGTGGAGATGTGGCCACATATGCTGCCACAACAAAGCCATCTCTACGCTCCCTTCAGCTCATCTTTAATCCTCTCTGCAGCAAAAGAGCTCCTGAGGGCACAGGGAGGTTTAAATAAGTGTGGTCAGTGCAGCTGAGCGAGACACTTGCACCATGAGTCTGAACGGTCTAAGGTGCAAATATTGGCAGCAAAGTCCCCATATTTGCTGCTTCTCAAAGATGAAATATCTCCCAGGGAAATGCAAACACGTGGTAAACATCTGCCATTAGCAAGGCTTCTTAATTGGTGGGAGTCTACAATATAGGCGTTATATCAGCTGTCCAATTTCAAAGCCAATGCTGACATCCGATTCCAGTTCAGAGCCTTTGTTGCAATGTATTTACAAATCTGCTTTGCTTGCTCTGTCTCTATACACCACTGAAAACCTTAAACAACAAACACAGGCTTGAAAAAAACACATGTGCTCAGCTACCAAAGCATTTCTCAGAGCTGCCAAAAAAACCGCCTGAGGAATTTGCAAGGAAATCAAGTGGAAACTCAAAACAGTCCCCATTTGCTCTGGGCAGGTAGTCTGAGTAGTTATTTGATTTACCATACACACCCAGGGTATTACGTTAAGGAAAGCAAGAAGGAAAAGGACATAAATAATTTTGTTGTAATTTAAACTTATTTAAGCATCCCAGACCTGGAATAATCCATCACAGAGAAGCACTGCTTTTTCTTGGTACTGTCAAAGGTGCCCTAGAAACAGGCAACATAGACTGGAATCACTGAAATGCATCTATCCCTGGGCTGGAGAGGTGAGAGCATTTCCACCTCATGTAGCAACACAGCTTGGAATTGAAAAGAGAAATGAGTTTTGAAGAAACTTAATCTCTCTTTTCTTGGTGTATTTGTGTTCCCACTACCTGCTGAAATACCTGGGGCTGGGTGCCCTGGACCCACAAGTAAACTGGGAGTTATGCTGTCCTGTAAGCAACCACTTAGTTCCCTACAGCAAAGCAGTTGCATTACGTATCTCATTTCCCTCTGTGTGCCCTCACTTCCCTGTTTCATTGGGTGCCTGAATGGCCCTGGGGTTTGGAGTTGTTATTCCTAGGCATATCTGGCCAAGCCTAGTCACAGCACTTGCAGAGACCATCTGGCTTGTTCTCACTCCCAGGCGATGTGCTGGGTTGAGTATCACCACAGCATGACCATGTCTGCACTCCACATGGTCCAGCACAGAAACATCTTCTCTGCTCACTGAGACTGCACTCAACTTGCACAGCACAGAAACCATTTGAGACCAAAACCTGTCTGACGAGCAGCAGCTTTCAGTGAGAAGGAAGACAGTTTTTCTTTGCCACAGAAGGCTGCTCTCATGGAGGGCTTGATTTGGGCCTTGGTGTCCTGGTCATGGCTTTAAAAACAGGCACGATCAGCTAATAGTTCCACTGGTACCAAGTCAGCCCTTAGAACACTTCTCATAGTTTTCTGCATGGATAAATAAACCCAACAAAGACAGCTTCCCATCCGGTATGTTGGTGGTTTCTCATCTTGGTCATTCCAATTAGATTTCCTGTCTCGACACAAACAGAATTACGCAAAACCAAAAACAATCTACATCTGAGTGAAGTATTTTCCACACAAGAAGCAAAACTCCAGAACCTGATGCAACTCCAAGACCATGAATAGATAAATAAGGTTTCTGTCACCAAACATTTCTTAATTTATTGCTCTTCTTTCCCTTACAACTAATTAAATGTAATCTCATTTCTACCGAGAATGAACCATTTTAATCTCCTCTGGCTCAGAGCCATACATGCAAATCTGAAGATTACATAGCAACGTTCAATTCTCTCCAGAGATTTCAGTCAAGATCATAATTAGGTGGGCCTCCACTAATGACAAATCCATCCTTTTGGATGGGGAGGAAATCTATGTTCTTAGCCTTTTTGGCAACTTTCCTGGCCATCTGGAGCATGGCCAAGAGGACTCTGCTGCTCTCTTCATATGCACTGAAAAACGGAGAAAATATAAACAGAGACCAGCAATATCTAGATTCCAGTGAGGTATGTGAGACTGGGTACAGGGGGCAACCAAGGCAGTTTATGTTAAAGCACCTACACTTCCAGCTCATACAGAATGCTCCACGCATCTGGATCGCAGTTCTTCTAGCCCAGCTTCTATTCAGGACCAAAATGAGATGCTCTAGTTCCCTGTCTTCCGGATTTGCATTATCTGGCCTTCCAAGTGCCTCCTGCACCCATTACTCACCAGCAGCAGTGATGGAAGGGAAGACACTTCAGCAGATGCAGCCAAAGGCCCAAACTCAACAATTAAAAACATTGCAGGGCCAAGGGTGAGAATTCTAAAGATGCAAAAAGACCTCACCTGCAATAGCTTCATAGAGGCCAGCCTTATAGTCCAGGTATTCATGCTCCTCAAATCTCTGTGGTCCCTCGCACATGATCTGGCAATCTTCATCCTCGGAGTAGTACCCTTTCAATGCGCGTTCCAAGAACTCAATGGCCAGCTTGTACTCCTCCTTGTCATAGTGCCTTACTCCAGCACTGTAGTCCTCCTGCAAAGTAGGTAGGCAGAAGTCAAGATCCTGAGTGCGCTATGCTGCTCAGACCATAGCATCCTGCCCTTGCCAATTGCAGGTGCTTCTTAAAAGAAGGTACAAGCAGGCAGGAACAGAACAATCTCCCCAGGTACTCACCAGATGTAAGCGGTTGTACCAAACTGTGTTTAAACCATCAATGGACTTTTGGACCAGTGGAACCTCATAAACCTGCCTAAAAGATGTTCAAAAAATGCGCACTTTGGGACATGGTCTAGTGGTCAGGGAGATGTTGGGATGAAGGTTAGACTTGATGATCCTAGAGGTCTTTTCCAACCTAAATGATTCTATGAAATGCTCTTCTGAACTCCTTCATACTTACAGAATCCTCAATGCCATTGCTGGATTACGCATTATGCGAAAAGCCATTCCTTTTCTTTGTTTTTACCCCCCTACCCAACAACTATGAATGCCAAGGGAAAAGACTGTTCATCACCCAGGCAGATGTGTTTTAGAATGGCCCCTAATGAGCACTCCATTCATTATACCAAATGGCCACTCCTGCTTCCTTGTGTCTTCTGAAATCAGAAAGCTGGGGGTGGCCCTGCCATTTGTGTTGGGCTTTTGCTTTGGGGAGGTGGAAAAAGCAGTCATTCTCCTGCCTGTCACCCTGCACCCTCAGCAGCACAGCCACTCATGTGCATGTACTCTGCCCAGCCACTCATGTGCATGTACTCTGCCCAGCTGGGAGAACCCAGCTCAAAAGAAACACACATAAGCCACATCTGTCCGTTAGTGCCCACGGAGGCATCCGTTACATTCACAGCCGTGGATGACCCCAGAGTTCCCTGAAAGGAGGGACTAGGTTGGGGATGTAGCCATCAAAGAAAGAGCAGAGAGTGCTTTGACAAAGCGGGAGCTGGCTTGCCTTAAAGGAGAGTGCTTAAAGGGGGAGTTTGTTTTGCTGTGTTGTAATCAGTCCCCATTCACAGATGGTGTTCTCTTGGCCTTCTAAATCTTGTCTCTCCAGACTGCCTGACACTTAACCCAGACACCTCCCAAGCTCAGACTCACCATGTGCTGCTTGGCTTCCCGGTCAATCAAGCTGACCTTCCCTGCCGTGGTCTTGTAGTTCTCAATGTCCTGTTGTATCTCCATGTGCTCAGGGTTTGCCATGAAGAAAGTGTGAGCTGCATTTGCTGCCTCCTCTAGCTTGTTCAGCTGTAACAAGATAAGAAAGACCAAGTGAGTTAGTGATGTGGGACAGTGAACACAGTAGTTTATGGTGCACCCTTTTGACACCACTGGACTGGGCGACGATAAGGATAACCAGGGAAAACCTGAATGCAGAGGCTAAAGAAAACAGCTGTAATGAGAGTAAAGCCCAGTGCAAAGGAAATTGGAAGAGCTGGACTTCCCAAGTCACTCATCTGTCTGCAATGTGGTCAATCAGTGATGGGTCTGTTTTCCAGCTGAACTGGTACTCCAACCAGGTATTCCAACCCCCTGCACAGTCCCAGGTGGAGAGATGCTCTCATGACATATGAGACAGAGAGATGGAAGGTAAAGGAGCTGCTGAGACTGCTCTCTCTATAAGCCTTGGAGGCTGAGCCATGTCCAGAATAAGTGCTTCTGCTTGTAGATGGGGACTTGGGACCATTTATTAAGCTCAGTTGCGTATAGCTGCAGAAGGCCAGACTCTGTTGGTAGCGGCAGAGATATAAAGAGTTTATCTTGGTATATCAAGTTACTTTAGAGTTAGAGATTCAAAACCGAGACCAGACACTAGCTTCACCCTGGAGAAAGCCTTGTAAACAAACAAATGCTAGCGCTAAACACACCCACAGCAGCTGCTGGGAGCTCAGGAAGCAGGACAGATGTTCAGGTGAAACATCTGCATGACCTAGCAGGAGAAAGGCCACTTCCATGGCTAATGCACTTGCTCCTGAAAGCAAACCAACACCACTGAGTACCAGCAAGGTGCAGAGTGGTCTGCACTGTGGTCTGAGCAGGCTCAGCAACCTTGTGAGCCAGTACCAGGCTAATGCTAGCCCTGGCAAGGCTGTGTCCAGGTGGTCTCCTTGATGGTGAAAACCACACTGAATCCTGTGCCACTGCTTCTAGGCTCCTCCTGAGGCACTGAAGCCAGCTAGCTCAGGCATGTCTATGCTATGCTGCTGTCATGGTACAGCAGCTCACCTGCAGAAACCTGAACACTTACCCACTGGACAACTCCACTGCCAAGGTAATGAGAAATGAAGAAGAGACCTGCAGAGAAGCATGAGCTTCACAACCTGTTATCCTATGCCTAGAGCACGGTAGAGAGTCCCATTGACGTGAGGTGAGGCCATGGCTGCCCTCAAGACCCTGCTCATGCCTGGGAGACAATAGTGGCTTCCTTGGGACTCCTTAACACTGCTTTAATACTTGAATGCGCTTCACAAGCATCAACTATAGCTTACCTTTCAGCCAAGCCATGAGAAACACCCAAAATCTCTGTCAATGAGCCCCCATGACTCCCTAGTAACCTGCACTTCTCCTGGGCTCAGAAAGTGCATACAAACACTCATCATCTCTGACATTAGCTTCAGAGATGTGGCTGAACTGCCAATTGTCTGAGCAGCCATCTCATCAGCAGGTTGCTTGCTACCTCTGCAGAAGCGTTTGCAACTGTCTTTAAAATTAAAATAAACATCAGATAATACATGAACTGTTGAACCAAATGAGATTGACATTTGGGTGAAATCACAGGGTCTTCTCCTTAAGGAATGCCCTGTACATATATGTATATATATATATATATACACCCTATGGCAATTTTCCTTGTGTGGCTTATGAAAGTTTTGTGTTGAAATACTAAGGGAAAAAACTCAAAGGATTTGCTCAAGGCACTTGGCTGCAGCAACAGCATGGCAAAAAAAGTCATTTTTCATGCCAAACGCTCGCTGCTCTGAGCCAGAATAGCTGGAGTGGGGCAAGAGCAACAGGTTTGATTCAGTTGGACAAGGAGAGTCCCCCTGGAAGCACCAAGCCCATGCATGAAGACATGCATTATTTTTGCAAGGTAACCTTCTCTAAGGGTGGTGTGGAGGAAGCAAGTTTTGGCTGCAAAGGAAGCACCTGATGCCCTTCAAATTTCCACTTGCAAACACAATTTCCAAGTGGCAAATACTAAAAAATTACTGTAACAGTTTCCCTTTGGCTTTTCCTCAAAATGAGATGGAATTCCAATGTACAGCGAGCTGCTGAAAACAATTTTTGCATTAAAAAGAACAGATAGAGTCCAGGTGAAGGGCTAGGGAAGCGGGGGAGATGCGGAGCACTGCAGGAAAAGCACTGAGCCTCCTGGCGTACAGTGAATCCCCCAGAGAAGTGCCCACTGCTTTCATCTGGGCTGTTCAGATTAGTACAAATGCAAACACAGTCTGCAGAGCAAACAAGGGGGCTACCATCAGTCAAACTGGTGGCAACTGGAGACATCACAGCCATTGGAAATCACTGGCTGAGCTTGTCAACAATGCCTGAGCGATTCTGATCAAATCTGCCAGGGGATTTGTGAAACTGGCACTTTTATATCAGACAAGCCATTCCAGATACACTCTCAAAGTTGCTCACTGGGGCATGGAGACTTTTTGAAAGCAGGTGCGTGGACACACAAAGACCTTTGGGAGGAAACGCCCAGCCACCGCCACAGGGCCAGACCCACACGAGGTGGGCACTCTCCTAAACCCTCTCTGCTGCTCCGCTGCTCCAGCACAGCCAAAATTGCTTGTGTGGTTCCCAGGACTGCCAGGGCAGAGCTGGCCGACAAAGCATGCGGGAATACCTCCAAAAGCGAGATGAAAGCAGCGGTCAGACGGCATCTCAGCCCACTGCCCAGATCTGCCCTTTGAACACCAAAGCACCATTGTGCTGCAGTGCCCACAGAAACGCAGAAAATTTGCCTTGTGCAAACTTCAGATGTTTTTCAGGATTAGCTCTGTGCTGACAACATATGCAGGGATGCCAGCTTTCACTGCAAGAACAAGATCTATTCCAGTCCTTTGCTTGGAGTCTTCCTAAGGACACCACTCTCCAGAATAACTCCTTGGCTTCCCAGCAGGTGAGCAAAACGACCGTAAGAAATTTTTATCCAGGACAGCACAAAAAAAGCCAAACCCCTTCAGTGTAGAATTTTTTTTTTTTTTTAAAGCGACATTCCTATTCAGAAACACAGATCCCAACCTGAAAAACAATCTCAACACAATTCCTTCCTAGAAAAGCTCATTGCAGCTGCATTGCATCTGATACAGGATAAAGGACAGACCAGAGCATCTCATGATGGGAATTTTCAGGTCATGCTGAGTGCAGGTGGGACGGCCGCTGCAGCTGGTAATTAGAGAGGTTGAGATGGGGCAAGAGGTTTGTTGGAGACACATGAGCTGCAGACCTGATCCAGACGACTGCTATTAAGCTACTATTTAACTGCATTCTTCCACACCACACCACAGATTTCTATTCACAGACAGCATCCTGTCTGTGCAGACTTAAAAGGGACCAAATGCATCTCAGCAAGGGAACTGGTCCCTCGTGACACAAGCTGAAATAGCCTGTTGTGGGATGTTCTCTTTTCCTTTTGTTCTAGCTCATTTTCAGAAAGCTGTCAAAAATTCTAATAGATCCTAGTATGGCCTTAGTTCTTTCTGGATAAAATCCACACCAGTGATATAGGAAGAGTCTGACTTCAAGACACAACTGAAAATTCCTTTCCTACCCTTGAAATGAGGCTCATAGAGCATCTAATCCTTCTGGCTCTTCACAGCAGAGATGACCTTTGGAGTTTGCTAAGTGGACTCAAAGCAGAACATTTCAACTCAACACTTTTCAATTTATCATGTCCTATATTTGCTTTAGAAACATTTAAGTAATAGAAAGAAGCCAACAGCTGCTAAGTTTTGGGGAGTTTTTAAGTGGATGTGTGTATATAAAAGCAAATTCCTAACTGGTAAGACATGTTCAGAGTCCAGCACTGACATTAATTATGAAACACTCTGGGAAAACTTTTGCCAAAACACTCTGAATTCAAGAGGAGCAGGATATTTCGGTGTTTAAAAGTCTGGACTGGGACTCAGGACACCTGGACTCAGTTCCTGGCCCTGTCACAATCTCACTGTGCAGCCACTGGAAAAAAACATTTTGTTTTCTTTGTGCCTGATTTTCCATTGTTTTTAATGAATTACAATAAAAGTAATAGCATTTCTCCCACAGGGTAATCACGTTGTTTATTTAGATGGCAAGCAACTCAGGGACCGTGAGTATATGCAAGCATGTAACACAAGGGGATTTTGATCTTTGTACAACCATCACCGAATGAAAATCAGCAAGGAAAAAATGACAACGTAGAATCACAATCTCAGTACGTGCTCCGAGGTCTACTTGTTCATCCCACTGGAATGAGACTGTTGGACTATCGCTGCAGCTTTGCACCAAACCCTGTGTATTTTGGCCAGAGAAGACACATGAAATCAGAACACCAGTAGCGAGGGAGCCGTGGGAACACCTTGTCCATTTTGATTTTACCGTGCCAACGGCTAGCGCCAAGAAGGGGAAAACACAATACTTCCATGCTTCTGGGTTTTTGATGCTGAAAAATATTCTTTTTCCTCATTCAAATATTAGGAGTGTCTCATTTCACAGAAAAACAGGAAAATTATTTTAAGCAGCAAAAACTAAGATTAAAGAATTTCAGCAAATTGCAAATGCTTGGTTTCATTCCCATCTGGGACAGTGCTGGCCTGGACTTCAATGAGACTGTGACTTCCAATGTGCAGCAGTGCCTTGGATTAGGAAGGCTGTTTTAACTGCAGCATTAGACAGGACCAAACACAGGATGAAGAAATGACCTTCAGTGAACATCTTGAGCATTACTATACAATTGATGCCAATTGTCATTGATAACCATTGAGAAAATCCATTATGGAGCTTTCACGGGCTGCATGCTGAAACATGTAATATAATGTTAATGGTCCCTTAATAGTTCATTGCCATTGTGGTACCTGTCAAGCTACTTATCAGCCAGCAACTCCATACTGAGCAATCTAATTTCAGCTCATGCTGAAGTTTTCAATGCAAAAAAAAAATAAAAGGATGAAAGAGGTGCAAAAGTCAGAAGATTTTAGAGAGAATGTAGCCAAAGCACTACTGATTCTGACTGCCTGAGAGAAGGGGTGACATGATATAACCAAGATCTCAGACTATTTTTCACAATGAATTCCCATTTCATTGAACATATTATCAGATATTGGCAACTGTCATGCATTCTGCGTGACTGTCATAATCCAATCCGTTTCTATATTAAGATATCTTCAGACAGAAGTAAGACATAATTTAAATTAAAACTTCTTTTGGGGGAGGGGAAGAGACGTAAGGCTTACACACCGGAAAATGTATCAGACCCCTCAAAACCCCAGCGTTTCTTGCCATGCCAAGACTGGACCTACCTGCACATAACCTCAGTTAATTGCAAAGTGCATGAGCTTGGCATGGAGCTTGTGAGAAAAAATTTCAAACCATTCGGCTGACCTAGAAACCAAAATCTCAAACCTCTCAGACAACTCTTGGTTTACTGAACAGATACTGTTTTTTAAAAAACTTTTCCATAGCTCTGCTGCTGCTGTGTTGTATCAAAGGCTTAGTGCACAGGGCTCTGCAGAGGAGGGAGGCTCTGGAGTTGGTAAGCCCAGATAACAAGGGAAACAAAAGGTTCAGTGTCATGAAGGATTAATCTCGTTGTGTCTATGCAGAGCTTACTGCCTGGGCAAGTGGAAACAAGTAGTAGTGAGATGGCTATAAATAGCACGTGACCTCATCTCAACTATTTGAGACTCAACTATTTATCTATTGCAAATAGAGAAGGAAAAAATTATCCAGAAAAGTTAATCAGGAATTTTCCCTCTGCTGATGGGATCACACATTCACAGAAAGATGCCTGAGCTGTCTGCAACTCACAACGGCACCCTCGGACCCTGCAGAAACACTACAATCAGAAAGCAAGGCAAGCATATGACAAAAAAGGGCCTTAGGGAAGTGTAGGGAATAGGTACTGAGTGGCAGATGAGAAGCAGCCTTTGAGTTCATTAACACACCATCCCCTGCTCTCCAAAGAGTTTACTAGTTTCTTGTTTTCCAATTCAAGATAAATAGGGTTGGTTCCCGTTCTTGCTACTACTGTGATGGGGCGCAGTAGCGATGCCCTTCTGGAGGTTCTGCAAGCATCTTTTCAGAGGCCTTCTCCATTTTTGAAATGCAGACAACCTCCAATGTGCTTTAGACTGTCCCTTTCAGGCCACCTCAGCGTGCTGTGTGCTGCTGCTCACCAGTTGCTTTGGTAGACCCAAATCCAAAACACAACAAATTTGGAGAACTGGCACAGGGAAAACTTCTCATGTGAAAGGAAACTTAGGAAGGGTTTGAGGGTTTTTGTCATTCCAGCAAGCAATTTTTCAGTACACAAACATATGCAGATTGGTAGGTACATGGTCAAAAGATCTGACCAGATGTTGAATTAGTCTCCAGAAAGTGGCAGAGACTTGGAAATTTAAAACCAAACTGAACAAACCACTTCAGTATTCTTCATAGAACAAATTATTTCAATTAACTAAGACAGAAATCAAGTTTCCTAACGAAGCTCTCACTTGAGCCATGCTGGCAGTAAGTGTGCACATGTAACATGCCAAGCAGAGTGACCACATCCCCCTGCCTGGAAAGGCCATTTTGCACTGAGAAATCAAATTAGACTGAGACACTGCCTTCCTTCCTTCCTTCCCTCTCTGACATGCTCCTCTTCAACTGTTCCCAGGCAGGTAAGAATGAAGATTTTCACACCTTTCTGGATGTGCTTCAGTGCACACGTGGTGTAACCAATACCACACAAGGAGCAGGGCATTACTCACAGCAAGTGACTTGCAAAACCGTTTCCCAGCAGGAAGGACCCTTCCCACATCAATCTCAAACACTCTGAGGCATCGCAGGACTCATCTGCAGAGCAAGCAGTGGGAAATGTGTTTGTGTTTACTGAACCTTCAGTCTGACTGTGAAAAACAATTGGAGCCAGATTTTGTCCTGCATAAACACTCAGTTCTGTCTAACGTACTCTAATGATAGCTAAGTTGTGTGTGAAACAGTATTTCCAAAAAGGACAAATTCCTAGAATATGCAGTGCGGGCTTTCATAGCAAAATCCAAAATCCCTAGAACTCAGTTGTTAAAGCTTGAGTAAGAAACCTCTTGTAGATGGGATTCTTCCCTCCATGTCAGTAGACAACAGCCGAGATCACAGATGGGGGCTGGCAGTACATGGATTTCAGCACACCATAGAAAAAAAAGTCACTCCTATTAGCCGATAGCTGGCCAGTTGTCCCCTTCCCTCCAGCTGCAAACATAAAATCACGCTGCCAACACACGATGCCCACGCCACAGTGGTGCAAAACACCTGCACCCTGGACCATGTGCTCTGAGCAGCTCCTCCAAAAGCTGTGTCTGGCTAGAAATGGGCTTTCTCTATTTTTAAGGATGCCAGCATAATGTGAAAGCTAAGTAAGAACTCTCCTTATAATTTTCACTGGAAGAGGTGGATGTACTCAGCTCTCAGGAACCTGCACAGATGGTTACCCATGAGGCTCCTACACCCCAGAGTTTTCCTTGGTCCAGTAATTAGAGATGAGTCAGTGGCCCTCAGAGACGAGTAGCAGAGGAGAAACAATACATTACAGACTAATGGCAACGAGCAGCACTAGATACTAAAAGGCTGAGGGTTTAAAGCCAGCCAGGCTTTCCAGAGAGGAGGTTTTCTCATTCATGTCCTTCCTCCGGTTGTCACAGCATCCCTGCAGCAGCCCCAGTCATTGCACACCTGGGAAAGCATCAGTCAAAGATTAGCCTGTGCGTTTTAAACTAATGAAATTGAGCAGCTGGGAACAAGCCCTACGTGACTATCAGCTCCTCATGGACCACCAGCAAGAGTCTCGTGGGCCACAGCCTGTTAGACAAATAATGAGCTTTCATCTGATACACTGACTAATAATAGAGCAGCAGGTGCTCCCCTGCAGACAGTCTCAGAAATAGCTGGGAGGAAAGAGGTGAATCTTGCTAAACCTGCTGGCAAAGAGCATGTGCCCATGAAGGAAGGAAGGTCAAGGCTGGAATGCTTCAGCCTGATTAAGGCTGAAAGTGATCCTGTGCTTTTATGGGAAAAACAGAACGAAACAAACTTGGCAGGCAGTTAAAAGGGCTGGGAGGTGCATGGTGTGAGCAAGAGTCACAGGAGGCAGCTCACAGGACACTCTCTCCAGCAGCAGAGGTGCCACGGGAACATAACAATATTCTACGTTTTCACAAAGTCCTCCAGCCTTAGGAACCTGAAGGTATCTGATCTGGGCCAGAAACAAAGCAAACTTATCTGTGATGAAAGAACTGAAGCAAAGTGATGACACGAGATGGAATGGGGAACGCCTGGGAGAGGGTCACTGCACGGTGCTTTTGCAGAGGTTCTGACAGTGTCTAAGATCCCAAGACAAGTATAATCCACAACACAGAGTCATCGGCACAGAAACAAACTTAAGAGTGTTTATTCTGAGGATGAAGGCCAAAGCACGCTGCAGCACTCCTCTATAAAAAGACTTCCCATCATTAAAGGATTTTGTTAGAACAACGGTGACACAAACTCCTCTCCCAATAAAGAGATGAGAGTTATGTTCACGTGACTGAATTAAGAAATACTACACAAGCGACGGTGGATAATCTAGGGGCTATGTATGACAGGCTGATACCATCTATTTCCTACAAGAATAAGGCAAAGCAGCTTGTTCTGGCAAACTGCTGGCTATCAGTACTTCTGCCTGGAAAGGATTGATGGCATTTCTCCAGTACGTTTGCAAGAATACATCAATGCAAGTCAGAGACTAGATCAAAATTAGCAGAGCTGTCACACAGTCTCTGTTTTCCAGATTCTGCATTTTTCCTGCTTTTATGTATCTTCCCACTCTGAGATCCATAAAGCAGCAGCTTTACAGTTTAGATGTGAATTTTCTCTAGCATCTTGCCTCTCTGGACATTGCAACTAGGTCGAGCTGCACTGGTTGATAACACCAGGCACTGGGGCAGACCCCTAACCAAGCTGTCTCCACATTGGTATCTCTATAGAAATAATTACTGACACACTTAAGAATAACACAACAGAAAAATCTGAGACAAACAGAAGAAGTCTCACAGCAGAACGTCTCCTCCCTTTCCTGGGTTTAGCAATGGCTCAGCACTTTTAAAAGAGTCAGACATGATGAGCTGTTGAATGCCCTCTAGGAGCCAAAGTTTCCTGTGAAAATGCATATGCTTGTCTGCTGTTACTCAACATGATCCAAACAGCTACATGTGCTCCCAGGAAACCCCTTTCTGAGAGCGTACACGGGTTACTCATCATGATCCTGGAACCAGGAAGCCACACTGATCTGATGATAAAATGATACTCCTTTTTGCAGCCCTTTTCTGATGTAAATAGAGTTTTGGCAAATGGGTTATCTAAGCTCTGACTTAAACCTGAAGAATGCCTCTCCCACCTCTCCCTTGAGCAACAGAAAGACCATCTCTTGAAGAAGGTACTGACCGACTCTGACAGTGATTATGGTCAGGTTCTTTTATTAATACCAGAGCATGTGTTTGAAAAGCAGCCTGCACAGCCCTGATGGTGGGCTGCAAACAGGACTGTTTGTGTTATCTCCACCTGCCCTGAGCCCTGAGCCATGATGGGGCCAGAAAGGGAGAAGCAAACAAACCAGAAAACCCAAGGAGGAAACAGGCTCATAGCATATCTATGCATCACCTGCTCACCCAAAACCCTTGACAGTCTTCAAGAAAATGCTTTTAATTACCAAGTTTTTCCCAGACACAATGTTTCTGGAATAGCTTTTCCAGGTCTCAAGTTATAAACCCAATGGATCATGACTTGCAACAGCTAAATGCTTGGAAACCACCATGGTGATAATGGACATTAGAGCACTACAGACTTGATTAAATAAATCACCAGATCACCATTCCAAATCAACAAGCATTTTGCAAAGACTAAAGAAGATCTACAAATCAGGGGCGGGCTTTGCTCACCGTGAGGGGAACTGACTTATCCCAAGGGGAAGCAAATTGAGCTTAGGTAACTTTGGAGAAAACTGCCATCTTTAATAAGAAACTTCTGTGCTGATCTGATAGGTTCACCATGACTGGGCCAGCATCAAGGCACTGCACTGGAAGCAAAACTTGAAGAAATAGGGAGAAAGTACAAGGGGGGATGTGAAAATATATCCACAGCCCTGCAATATAATCTCTGTTGGTCTGGAAAGCAAAGGAAAGGTTTTGCAAGGGATACTACGTGTATGGGCTGCCAAGCTAGTTCCAGCCAAAGGTTCACATATCCCAGGAACCTTTTTCCAGCAGTGGCCAGTGGTGAACACTTGTGGGCAGAGTGTAAGGACATGACAGGTACACAGTGACCCTCACACACAGCATATCATCAGCAAAAGCAGCAGATTACAGGCTTCCTGAATCAGGATTTGCCTCTGGACCACTGTGCTTAAGAAGCCAGTGGTGGACCTAACCTCCGGGGAGCTGTGTAATCCTTTCTTGAACACATTTATACAAGCTGCAATAAATAAGGGATTTGGTAGATTTTAAGACATCAGTATACTATTTTCACCAGACTAGATATGAGTGAGAAAGATCTACTGCTAGGCTATGTTAGAGTTTTCAGAAGATGTGGGGATGCTGCAAAATACACCGACACACATGTTCACACACCTGAAGGCAAGAGCCATTGCAGCAGCACTGCAAACTTCCTTGGGTTCCTCCAGCAGTTATTACACTAAAACTCAAACCCATCTGAGTAAAACATGGATGGCTTTTCCCACAAAAATGCACCTTCTGAAACGAAGGGAGATGACACAGGGCAGAGGAGTGGGCCCACAACCCACTCTCTCGTCCAGGACACTGAGGGCACATCAGATCTACAGGGTGCTCTCTTGGTGGACAGGATGAGTATGCTGACATGAGACAGACTGTGTTGATTTCATGGTGTAGCAACTGCCAGATGTGTTCTCAGTAAAATCCGACCCTGGAAATTCTGGAAGAGAGGTCCTCTTTCTTAAGAGCTTCTGACTGTTGCAGCTGAGGTTGACACACTGAACAAAAGCATGCTGAAGAACTCACCTTCATGCACTTCCACCTTCAGTTTATTGAGCACTACTGAAGAAACACATATTTCATTTGGAGAGGATGTAATCCCACCTTTGCAAAAGTGACTCCTGCCCTACTCCAGCTCCTCAAGCTTTGATGAGTACTGCTACTCATTTGAGAAAGGAATTGTTGGCTTTGAAAGAAGAGTAACAGCAGCCGCCAGAATGACACCTCTGACAGCCCAGGGACACATTACAGAGATGTGAACGCTGCTGCTTGGGCTCTTGGTGCAGCTCCAGCATCTCCTGTGGAGTTACACCAGGGCGAATTTGGCTCATGCTTCAGCAAGAGAGGCCACATACCACTTGGACAATTGCCTCCATACATGACACACACCACAAATCTCTGCTGGATTTGCTGCTTCTGTAATGAAAACACTTTGCTTGCTTTCCCAGCCATAGCTTGGTAATCATTACTAAACACTTATCAACTAGACGGCCTTCATTTCCTGAAAGCCTGGACCTAATTACACCAGGAAACGCTCCACTTTTTCTTCAGACACTGAGAAACGTTTCGAGCCCTCCTTCTACAAAGTCAAACTTTGCTCTGATTAGTAGAGGGGGCAGGACAGAAAAAATGCAGCCAAATCTCAACAGGCAAACTGCAGTGACTATTCACAGAGATGCCATCATTAATAACAATAACATGTCACAGCTATTTCATCTCCCCTTCCTCCCTTATTAATCTTAGCTGAGCCCTGTGAGGCCCCTGCAAAGAGGTATCATTTTCCACAGCTTGCAGGTAAGGAGTCCAATGTCTCACAGCAAATCAGAACCAGATCTCAGAGTCACCAGCTCCTAACACCATTCCTTGAAGGACTGAATCAAGCACCCTCAGCTCCATTTCTTTATCAGGACATTTGATCCAGCGGTGGGATGAGGGAGCCTTTGCCAAATGTGCTGCACACAGAGCAGCACTTTGAAATCCCTCCTTTGTGCCACGGGGTCAGCTGGGATGTTGAGTTACAATTGCTCGCTTGTAATGGAGCTCAGAATATCGCCATCAAATCAAACTGTTGGCTAATTAGCCTATTTAAAAACCCCTACAAATGCACAGTAATGGAGTTACAATGCCAGTAGCACCAAATCGCAAGATCAGTTTTACTCTGTGAGCTGCCACCCATCCCAGCAGACAGCCAAGCAGTGGCTGCGGGTGCTGCATCTGATGGGAGCGACCTACAGCAAACCTGCTCAGGGAAAAAAGGCGAGGAAGACTTGTGCTTAGCACAAGCTGTGCTTCCTCTGACTGAGGTTTCCAGGCAGTCTCACTAATCCTATTATCCTGGCTTGGGAAAGAGCCTACAACAGGCAGAGCAGAGCTGTGGGCCCTCCAAGTGCTGCAGTTTTCCCTTTGCAAGAGTTGGTGGAATGGCATGGGTGGGATGCACCAGCTCCTAGTTTAGCCAGTGCACATGTGGCCAAAGGGATAACCCATGAAGAAGTGGGCATGTGTCTCTTCTTGACGGCAACCAAGAAATGTGCCCTCTGCAAATGGCTGACCAGCAGCAGATCCCCCATTTCTGACTCCTGGTTGCTCTCCTACAGGTATCTACCTTCAGCTTTCTTCTTTCACCCAGACAAAAGTTGGATATAAGGCACAGACCTATTATCCTGGGCAAGAGCAGTCTATGGACTGGACTCCCGAAGACTGGTGTAATCCAGAAGGGAGGCCAGACCATCAGAACCAGCACTTCCCATTGATTACTCCAGCGTTGGTGAACAAGCACCAAACTGGAAGCATCAAACAGCCTCGACGAAACAGAGCTGAGTTTCCTTGTACCACCATCCTCTCTGGCCTCTCTCACAAACATGTTGCCAGTGATGTAGTTTATAACCCATGGTACATAATGCACAAGGCTTAGAGGTTGCAAGCCTGTGCCTGTAGTTCCTTGGCATGCCTGCCTGGGCTTCCCCTGCAGATCCAACACACCAGGGAAGTGCTACAGGTTCAGGGTGCTTTAGTAAAGCACTTCTTACTCCTGACATATTAAGTCCTGACCCTGCAGCTCTGCCATGCTTGTAGCAGCTTCTGTGGCCCTTCAGCAATGCAGGTCTTCTCATTTCAGGCCAGCACTTTTGGGAGTACAGTGCTTTTCGGTGGGGCAAGTGCTCCACCCCCGAGTAGGGAGGCTGCTGATCCCTGACACCGTGTCCCACATGGCTGGACTCAATGATTTGAGACAGCCAGCATGCTTTACTAAAGGCAAGTCCTGCCTGACCAACCTAGCAGTCTTCTACAGTGGAGTGACTACATCAGTGGACAAGGGAAGAGCAATGGATGTCATCTATCTGGACGTCTGCAAGGACTCTGACATGGTCCCCCACAACATCCTTTCTAAATTGGAGAGGTATGGATTCGATGGGTGGAGGACTGTTTGATGGGTAATGAGTTGGCTGGATGGTTGCATCCAGAAGGTAGTGGTCAATGGATCCGTGTCCAGATGGAGATGGGTGACAAGCAGTGTCCCACAGGGGTCTGAACTGGGACCAGTACTGTTTAATATCTTCATCAATGATATAGATAGTGGGATTGAGTGCTCCCTCAGCAAGTCTGCAGATGACACCAAGCTGAGTGGTGCAGTTGATGTGCCAGAGGGTTGGGGTGCCATCCAGAGGGACCTAGACCAGCATGAGAACTGGGCGCATGTGAACCTCATGAGGTTCAACAAGGCCCAGTGCAAGGTCCTGCACCTGGGTGGGGACAATCCTCATTATCAATACAGGCCGAGGGATGATGTGATAGAGAGCAGCCCTGAAGAAAACGACTTGGGGGTACCGGTGGACAAAAAGCTGGACATGAGCCAACAATGCACACTTGTGGCTCAGAAGTCCAATTGCATCTTGGGCTGCATCAAAAGAAGTGTGGCCAGCAGATTGAGAGAGGTGATTCCGCCCCTCTGCTCTGATGAGACCTCACCTGGAGTACTGTGTCCAGCTCTGGAACCCTCAGCACAAGAAGGACATGGACCTGAGGGAGTGGGTTCAGAGGAAGGCCACAAAAATGATCAGAGGGCTGGAGCACCTCTCCTACAAAAACAGGCTGAGAGAGTTGGGGTTGTCCAGCCTGGAGAAGAGAAGGCTCCAGGAAGACCTTATAGCAGCCTTCCAGTACCTGAAGGGGTCTACAAGAAAGCCAGAGAGGGGCTCTTTACAAGGGCATGTAGCAGTAAGACAAGGGGCAGTGGTTTTAAATTAGACAAAGGTAGATTTAGATTAGACATTAGGAAGAAGTTCTTTAATATGAGGGTGGTTGAGCACTGGAACAGGCTGCCCTGGGAGGTAGCGGAGGCCCCATCTGTGGAGACATTCAAGGCCAGGCTTGACTGGGCTCTGAGTAACCTGACCTAGTTAGAGATGTGCCTGATGACTGCAGGGGGGTTGGACTAGATGACCTTTGAAGGTCCCTTTCAACGCAATACATTCTATGATTCTATGATCTTAAAGGTCTTTTCCAACCTAAATGATTCTAATGGGCTCAGGGACAGGGACAGCTGCAACAGCTGCCTGCAGAACAGGACTTCAGAGAGGAGTCTTGTATTCACTGCTAGAACAGACACAGATACCTACCTCTGAGCAGATAAACGCTTGGTCTGCACAGATTCTTCTACTGGGGGCAGATATGGATAGAGCCAGGCTGGATGCCAGCCACAACCTGGACAAACTTAAACATATAGAACGTTAACCTCCAACTTCTGACACCCTCATGGCCCCACTCACTGGAAACCCTGTCGAGACACACTCCTCCACAACCTTCTTCATGCTTGGGGCTTAAAGCATCCGCAGTGTTGGATGATCTCCACTGGTCTCCCATCCAAGCACTGGCTCCTCAGTTTCCCAGCTCTCACAGGCACCAGGAAGCAACATCCTACAGGATGCGTGTGTCACTTGTAGGTGCAATGCAGGTGTTTACTCCATTAGTGCTTGCTTTGCTCTGCCTGCCTGAGATGGGGAAAGCAGCTGCTTGGTGCGGCTCCAGCCAAGGATGGCAGCCCTCTTCAGAGGGAGCCCTGCCAGCAACTGCAGCAGCCCAGAGCCTGCAGGGAGCCGGGCACGAGCATCGCACAGCGGCATATGCAGGCGGTGGTGCTTCTCGCAGGGATGTTGGCAGGGATCCCCCCGAGCACAGGTTATTACAGCACTGACACGTTCGGTATCCCCACTGCCAGCTGCAGCCCCACCACTGATGTCACCCGGGCAGCCTGAGAGACATTACCTGCTGTCTGGGGCAAAACTGTTTTCTAGTATGCAAAAAATGAGAAGCTGTCTGCCCTCGCTGAGGACACCGCTGAAGTCATGCTCTTGCCAGAAGTCAGTGCTTTTCAAGCACTTCCGAGCAGAGTCTGGGTTTCTGCTTTTAATTCTTGGCTCTGATTCTGACTTACTGGCAATTCTTCTACCAGTCACTAAGCATCTCCATGACTCAGTTTCCCTATTAAACAGGAGCACGAACCTTTTGGCCCTGGCTGCTGAGAGGCTGAATGACAGCATTTAAATACCTCAGATGACATTTCAGGACTTAAGACATTGCAAGGTTTTTCTGTTGATCTTAAAATCATGCACTGGTCTCCTATAAGAACTCACTCAATCCTTACAAGTGGCTCTTTGTCACTGTTCCCATCCACACCCTGGTTCCTCTTTGAAAGGCAAATACCATAAAAGGCTGTTTACATGGACTGAGATCTAGAAAGAAGTCAAATAGGGTCAGGCTCACTACAGTTTTGCTGCCCTGAGCTGTGGCCAGGGAGGGGTGGCTTCCCAGTCCCCTCATGTTCTGCAGGGAACAGCAGCCTGTTTGTCCAAGGAGACTCCAACGTGGGTGGGTGTCTCCTGCCCCTTCGCAAAGAAACATTTCATCTCCAGTGGAAATAGCTAAGATGGAAAAGGCGGATGATGCCAAGACTAAGCAAGAGAATTAGGAAAATAGCAAGCATCCCTAATCAATCATGCTTGGACAGTGAGGGGTTTATGTGCACAAAGACTTCACTTGAATTCTTTTTTGCATTTATCCACAAGAAAGAAAAAAAAATCTGGTGGCTGAGGAAACTGCCAGATGTTGATTCATTCTGCAAATGCTTCCATTTTGCTGAAAACCCAATCTGCAAACTCATGAACCCTCAAAAAAGAATCTATTTTCTTTTCAGAAAATAAAACCTGCAAGCAGCTCCAATGACATCACGTGACGTGGATGAAGGCAGAGGAACTCTGCCATCTAGCAGACTTCATGCTGCTAACTTTTCCCTGGCCTGGAACAGCAGAACTGAACTGGTCTCTCACTGTCTGGCACCAAGTCTGGGTTTTCCCTGGCACAGAGAAGAGAATGCTTAAAGAATCGGGTATGTCAGATTTTTAAAAGAAAATATGGCTAATCATAGAATCATTAAGGTTGGAAAAGACCTCTAAGATCATCAAGTCCAACCGTCAACCCAACACTACCATAACTACTAAATCATGTCCTCAAGTGCCACACCACACCTATTTTGAACACCTCCAGGGATGGTGACTCCAGCACTTCCCTGGGCAGCCTGTTGCAGTGCTTGACCACTCTTTCAGTAAAGAAATTTTTCCTGATATCCAGTCTAAACCTCCTCTGATGCAACTTGAGGCCATTTCCTCGTGTCCTATTGCTAGTTACTTGGGAGAAGAGACGAACACCCACCTCTCTACAACTCCTTTTCAGGTAGTTGTAGAGAGCAGTAAGGTCTCCCCTCAGCCTTCTCTTCTCCAGACTGAACAGTCCCAGCTCCCTCAGCTGCTCCTCACAAGACATGCTCTCCAGACCCCTCACCGGCTTGTTTGCCCTTCTCTGGACCCACTCCAGCACCTCAGTGTCTCTCTTATACTGTGGTTTATTAATAAACCTTAACAGTAAGGATCTTAATCATCACCTGGTTCACAAAGGTCCTTTAACTTGGTTAAAGATGATCCAAGGCCACAGCTGAGAGGGATAGAGACTAAAATAGAAGCCACAGAAGGCAGGGAGGTAGCCAGGATGTAATGACACCCTAGGGACTCACCCCAAACACCTGAGTGGAAACCACGAGCTCTGAGAATTCCAATCACAACCAGTGAGAATGATCTGCATTTTGCATCTCAGCCTAAAGACAGCACCTCCAGTACAGCAGCCCCTTAGAAACAGCTCAGAGGTTATTCCAGTATTGACTTTAAGAAGACAACAATTTAGGAAATCATCTATAACTTCATACCTCATCTCTCATAAGATTCAAAGCACGCCTGCCCAGCTTGACTTATCCACAAAACCTAGAGCCTAACCAGTAGGTTTGGCTTCCCAGAAAACCTAAACTTATGTTCTGGTTGCAGCAGGCAAGGGTACACCACAGTCCACACAGCTAACAGTGGGTTTCCCTGGTCCTGCACACCACCACGCACCGCTAACAACACCTCAGAGCATCCCACACTGCAGAGCATGGGAGCTGCACCACTTTCCAACACTTCTGTTCTAAACATAAATTTAGAGCCAGCTATTGATGGATTAAATATGAGGGGGGAGACCAAGTCACAAGTCTGTTGTCTCATTTCCTCCGCCTCTTGGCACGTGCACCTAACCATAATAATGCATTTAATTTTGGTTTTGTTCTCAGAAAGAAATCACTTTGGACTTACTTTCCACAAAGTCCTTCTGTTTGATTTAGTGCACAACAGCTGTTCATTTCAAGAAGCTGTTGGAAAAACATTCATCTGCTCCCAGCTCAGACTACTGTTAAAAACACTCAGCATACTTCTAAAATGAAAAAAAAAAAGTACAAATATTAAGAACTTTTGATAAATGTAAATGTGTTCTGGTCATTGCTGAGACTAATTCAAAACACAAATCACCGCAGGTGTAACTTCACTGGAGACACATGGCTTTCCACCCAGAATAAATCTGGGCCACAGAATAAAGTCCGCATGACCTAAATGGTAACTTGATTGGCAAACAGTGGCATGGGCAGACTTGCACAGCTAACACCAGTACTGCATTCAGCCCTCTGGGTTATTATTTACAGATGCTTCCTATGACGCCAACATCCCTCCCCTCCCACTCTTGGGGAGCGCTTCCCCAGTGCAGGAAGCTCCTGAGCCTCTTCCCCCTGCAGGGAAGCACGGCTCACCAAGCTGAAGCCACTCTACAAGCCCACGAAGCCAGGAACAGGGCACAGGTCTCTTCCTTGCGTTGCAAAGCCCAGCAAAGCGTGGAACGGTGGGCTCAGGCCAGAGCCTGTTTTGGGGCCCTGGGCTGTACCCACAAGCCCTCGAGGTCTGGCAGAGCACACTCAGCTCGCTGTGCCGGGCTGCAGCACAGGCACGTGCAGCAGAAACATCCCAGGAATGACGCAAATACAAAAAAACTGGTTTCCAGCGACAGCAGCAGAAAGCTCTCTGGCTTCCAGACCACAAACAAGCTGGAGACATTTCCCTCCGTCATCCTACTTGACCTGAGCCAAGCTCCTTCAGCCGCTCTCCAAAGGGTTTACCATGAGACTGTCCACATGTCTGATTCTCAGTTGCACACAGACCTGTCCTTCTGCTGGCAAGGTGAAAAGGCTCTGATTTATGAGGACTGGTGTCAGCAAAAGCACCGTCTTGTGATAGGTCAGGAGGGACAACACTGACCTCCAATTTTCCAGCAGCCCCAGGCTGGATTTTACACCAGACCAACAACAGCAGCAGCAGCAGCTTTTGACTTTTCTGGAAAAAATGGAGTTGCTTTGAGTGAAGTACTAGGAAGGGCCAAAGCCCCAGCTGAGCTTCTCAGTAGCTGTACACCTTAGTTTGCCTGGGCATGCAGGCAGGACAGGGTGAGCTTCTCACTGTTGCTCGAGATTCAAACTCTTCTTCAGGCATAGACTGAAGGCTGCCCATGGTGCCTGGACCCCTCAAACCAGGGCTGCAAGGCAATTGCCATATCTCACTCATGTGCCATATCTCATGCTCTTCTCTTGTGCCCAACAGGTCAGCTGGCTTCCATTAACTGCACAGAAGAGTAGTCCTCTTCATCAGCCTTACCAGGGAAAAGTTGTTACTTATATATCTGACGACAGTGGTCCAAAGAGCCTGCTCAGAGCAGGACCTCCATGCCAGCCGGCCAGTGTGGCTCCAGACACATACAAGAAGGTGGGTTAACTCCTTCTCCCAGGCCCAAGTCAACTGAGGGCTTTAAAATGCCCTCACCTTGGAAGCTTCATGAATGAGGTTAAGGGAGGGTGCCAGAGACCAAGTCTGGCAGAGGAGGAGATGGATACAATAAAGTTAGCTTTTGGAAAGCAGATGGGCCCAAATCATGCAAAAAGGCTTTACAATCCCTCAAGCAGGAAATAAGTGATGACATACTGTCATGTTGCTGTGTCAACAGCTGACACATCACAGCAGGATAATTTCATGGACTCCCACATTATTTTAAAAGCTCGCTTCGAAATTGCAGAGCTAAGGCAGAGAAGCTTCAGGCCTTCCAGAGCAATGGCTCTGCAGAAGACTTGCTGCTGTGGGAGACCTCAGTCCCTCAGGAATCATCTTGCACAGTGAAGCCGCAGCCAGTCCTGCCATCCACAGAAGGCATCTGGGGCTCGCCACAGA
The DNA here is from genome assembly GCA_013400335.1 of Eurystomus gularis. Taxonomy (NCBI): domain Eukaryota; kingdom Metazoa; phylum Chordata; class Aves; order Coraciiformes; family Coraciidae; genus Eurystomus; species Eurystomus gularis. The sequence goes on from VZZY01003034.1 coordinate 47,357, forward strand.
CGGCTGCTGATACAAGACCAAAGCACCAGCCTTCCTTCCCTTTCCCTCTCCAAGAAAACAGTACTCTGACCCAAAACGTGTTCAAAGGGTTCATTGTTGTCTGGCCAGCACACGTGATGCTTGAAGCTAGCCTGGAAGTCCTCAATGTTGTGGACAAAGTTCTGCATGTCTCAAGCAGGCTACAGCACTTCTGAGAGTCCTCTTTATCCTTAAGAGGGGCTTTTTGTTTGCTTTTAAGATTATGCACCAAAACCAAAACATTCCTCCCTCCTGCTGCTCACCCTCTCTTTCTTATCAGTGGCATTTTCACCAACAAAATCGCTGGGCTGTTTTTCTAAGGGTCTGCATATTTACTTTCTCTGCTTTTTTTCAGCAGCAGGATGCAGGAGTCAAATCCTTGAGAACTGGCCCACAGGGTTCTGCCATGCTGGAAATCAGGAGAGATATCTCCAGGAAACCTTGGATTTCATAGCTATGCCAACTGGAACTGTGTTTCTGCCTCCAGCAGTGGGCTCAGCACAAGACACGTACTTGGACATCAGCAGAAGGAACAAAGACCATGTTCCCTACAAGCCCCAGGGAAAAGCTACCCCTATTCAGCACAAATTCTGCAAAACCCATTTAATCTCTAAGGAACATCTCCATTTACAGCCTAGTTTCCAGCCCATGATATTAGAGACAGCCTCTGTGTAGCTGCATCTCCCATGTGGTTTTGCTTTTCAGAGTGATCCTGCCTTTGGAAGAAGTTTGCGGGAGTTATAAAGTGAGCACACACAACCCTCTCCCTGCAAAGCAACACGTTAGGAAGCAGTCTGGGCTCATACATCAGAGTGGTTTTGCTCATGAACCTATTCATTTACTCACACTAGCAAAATTTCCTCCCTGTTCCAGGTTAGTGTCTCCATCCCCTGCAGCAAGTGGGCACACGCAAGCATCACCAGCAGATCTGCTCTGAACCAGCTGCAGCACTGCTGGCCAAAGCAGGAGGCAGGATCCTGGGCCATGGCCGTGACTCACTCTTCCAGCCCTGCCAAAGAAGTAGTTTTGGAACGAGGAAGTGACAAGGAGATTTAAATGAGAAAGCTGGTGAAACAAAACAAAAGAAAATCCTCCTCAGCTCTCCTTGCTTGAGTCCATCAGGGGAAAAGAGGAAAGGGTGTGCAAAGTGTGACAGGTGTCAGAGCACGGCATGGTGCTGCACCAATAGAGACAGACTCTGGCCAAGCAACCTCTTCTTCCACCCAAGTGAAATGCCCTTTTCAGCATTTCACCACCTGCTCTAGTGGAGTGATGACCACGTCCACACTGCCACTGGGCACAAAGCATGCGAGCCGATGTGTAGTATGGGCATGTCAACATGCTCTATAAGGTGCTGCCAACCACACTGGTGCTTGACGAGCTGCCCTCACTACCCTCTGACGCAACATTAGAAGAAGTAAAGCATGCCCCAGATATTTCCTCCACTACATATAAGGCTGAATGGCTTTGAGTCCACATACAGGTGTATGAAAGCATCAAGACTTAGAACAACTACAGTCAATGGCAGATCTCCTCAATGCTAAGGGGAGCTCAAAGTCCAATCACAGGTAAAGATGCTCTAGGTTTCCCTGTTCTTTCAAAGCTGCTCCCCAAGCCCTCTCTCAGTTTGGCAGATGAAATCCAGCTGTTTCTTACATCCTGGCCACACAGCTGCTGTGCTAGCCAGGCTGGCACTCCCGCTGCAGCACAGATGCAGAGACCAGGTGGTGCTCAGCCAATGGCTCTGCTCCCCTCCTGCTCACATTTCTCCCTTTTTTGCCATGGTGACCCTCCCGAGAAAGACAGGGCTGCCTCGGAGCATCGCAGACAGGCTGGGTCACAGTGGTCCCTACACACCTTCTGCCCTCTGTGGCCAAGAGTAACTGCACAGCTTACGTGGGACAGCTGTATCAAACCCGCAGATGGGGAGAGGGGAACTTTTTAAGTTTCCCAGGAAGAAATCCATATTTCTCTTACTGTACTTTGACCTCTGTAATGAATGACTCTAACAAGACTCAGTCATATATTTAGCTGGCAAGAAGGAGTCAGAAGTACAGCAGATCAGCATCAAGCACAGCCCACAAATACCAACAGAAGAAATCTGAACCTAGGATGAGTGCCTTGCCCATAAATCATATTGCTGTGAAGAAACCTGGAAGCATGGAGATGCTGGTTCAGGCTGGCATTAGACCTGTAAGATAATTTCCTGCTTTGTGTTGGTTTAAGGCAGACTCTATTTTTCTGGTCCCTCAGGCTGTTGTCTGCTTAGGGAGATTAAACATATAATGTACTAATAATAAAGACTAGAAAATAATACAGAATGCCATTGACTTGGACTTAAAACCATCACACTGACCCAAGAGACCATTGTGCTAGGACCTACCCAGCTACATCCAGAGCCTCAGTGAGGACAGAGGTGAGAGTGGTACCAATGGCTGCTGTCAGCACCAAGCATGATGCCGGCTCACAGCAGCATAGCTGTGGTACGCACAACACCAGGACGTGTGCTGGTAAGGCCTAAGAGCTCTTCCAGCAGGACTTGGTCACACCAGCTCAACATCAGCGAGGACAGTGTGCAGCTTCCAACATAAACCCTGACGTTACAACTCCAGCATCTGCCAGTATAACTTCTAGTTTGACATGCAAAATAAACTACAACAATTAATTACACCTCTAATCATCAGCAGCCAGAGTTTCTGGTGCAAAACCTCTTCTATTAATTCTCCCAGACAACTTCTAAGGTAAAAAACTGTCATTGGGACTGCTAGGAAATGGAGACGAGTCACTTGGACTGAGTCTGCAAGCCAAGGAGAAAGCAGGCTGGCCATGGGAATGGACCTGGACCAGATCTGAGGTGAGGTAATGAGACCCTTGCCTTGGGGTTCACAGTTATTACAGGATACACATCCCAGAGCAGTACAACTGAGTCAAACCTGACCCCCGTTCCAGTGCTTATGTCCCTTATCCAGAATGCTTCCTGCAGGAAAATCCATTATATCCTGTCCCACACACACACACTTTGCCCAAAAGCCTTCTTTGCCAAGTTTCAGCCCACAGCTGAGATTTGATAGCCAAGTTAATAACTTGGGAGGTGTCACTGCAGAGTAAGGAGGCTGATGAAGTCAGGCTCACTTTTTCCCACAGCCCTCCGTGCCTGGTAAGTGGGACAAGCATCAGGAAAGGGAAGAGGATGCCATGCCATAGCCCCTGGGAAATATTACTGCATGACTGGGCGGGCAAGCTGGATCAGCTCCCAGGCAGGCAGGACAGATACTGTCAAGCAAAGAAAAGGTCTGATTAGGCCTTTCTACCACTAATAATATCAAAATAGCATATTGCTTTCATTGGCAGTCAAGCAGAAAATGATACAGTGCAAAAAAAAGGAGAAGCCACAGGTGAAGTGGACTGGAATAATGTGATGTCTGCAGGAACAACAGCTTTCAAGTGCCCTTAATACTCAAGTTTTTCTCTTGGATATTGGGAGGTCTGTGAGGTCAACTCCTACTCACCACCCCATGGGAACCCTCCCACACTCCCGCCTTTGCATTTGCTGGTAAATTGGCAAGTGTCTCCTCCAAGCTACAGCAAGCCCCGGGGAAACACGAGCCGGATGGTCCTCTCGCCCACTCGGATGTACTTGAGGAAGGACATTTACCTCCAAGAGCCACTACAGTGCACTTTCTTCAGTGCAAAGGGGAGCTTTTGGCTGCCATTTATCCCCGGTAATGAATTGTGGCTCAAGAGTCTGATCTGTAGGCCCTCAGCTCTTAAATCAAAAGCTGCAGAGGACATCTCCTTGCTGCAACACAGAATGACAGCTTAGACTTTGCCAGACTTCAACACCTTGTCTCTCCCACCTCCATCACACCCCACCTGCCCCACAGCCTGGACAGAGCCTGGGCTCTCTGAGGCAGGGAGGGTTTGGTAACATGCCTGTACACTGATGAAAAAACTAAAGCACTGACCTTTTGTGACTCCCTACTGCTATGGCAGCAAAAATAAATAAAAGCAGGAATACCAAAGAATTGAAGCAACTCATTGGAACTCACTAGGGTGTTCCTAAATCAAGGCGTTTTGGTTGGTTGGGTTTTTTTGGTTTTTTATTTTTCCAGCAGATCCTGTGCAAAATGCAGAGCACACTATGGGAGGGAAGCAGCACATACATAAGCATATACATAGCAGGTACCCTGCAGTGGGGGATAAAGGCACTGAAAAATCTTTGAGATGTTCCCAGGCCGCGGCTTCCTGAGAGCATTAGACCTCTTACCATCTAACACACAAGCGTGCTCACACACAGCAGCAGGCATGTTGCAACAGCATGCAGACTGTGTACAATGTTTGTACAGACCTACCTATATATAATGCGTATCTCATAACAAGGGCAAACTGTATGCTTGGCCTCAGAGCTAGCTGGACAGGATCAGTTTAGCAATGCACCTCAACTCCAGAGCTCAAAGAGCTAGAGAGAGTCCAGAAGTATTTTACCTTTTTCTCTCTACGCTGAGTGTCTCCTCCCCCATCACCCTTACCCCCAAAAGGCTGAATGTAAATCATCTCCTACGTCACAAGAATAACTGAACAATCTGGGCTGCATAAGGGCTTAGCACACTCCCGAGCTCAGCCATCCTTAAACCCAAACTTAGCACCAGCAGAGCTCAAGAAAGTGACTGGAAACACCCAGGTTGTGAAGCTCAAACCTCAGCCCACTCAGAGCTCTATTGAACCCGTGGCCCAGCGACTGATGCAGGGCCTGGGATAGTGGAAGAAGGCTTGGTGCATGAGCAATGCCAATTTGCCAGCCTGTGCAGGATGGGGGCTACAAAGGGTTAAAGGCAAGGACACTGGTGGCTGTGGGTGAGCAAGACAATGTAGTTGAGCCCTTCCCTTCTCTGGGATGCTAAGACAGGATGGCTTTTGCTGCTTTCAGTAGTCCATGCAGACAACAGATGTCTTTTCCATACACAAAACAAATTACTACCTTACTCTCAAGGAGGAGACACTTCCCTCCCACACATCCATCTAGTTAATGTACATTTACAGCTTGTCAAGGGGAGGGAAAGACCAGGAACCTCCACTGCACCTCCTCTGCTCAAAAATTTGCTTCCTATGAGCAAGCAGCCCCTTTGCTGCCGGAGGGCAGCCCAGCAGAGCAGGGTCCCCTGGGAGGTGAAGGGCAGCCATCAGGGCCAGGATTCGAGTTGAGCTCACTGCTGGCAGCACTTCAGCTGACTGTACTAGAGAGAAAAAAAAAAGTAAATTAAATAAATAAAAAACCCAGGGGCTGGGGAGTTAATGTCATTAAGTATCTGACAGCTGGAAAATGTGAGCAGCCATTGTTTGCAGCCCCCCTACAGCTCCTCCGGCCAAACAAGTCTGCTGAAAGCAGCAGTAATAAAGCATAAAAGCCAAGACTGGAAATAGTGACTCCCCTCTTTGCCCTGCTGCTCCCAGCAAGGGAACAGGGCGGCTCAGAGGTCACCCTGCCCTAGCTTATGGGCCCATGGTTTCCCTGCGCCCACATCCCCTGCCCTTGTCCCCCCTTGCTGCTTTGAGGCAGCGGCTCCGGGCTTTGTGCCGAGAGGCCTGGGGAGGCCACGGCAGGACCCTTCTCATCTTTCACCGGCTCAGAACAGCTGTGCTTCATTCTCCCATGCAGCACTGATGTTGCTGCTGTCACCACGGAGGTGAGCGAACTGCTTCAAGCACAGCTTCTGACCCCACTGAGCTGCCACAGGGAGGGAAGGAGCAAGCCAGCTACGCCCCCAGCACCAAAAACTCAAAAACATCGCTCTTGCCCTCTCCCAGCTAGAGACCCTAGGAGCTGCCGGATGCCAGCTGAAACAAAACTGGTTCTCTGCAGCCTGAGAAATGACCCTTAACTGCTTCTTGAGCATGCATGAATGTTTTAGCATTGGCTGCATGAAAAGAGAAAGAAATCCAGAGCTTAAGACAGATGCACCATCTTCCACGAGCCAGCAGTGGTCAACAACTCTAGGGGTATCAACAGCTTATTCACCCCTTAATCTTGAGGCTATCTTCCCTTCTAGTAGGTGAATTGAGCCCATGCCATGATCCCCATGTGCAGCCTGGCCACTGACCTCCTCCCAGAAGTACCCAGAGCCTCCCCCAGCATGAAACTGATCTGTTGGCAACCTGGGTAGGAGCGTGCTGGAGAACACTGCAAGAAGGAACCTAGAACTGGGGAGAAGATTTGATGGCAAATTTTGGCTTTTTTCCTTTAAAGCTTCCAGAAGATTTTCATTTTAAAAATCTTAACGGTCTTATTCTGGAAGTACTAAACTCAGGCACTGAAACTATACCTCACTTCATCTCCCAAAATGATGGGCAAGTAAACTTGGACTTTCTCACCTCATTGTGTCTCTGTGAACTGGCAGCATCCTTTACGAGTTTGGTGACCATGTTTCATAAGCAATCAGTGTCCTGGAGTGATAACACACACACAGCGAGGTGTCTCCTTAGCTTACTTATGTGGATCAAATCCTGTGAAATATTGAATGGCACCAGTGCCCCTTGACCTTAAGAGCTCTTTGCTCAGCACGTCATCATACGGTACAACTGCAACAGATCTACAGCAATAGCATGGCATGTACACACCCCCACGTACACACAACAGCAATAACTGAGATCCCAAAGACGTTCATTTTCTCATCGCTTCCTGTGCCGAGTCCCACACACTTCCACAATGAACAAGAGGATTCTGATTAAGGCAATTCACATGGGTATAAACCACATTTTCCCAGGCATCTTACTCACTGGATACTCACTAACTCCAAAAAGAGCATCAGAGGGAGGCTTGTTTCAAAGCCTTTGTGCCTCCTTCCAGGCCAGCTGCCTTCCTCTACCTTGCCTTTGTCCAACTGGGAAACACACATTTAATTACATTCATTTATGTTCAGGCCTACTGAAAAATAAGTGGATTAACAGCTGGTCTGGAAAAAGAATTTAGGTCTATAGCGTCATATCACAGCCTGTGTACTTGGGCTGCGATGTAATGCAGGCAGTGAGAATTCTCCTCTGCAAGAGGCACCGGGAATTTAACATTGCAGCACAGCCAGCTCCGCTACCTGCAACGCATTTAGCAGATGGCAGAGACCCACAACCTCATCCATCTACCTTTGATCTTACGGTCTAGTCCTTCCTTCCAAGTCTAAACAGCCATTTAACCACTGCAGAGGCTCAGTACATTTCTACAGATGGATCTAAATTGCTCTCTGAACTCCAAGGGTAGGAGCTGCACATAGTCATCTCCAGGCAGCAAAGGAGTACACCACTCATTCATACCCTCACTCACTCCACTGTCATCCAAGACACACATATGGATATTCTGCTTGAACATGGCCTTTCCATCACAGCAGGCAGTTAATGCTATAAACGAGCTGGCTGGGAGCTGACTACTTAGTTTGAACATCAACACCTTCCTGTTTGCACTTCCCACTAGAAAGCGTAGCCAGGCCAGAGCTGCTCAGCCTCCAGCTTCCCAGGAGAGGACCCCTCTGCACGTGGTGAGGAGACCAAGACTATGCAAGTCTTTCCTACCTCTAGACCTCAAAGTCCAGTAGCACAAGGTAGTAAAATGCTACCATAAAAAAAAAACCAACCCAGCCAAAACTCTGATGAAATTAGAGCTAAAGACTCAGAATGGTGAAGCACCAGGCATGTGCACCCCATGGGTGCAGAGACACCTGACCATACATAGCACACACTAACCATAGACCTGGCAGCGGTGGGACTGCTCAGTCCAGTCATCAAGGCAACACAGCTGGGACAAAATAGTATGTTTCCAGGCTGCCCTGCTGAAACAAGTTCTGCCTGCAGCATTTCTCAGCTGAGAGCACAGCAGTATGCAAACACAACCATGCTGTTTCCAGACCCATGCAGGTAACTGCATGGTGCTGTCCTGGATGCTGGCTACCACAGGACACTCACTTTGCACATGCTCAAAGCAGCCAGCCAGTGGGACAGCTAGAAACAGAACTCTAGGAGTTGTTAAGCCCAACGTCTTCCCTTCCAACCTATACCATACCAAGCTGCTGGCTCTCAAGAGTTGGTTCTGTGTGGGGAAGAAAAGAAGGGGCAGGAAAAAGAAAAATTTGTAACAACTTTTGCAGTCCAGTGAAAAAGTTCAGCAGCATTTGACAGACCATTAAGACCTGCATAAAACCCACTTTGCTTCAGGATTCCTCTGAGCTTTCCCTCTCCCAGCTTTGCTTGCCTCCCTTCCCTAGCATAGCCAGAATGCAGAGCTGGCATGCTCTTTCCTTAATTAAGCAACAGCAATTAGGCAACACATTTTTCAAGCGGTTCTCTCACAGCCAAGCTTGCTGTTCCTTGGGAAAAGTCTGGCTTCAGCATTAAACCAGCAACTGCGTTCAAAGTGCCAAATCACTCGGTCAGAAAGAGGGAGCTTGATATGTAAACAGGCTCGTCACTAATTACCCCATGCCTTTGAGTGAACTGCCCTGGCTTCGCTCCACGAGAGCCTCCGCTTCCTCAGGGGCAGGGCGAGCAGGCAGGGATGCTGCAAGAAGCAGGGGTTTGTCCAACGGTTAAGCCCCAGGGACATAACAGGAATGGCCTCACTGAGTCTTTAGTGTTGTACAAACCCAGCCACCACAAGGCAGTTACATGGAGTGGTCCCTCTCAGCATGGGCTTGGAGGATTTACCCATCTGTCCTGCAGGCTCTGGGCTGACATTTATTACAGCAGATTGCATAGGAGAGAGGCTGCTTTTCCCTAGTCCTTTGGAGCTGAATTCAGAGATTGCTGGCCCCTTCTCAGAAACTCCTTGGGAGGGACCTAGTAGGTCAGGGGGAAGGGGAGGACTCCATCCCACTGGAATGGAATGGCACCCTGCTATCGTCTTTGCTCCAGCAGGAACCAGAGACTCCATGTGATTCACGTGGTACCAAAAAAACATGTTCCAAAACCCCTGAGAAAAATGCTGGGCGGCTCTCACACAGACAGCATTCAGCAGCTGCAAAGCAAGCAATGCCTGGAGGACAGTGTCCGAGGCACCGTGGCTCCAGCTGCAATCCACTGGGAAGCAGCTGGAACAGCCACGCCAGCATGGATCTCCAGGCAGCAGCCCACTCTGTGCCTTTGGCTTCCACTGGCATGATAGAGCAAGGCCATCTAATCTATGCATTGAGGGAAGTCGCAAACAAAATTTTAAAAGATTTCATGTTGGTTTGGCTTTTGTTTTTTTTTAAAGTCATGGCTGTTCCTTCTCTGCTTCAGTACGGGTGAAGGTTGCCAAGGACACTCAGTAAATCACACACACGCTCCACTTCTCTCTGCTGAGTATTTACAAATTTCCAAAGTGCTGAACCTCTTCAAGCCATTCAGACTCTGCTTTCATCTGTAATATCCATAGTGCTTCTGAGACTTTCCTGCAGCTATCCTAAATTAACAAGGATTGGAAACGAGGCTTTGTCTTCACCCAGAAGGTCAATCACATCAGTTTGCTTCAAGATGACAAACAGGCCAGAGGAAAACAAACAGAAGGAGTTTCCCAAAGGAAGATAAATGAAGAGCCCTGTCCCAGAGGCAAAGCAAAAGACCTAAGCTAAGAAGGATGATTTAAAATAGTTATTCCTATCTGTCTAGATAGTGGTAACACATGGAATGCCTGGGTGATAGCAAGATACCTCAAGCTATGTGGGTTTTCCCTGCACTTCCAAGGAGTGGTTAAAGCATTCTTTGCTATTTTAGGAGAATGCCACCATAAAATTTTTGCATTAAAAATTAAATGCAGTTTTGCAGATCTGAGGGGAGTTGGGCAGCCCCAGTACAACCCCAAGTGGCTTCTCCCTAGTGCAGCCCACAACACCCCTGTTACGCTGAGAGCACAGCTGCCAGGGCAGGAATCCCACCCTAGGGAATGGGGGCTTTAAAGCCTGAAATCATTGGAAACCCCAAATAGCAAGTTCCAGATTAAAAGTTACCTCACTGGATAGCCCTCGTTCCACCAATATGGGCAACAGTGTGCACTGCATGTCCTGCGCTCCACAGGTTGCCCCATCTGCTACCACTCCTTCGGTTCAGTTCTCAAGAAGGCGATGAGCACTGGGAGCATGGAGGACCTCCCTTAGCTTTGAGTTCATGGCAGGTAGACTCCCAGCTATCCAAAGATGAGTGGGACATGCCCCACCATGTCATTTCAAGCATCCAGTACCAGCCAGGTGAAGGCAAAGCCACATCTCCAGCTATGAGACCAGCTAGTTCTGCCCTTGCAACTCGTGCTGCACAACAGGCTGTCACACTCCAAGGCAGACATCAAAAGATCAAGTGAAGAGAAAAATACGGTCACCAACAGTTCTCACTTATGGAGATAGAGGAAAAAAACATCAAAATGAGTGATAGTGCTCTGAGGGAACAGCACAGAGCTGGAAAGTTGAGCTTCCTTGCTCCTGCCAAGGCAGAAGAAAATCCAGCATCCCTTGGTGGCTTCCAAAATAGCCTCTTTTTCTAACCATCCCCATTTCTATCTACATGTGACCAGTGGGGAGAAGTGTCTGTGTGTCACCACTCACAGCCCATAACTAGCACTCACTGCACACCCCAGACCCTGTGCAGAGACTCAGATCACAAACCCCACAAGCATTGCTCAGGCTCTTGGTGTATGGTATGAAAATATACTCCAGGTGAAAGCAGACTATGGAATGTTTGCAAGCTGTGTTTTCTCAGCAGTTGAAAATAATCAAATATAAAGAAGCATCACGAAAGCTTCTTCACGGGCCTCACTTTCTAGCCAGTCTTCAACTCTCAAAGTAACATCCCTCATTTCTAATTCATGCACTGCTTCATTGCCTTTAATACCACTTTTCCCCAAATCTGCACTCTCTTTCCTGCCCAAAGCACTTATTTCCATTACCTCAAGAGGTATCAAATTCCAAACCTTTGCTGCAGCTTCAGGTTTTCACACTCTGGTTACAGACACCTCATTAGCCTCCCCACATCTGGTCCAGGCTACAAGGTGTTCGTTCTGCAACACACTAAAGTCAGTCAACACGACTGTCTGATTACATACAGGCTCCAAAATGTCTCATGTATTAAAAAAACCCCAAAGAAATTAAGCAGATGGCCTGCAGCACATTGAGGTTTGCAATTTTCTTCCTGGAAAACTTCTGGTAACCCCAGTTCCAAAAATAATACTAGGAATAGCCCTCCATGGGGGAAGGAAGCATTTTCTAAAAACCTTTGATCTCTGTGTTCCAGAGGAGGGAACTGACACATTACTTCTAACATACTGCTGGCTGGGGTTGCTATCTCACACCATAGAGCAAAACCAAAGTGGGCATTTAAATGTTGGTCTCCAGCTCCTGATAGAAATTTACTGTGAGGGTCCCCCCCCAGGATCTTTTTTCAATTAACAAAGGAGGAACATATCAGTTCAACTCTTCCGTAATCTCTACTATCATCTCTCCCCTAAACCACTGCTCATTTCCTACTAAAATTTTTTTCCAACAGTTCTCACCCAGAATTTTATGCAGGTTTGTATCTGCTCTTTTTGAATAGGTATGTATTATGAAATTTTCCAAATATAATGAATTTATCTACAACTACAAGCCTCAGTTTACAAGAGAAGCACAGAGACACTATGGAGCATGGGCATGCACTTGGTGAGAACTTTGGTGGTTTAGGTCCAAGGGATAAATCTAGGTAGTCAATACTCCAGAATGACCTTGGAGTGTCCCAAAGCTCCACAGGCTAAATGTCACACACACATGCGCTCCTCCCACCTATGTTTCATTGCAACCCAGAATTTACAGGAAAAACACTTTCCAGATTGGACCTCCTGCAGGCACCCTCTTCTCTGTGACTTGTCATCACTCTCAAGAGATCATCTATTGATGACACTCATTCTTGTTCATCTCCTCCCCTAAATCTTTACCTAATCAGTGTGAAGGCCCTTGTCCTCTAACCCCACTTCGCGAGGAGGCTTCCTTATTCTGGAAGCAGTATCTTCAAGTTATCACGGGCTCCTTCTGCCCATGCTCCATCAGCAGCAGAGCCAAGTCCTGAGACACAGGAGTACATTGCAGAGCTCACGTCCTCTTTCAGAATTGCCTCTGTCTGTAGAAGCCACAAGCTGACAGCACTAGTTTGGATTCCTTTCTTGGATGAAACCTTATTTGAAGCACTGGATCTTCTCCACTTCTTCCACTTTCCTTTTGTAACATGAAGCAATACTTTTTCCCCTAGAAAAACTGAAACTGGGAGCATGCAACCTTAATTTCAAGGTATTTATAAGTTTTGGCCCATGCAGTCTCAGCATCACCCTGCCAAGCAGTACTTGCTGCTTGGAATGCTGACAAAATGTAATCAGCCTTTTGAACTTTAACTCCACTACAGGAAAGAAGAAAAGGAAAAAAAAAAGGGGGGGGAAAAGCTGGGANAGGGAAAAAAGGAAAAGGGGAAAAAAAGGGGGAAAAGAACTAGGCAGTTAAAATTCCATGCTTTTTAACTAGAACAGAATAAGAAGGGTATATGTAAAGCTGCTCACAGTCAGTGGTACAGGGCAGTAGATGTACTAAGAGCAAATGGTATCAGACACCTCTCACTTTTGCTCTTTTGCCATGGTGAAGGACAAGGACCCTGCTGTGGAGTGACAGCTCATGTACAGATTGGTCTGCTGTTGTCTATCAGTTTACGGCAAGTAGGAAGCTGGGATGAAGGGAAGAGAGGTTATCAGCGCTCTTTGGAGTCAGAGATAACAGAGTGAGGGGGGAGAGGTGGAAAACACATCTCCAGTTTTCCAATGAGAGCTCATTTAAGAGCTTTAGCACAACGGAGCAGATATTCTGTGTGCCTTTATCCATAGACATGACTGTAATAGAGAGGCATGGGCTGACTTGCTTATTGACACGTACACCTGAGAAGGGACACAGGAAAGCAGAATGGCAGCTACTCAGTTTGGATAGCTGGAATTTGGCACAGCAATCTGATCCATACTAAGTTTTCATCCACTTGAGTACTACTTGGAGGAGATTCTTAACCACTGTTCTTGTATCTTGGCCTCTAGTTTGTAAAACAAGTTAATTTACAAAGAATCTGAGTTACTTCAGAGGAGGAGAATGATGAGAGACTTCCTCTGTCTGGATCTGACAATTCACTCCCCAGTGGAGGGGAATTTACTTATAAGGGTGACCATGGTCAACTCAGGAAAGCACTAAGTGACTCATTGTCTTCACCACTAGTTGCAGCTTCATGGTGCTGCATGGCTGGCTCAGAGCCCGTGCTATGACCTTATCCCGTTAACCAGCTCTCAGCAAGGTAGGAAGCTCCCCAGGTGCATCTGCTTCCAGAGCAATACCCTGCAGCTCTGCCCCTGCTCTCTAGACCCCTCCTTATGAATTCATCAGTGTTTTCTAACCTTACTGACAGGCAGCAGCATCTTGCATCTCCCATGTCTGCTGGTACGGCAGAGCACGTGCGGCCATTGCACTGCACGCTATTAAGCAAGGACTCAGCATCATGAACTCTCTTTCCCTGGGAACTGGAGAATCCCACTGCAACACTGAACAACAGGAAGTATTAAATCTCCTCTGGAAAAATACCACAAATCCCACCCACGGGACTCTTCTGCTCTTGCTCTTTTGGCCCTGAGTCCAACTTCCTCAGCAAATTAACCATCTTGAAGAGGAAATGCTGCCTTTGTCGGTCCTATTGCCTCCAAAACATCTGCTCATCTGCACATGCTGTCAGCATTCCCAAGTAGGCATCATCTCTCCTTGGTCTGTATCTGTGACAGGCCCCCCAGTAGGAAGGGGTGCTTTCCACAAGCACTCTCCTTCAGAAAAATATACCCCTTTAGCCCTGCATAGTTTTAACCCAGCCTTGGACTTACAAACACAGAGGATACACCTGCACAGCAATAATCTGATTTCTGCTGAGATCTAAATGCTAGATTACCTAGAAGAATGGGGGCTGCTCTTGCAAATACTGTGTCTCACATTAACATCAGTCTTAGCAGCCCCACTGCAGAACACAAGCAGCAAGGAACAAGCTAAACAGGGTCCAGCAGAGCTGGGGTGGGGGAAGGAGGGGAGAGGGAAATAAAATGGCTCAAGAAGATCTGGTCCAGGAGGGAGGTCTGAAAGCAGTGGTTTTTTAAAAGCTAGAAATCAAAAAAAATTGAAGGAGAGCTGGAAACAGCCTTCAAATGCATAAAAGGCTGATGTATAAATAGAAAGGTGATGAGGAGCCAGGGTCTATCTACTGGCTTAGTTTGTAGTGTGCAAAATGTTTACCTAGGTATCAGGAAAAAAAATTCCAACTTAAAGGACATTTTCTTTTGGGAATTCAGGATTCTCCTTCTAAGGAGGATTTTAAAAACACATCTGATAAATATCTGGCATGTACCTATCTCATAGTGGGCAGCTGGATTAGGTAAGTTTTTAAAGTGCCTCCCAACCCAACATTCACGTGAATCTATGACTCTTTAGCATTAATTTCAGTTTCTGAAAGATCCAGAGCACTTTCAGTTCAGAAAATTTCCCAGGACATAAGACTTGCCCTAGTTCTTAATGAATCTTTGCAATTGCTAATTGCCCTTAATACTGAAAATAAACATCTTATTTGTGCTCTCAACTTGCCCAGTTCTAGCTCCCAGCAGGCCCTGTTGTGGGGTTGTTGGGTGGACCACAGAGCCTTCTCCTGGCATTTTAATTTTCCCACACTGCCCTGTGACTCCTCCACTCCACCAACATTGCCATCCTGCCTCCTTCCCACACACAAATACACATGCACATTATTAAGGCGGCACAGGAATCTATATGCTAATCATCTTCACAAAAGGACAATTTAAATAACATCATCTACACAGTAACGCTGCCTCCTTTTTTTTAAAAAAATATTGTTTTTTCAAGAACTTTTAGACTTCTGAAGGAGTTGACTGAGACACCAATAAATAAATACATTAGGATAAGGGTCAGCAAGAGGAAGAAGGTGACAATTTCAGACCAAAGGCAAGGTGGCAAGTCTTCACGCAGAGCATCATTACACTTTGAAGACGTGGTGGATGCAAAACCTTTGTGAAAGTTCAAAAGGAACCAAACAAATTAATATAGGAAAATTCCAGCGGAGGGTCTCATATGTACAGGCACCAATCTCAAATCTAAGCTGCCCCACAGCCACCAGTTCTGGAGGCTGGGTAAGTATTTGAGGCAAGTGTCACAACATCTTTGCTGTTCTGTCCTTCCTTGAATGCCCAGTGCTGGCCACTCATAGGGACCTTTATTCTAACTGGCTACAGCTGCTCTTGTGTCAGTTGCCTAAAAAACAAAAAACAAAACTAAACCTCCCCCTCCCGCCACACCATTAATCATCTGTTTTCTAGTGCACACAATGTTACTAAGAATAACACCAGCAATAACCAAAAGCCTGAGACAAAGAGGGTCCTGAGACAAATTTTCTCACTAGAATATCCAAAAGTGGTTTGTGCACTGCACGTCCAGAGTCTGTTACTCTGCGAGGAGTTTCAGAGAGGCAGAACTGCAGGGAAGAGTTTGTAACACATCTGGTATGGGGCTCAAGTTTATCTGGAAAGGATCTTAATTGAAACAAAAAATCTCTAATTGATTGGAATCCCTAACAACCTTCCCAGCACCCAAACAGGAAATTCCAGGTGGGAAACTGCTTCTCTTCCAACTCTGTCTCCTCCTGAAATGAGAAGTTAAAGGAGCCCTGTGTTGGCATGGCTCTCAGTCACCTCTGATTTCATGCTGCTCCTTGGCACCCTATTGAACCCAACAGTATAGACCGGGGAAAGAGGAAGATGAAAAGAAGTTACTTGACTGATGTCACAGGTATCTCTGAAAACATGGGAGCAGAAAATCAATCTGTAGTGCAAGATCAGTGCCTCAGGCACTCGTGCATCACTGCCTTCATCAGCCTTCTCCTAGGCTGGTACCTCAAGCGTCAGTCTAATTAACTGCTCTCCCCCAGAACACCCATCAAGCCTCTCATTGTTTGCTTCTGCTGGGACATCTCAGCTGAAGCATCTATTGCCTAACAAGCATCAACAAGTCACTTGGCGAAATTCAGATTAGCACTTCACACCTTTTAGGATAAAAATAACCAAAGGAAACTGGGATTCCTCCCAAAACACACTAGACAATTCACATTAATCAGGGGATGACATACCTGTCTCATTCCCAATCCTTCACCTCCTCTTCTCCAGCAAGATAAATGGCAAAGAAAACAAACCAACACCCTCTACATTTTTCTTCTGCAAGGATCCAGTTTCCATGAGACCAGTGTGCCTTGGCTGTGAGCTGGAAAATAAAACAGAGCTCTGCTCTTTCTCAAGGGCCAAGATGAAGAGGCTGTGTACAACCAAGAATGAAAAAGCCCATGACTTTCTACATTTTCCAGGCTCCATTCCAGGCTGGATGCTTATAACTGAAGTTGTGAAAGAAGTATAGCAACTCTCTTCCTGGAAACAATCTCTTTTGGACAAATGTCACAATATAGGCATCTTCTAGCATCTTCCCCATCTGCCTTTCTGAATCAGCACCACAGTAACTTCCCAGCTGCAGGTGGCACAGCAGCCAGTATCACAGCCCAAAACATCACAGCCAGAAAGTGTCCTGACTCCCCAAGGATGAAGCAGGGAAGTGATCAGTTCTCCAAGAGGCCAGTGCCAACGTTTGCTTCTGGAACTTTAGTGTGAGGTTCACGGTAGCTGTCAGTACTCAAGCTTCTGAAAGCTTACTTAGTTGCTCTTCTCCAGGATGAGATGTCAAACTGCAGGCTCCTGGTTTCAAAATGTTGCCACCAAATGGCTCTCAGTTTGGTCTATTCTGTGACTTTCCAAACAAAGCTACATAGGTATTCCTACTCCGACCTATTCAGTGTTGCTTCCATTGACACAGTGCCGGTACAGCAATCTCCACATCCCAGTGCAGGGCTAAGAGTTGGGAGCAGTTCCCAGATTCCATACATTGCAGGGCTTCAAGTGATGAAGCTGTAGGATCAACCATGCTTCCTGCATGGAAAAGACATGACAATCCAGGTCCTTTCTCTACTCTTTCCCTGAAGGATGAATCAAGTCCCTTAATTCTATTTTTAGCTGAAACCACAATGACCAGCTGGGAGGTCTGCAAGGGTGGAAAAACCTGGGAAGTCTGAGATGCAACCTACATCATCTCTGGGATGCATCTGCTTGACTCAGCAAGCTGTAATGGGGTAAGATCAACATCTGTGGTAACCGAGAGCCTCCTCCTCCTCCAGCAAAAATGTGCAGTTGTGGCACAGCCAGACTCTTAGCAAGCAGTTTTTTTCAGACGTGAAAGGGAGGTGAAATAAAAATACTTTCCTTATCTAGCAGATTACAGCAAGACTTTCTCAGTAGGGAGTGTGAAATGTCAGCTGTCTCAGGGAAGCAGCTTTTATGGTAAAACAGTTTCATGGCCCTGTCTACTGCATATCGCGCTTGAGAGAGCTAGAGAAGGACCCGGTGGCAACATTGGCATCCTCTGGCAGACGTGAAAAACCTCTGTCTTGGGAATATTAAGGAAAGACCAAGAATTGTTTCCCCCTTACACTCCGTTTGTGGGGTTAGGTCTAACCAGAAGCACAGGGTGGAAACCAGAGGCTGTGCTGATGAACCAGACAGCATCTGCCATGGGAAGATGATAGAGAAGAAACACAGTTCACACCTGCTGCTCCACAGCAAGTTTAGATCAAACATTCACAGGCTGCTAATGAAGAGATAATCCTTGTCCACCTGCCAACACACACAGCTCAGCCTGATCCCTGACCCCCATGGTGCTGTGAAGCCACCTTCCTTCTGCAGTTACCTGCAATGAAAATGTGTAGAGCAAAACTTCCCACCTGCACATGAGTTTGAACAGCTACACCTACATGACTGAAATTAATTTTAAAATTAAGAAAGAGGGATGGACTTCAGGTCATCACAGAGACCCATGGTGTCTGGAGCAGGGCACAGAGAAGCCAGTCCATTTGCCATTGCTATCCTTCTGCCATACATTGCATTTTGGTCGGGTTTGGTTTTTTTTTACATTTCCTATGGAAGGCAGTTTACTGGGACCTTCTACTCTTCTGAACTGAATAATTCTAACAAGTCACGGTGTGATCTGTGGCAAAGCACATGATCAAACTTCTGGCCTCTTCGTATCTTTTCATTTTACTGCAGTGATGGGTGTCTGATGCCCAGCAGAGTCTACACAGTCACAAACTGTGTGGGGAACTCTGGTTCCTCCTTTCACCCCGCTGACCTTGTATGCTCTCAGTAATTTATCTACTGCCTCAGTGCAAGCACTGCAGGCTCTCTGAGATGAAAGTCCAGCAACTCCACAGATTTGTGCGCCTGTTACTGGCTCTGAGCATCCCATCCACTAGCACGGAGCAGAACACCACACTGGCTCTGTGCAGATTACACATGAGAAAATCATTAGCTGGAGAGAAAAAAACCATCATCACTCTGAAAGAGAAAAGCTGTTAGATGAGCTTTGTGCGCTTATTTGCTCAGCTAAGGTAAGCTTCATTCCCTGGACCCCCCACAGCACAGACAGAAGTAACAGCTTTTCCTTCTCAGGACCAAGAAGTCTTCTCATCTTTTTTTTCATAATCCCAACAGCTTTGTATCAGATACAAGCAAACAACATAAATAACTTCTGTCTGATCACTACCTTGCTGCTTAAGCAAGAAATAATTGAATTAATGAACCTCTGAGGGAGAAAGCAGAGGCTTTACTAAACACAAAACACGAGCTAAGCACTATGAACTTTTCTAAAATCCCCTAAAAATGAAGAGCAGCTGCCTGGCACCGGTTTCCCCAGCAGCAGTAACAGCAGCCTTTGGAGCAGCTCTGGATGCTTCTGAAAATAGGCATAATGTTGTGCCAAAGAAAATAATCCCTGAATTTTATAGGTGTCTGAGTAAAAAAAGTTCAAATGAGAGTGTCCTCAGACATACATAAATACATTGCCTGGTGCCTAAAATGGTTTTGTCCTTTGCCTCTCTCCAAGTGTTGGCAAGTGGAACTTGACCAGATTTAAAGTGAGAGTTCAGGATGTTCAAATAAAAAACCTTTTCACTTGATGTTCAATTTGCCACTGATTTCAGTTGTTTGGGGTCAGGCCACTCAAAATAAAAAAAAAAAAAAAGGAAAAAAGCGAGAACTAAAATCTTTCCCAATTCCTAGCAGTATCCCACAGCAAGAAAAGGTCCTCAGCAGCTCCACATATTGGTTGTTGGCAGAGGTTTGCCTAAAATTTTTAAGAGGCAATTTTAGGCTCTCTACATAGCAGTGGCACACACTGTCACTGTCTCCTGGTGTGAAACCAGATGGGGTGAAAAGCTTGGCAAAAGAGTACATTTTTTGTTCCTAGGTAACTCTTCTGCTCTACATTACCAGTAGCAGGAGTCAGATTAGAAGCAACCTCGATGAGGCTCAGTGGTGAATTTGGGATGCTCAAGCTGAGGAGGACATGTGCCATTCCAGGGAGGGCTGAAGTCCCTCTGCCAGGAAACTTGCACCCAGGAGAAGGAGTGACAGAGAAATCTTTGTGAGTGCCTGGGCTACGATGCTCTGCTAACCCCATGGTGAATTGCTGAAGCAACACGTAAGCCTCTGGAACAACTTCTAGAGAAAAAGTGGGGAAAGCTCCCACCAAAGCATGACACGAAGCTCTGGAGTTATTTAAAGCATGGAAAATACCAAGAGCAGCCCATGAAATGGCAGCTGTTTGGGACTAGTCTTTTATAAGCTACTCTAAAGAAAGCACTGAATATCCTACTTATGTTGATAATTATATGGGTCATCTTCCACATTTAGTGCAGTTGCACAGTGGTAGCCAGGGAACAAGACACATTTGTACTCCACCTTTAGCACAACTGCCACCCAGACCCATAGGTGATCTTGGCCTTCTACCCTGTATTTAAGCTACAATAAGCTGTGCTCTGCATTCAAGGAAAAAAAGAAAAAAAAAAAAAAGGAATCCAGACCTTTGTGGAGAAGGTTTCAGTGAAAAAGCTGGCTGCTTTTCTGCGGTTATGGAGGTAATGAAACTTCAGCAGGGGCTTACACAATGTCAGAGCGGAAGAAATTCTAAGCATCTACTAGAAAGGTTTTAAGTTACTCAAAAGCCTTACTGATAGGATTTCAGAGCCAGCTACTCTATTCGGACACTAATGTGCAAGCGAACACGTCTTTCAAAACCACATGTGGCCAGGCTATTCATACTTGCAGTCCTGTTCCCTACCATTCATAAGTAGGAGTGTGAAGCAGCAGGGCAAAGCAAATAAATGACTTCATTCCTCCAGGGATACAAGCGAACGCGAACAAAGAGGCAAACATTTACAAATTCAGGATGCTCTGGTTTTGCCAAGTTTTCTTCCAGTGGGGAGCTCTGCAAGATTCAAGGAACACAACTGCTATCTTCTTTGCTAAATCTCTGAGCCCACACGAGCGCATACGCACAAGTAAGTTCTCAAATATCCCAAATCCACAAGACTTTCTGCATAGCTCTGCAGAAGATACCACAGAGCAGTTCAATACACTAACACTTGTGTAATTGCATACAAAGATGTATGTCTCAGGCAAAGCAGAGTTTGGGGTGCTACATCACATGCCAGGCAAGTGTACCCCTTAAGTGTATCCCCAAAGCCAAGAGCTCCTCAAATCCTCACTTTGAAGTAGAAAGGGTGTTTATGAACAGGCTAAGATACTCCCAGTTGCTAACTTGGGAACCATCAAAAGACCAATCAGCTCTGTTGCAAATTTTCTTTTGTAACAATACATGTAACTGTAGTACAGAAAAGAGATGTGTCTGTGCTGGCTGCTGAAGACCAATGCTTTACAAAAGAAAGGTTATATTATAAATATTAAATCTTCTAGTGGGATCTAGACAAAAAAAAATAATCTAAGTTTGGACATGCTTCAGTGATGGGGAAACCTGATGTGCACTACCTGAGAACAACCCTGGTAAAACCTCTCTGGATGTCTGGCCTGGAGGACTTGTCCCTCCTGGGGGAAGGACCAAATCCCTCATGTGACAGCACTGGCTTTGCCAGACATCTGGCACACAGGCTTCATGAAAGTGGAAGCAAAGCTGCACAGCCTTCAAAACTATGACGCAGACAAGATACCTGGCAAACTAAACAACACGCACAACAGCTACTTGTACAGGGTCAAGACCCTGAGAGATATTACCATCAGCTCCTACTTTCCCAGCCACAGCAGAGCCTGCCTGGCTGCTTCGGTCCCAGCACAAACTCTTGCTCTGGTTTTCTGCACAAAGAAGTTCAAATCCAACCTTTTTGCAAGTTCCTCCTTTCAGAACAAATGGAACCCATCAATACTCATCATCCTCAAAACTTGCTACAGATGAGTGCCTCGCAACACGAAGGCATCCCCATGACCTCCTCCTCCAGTTTGGCACAGGATCCTGCCTCGCACATCTAACACTGTGACTTGTTTCCCCTGATTACTCTGCTGTTCCTGTCCCCTGCCCCTCTTTTCTCTCTTATATTTCTCTTGACTCTCCCATGGGAGGAAGACAAACTGAAACATTCTCCAGAGCTGAAATTACAATTCACTTCTTGGATTTGAAATTAAGCAGAATATCAGCTTTCAAAAAAAACCCTCTCAATGGATGTTGAAATAATTATTTTTCCAGCAGTGATTTTTTTTTTCTTTTAAAAAGCAAAGCAATATGAGAAATAGATAAAAGTCTTGCTACAAAGGGAGAGTTCCTCTCAGCTACTCTCCATAAGCATCACAGCTGCAGACAGGATGAGCTGTCAGCCTGCACAGCCCCATGGCTGGCTGGACTATGAAGATGGGTCTGACTCTCCTTGCACTAACTCATGCTGATTGTAGGGGTTTTGCTGATGAGGTGCAGCAAAAAGAAACACAGAGGTGTGTAGAGCAGATTTCCAGGGGCATTTGTGGTGTGATGGTGGGATGGGACATATGGCATGGTGTGGTGATGTGACAGAGGGATGGGATTAGGTTCAGGACATTGTAGAACCCCACATCGCCTTTCATCCTTGGCCAGATGAATCCGGCTCTGTGAAATGAAAGCTGTTGCCCCTGGACAAGGCAGCTGGCTTTCCAGATTCAGTCCAGGCCCAACCAGAAAGTGTTTGTATCTCAGGAACCACTCAAAAAAACACCCATGGTCACATTTCCTACAGTGATGCTATCAGGCTTTAAAGGCCCAAAACAAGGAGAACCATTATTCTGCAGCCTGTAATAATTTAAGGCTCCCACCCATCTGAGATGCTCTATTTCCCCCAGATCCCAGGGATGAAACACAGAGAGTGTACTGCTCCCCGCGAAGGAGGTTTAATGAAGGGTCATGTCTGGAGCTGACCTGTCCTGGACCTGCATGGCTGTCATGTATGTCTCCTATTTCATATGTAGGGCAGTTGTGACTGTCCATACTGCTGTATGGCTGGTTTCCACTGAGAAGACAGTTAGCTCATGCTCTCTAATAAGCCAGGCAGCACTACTGACTCTGAGCAAACCGCTTCCATAATTGGGCGTTTCTATTGCAGTACAGGACATCTTTAATTAATCTGCTACTGTTTATGTGTGCTATTCCCGTTGGAGCTCGCTTGCAGCGCACAGACATCCTGCAGCGCATCTGAGGCTCTCCAAACATGTGATGCCAGTTACGTCCTACAATGCCGAGCGCCTGGTGTATAATTACTGCACATCAAACTCAGTCCACAGATGGGCAAATCAGGGCATGGAGTGCTGGGCTGGACCAACCCAGCCATTCCCGTCCTGCCTCACAGAGTGTTGCTGGTGGCCACAGCAGCGCTAGCTGGGCCCATCACATGGTTGTTACCTCTAAGTGTGAGGTCTGCCAGATCGTTCCCCAGTGCTGTGCAGAATGAAAACACAACATGCTGGATTCAAAATACATTATTCAATGCATAATGCAGTTGTCATGCTTTAGTAAGTCATCAGACATCAATCTGAGCCATTAGAACTGATACAAGTAAGTCCACATCAAGCATGGGCACCAACGCAGCTAACTCTTAGTCTTTCTGCATAAGCTAAGTCACACTCCCTTCCATTTATATAACAAACTCCAGCTCAGTGCTTTCAGGGTAAAGGGCAGATACACATATGACATTACACAGTATAAAACTACAAGTTTTATTACTAATATCACCAGATTTCAAATCCAGACAACTGTAAGGATGCTCTGCTAAATCCATCACCAACTTACAGTGCAGTCTGCCAGCCAGAGCAGTTGTCCTCAGGATGGACCAAGAACAAAGCATGCGAGACAGGAGGCTCCAAATCCTTCTATTTTCAGCAGCATTTGGTACATATCTTTGCCTGAAATTCCCTAGCGCTGACATCCTTCTGTTGTCACCAGTCACTGGCGGGACAAAGTCTCTGCTTGCACTTAGCACTGTTCTGGCTCTGAAACAAGAGATAGCTGAGCGCTGCTTTATGACTCCTAATGCTAAGTAAAAGCAGACCTTGTTCTCCACGCTCAGGACTGCTAAAGCACTAAGCATACCTAAGAGCAGAGAGCAAAATTTGCTGTGGCATGAGAGGAAGAGTATAGCACAACCTAAATCTACTGCAGTTTTGCAA
This sequence comes from Eurystomus gularis, assembly GCA_013400335.1. Lineage (NCBI taxonomy): Eukaryota > Metazoa > Chordata > Aves > Coraciiformes > Coraciidae > Eurystomus > Eurystomus gularis. The sequence goes on from VZZY01003034.1 coordinate 70,986, forward strand.
CAGGAGAATCTACAAGGATAATCTCCAAAAGGCCTGATGGTACTCCTGGCACATAGGAAACACTATGAAAAGAGAAGCAGCTTCTCCCTTCCTTGTCTCCCTCCAAACTCTACCTTTCCTACCGCAGGCTCAAGAGCAAACAGAGCAAAATTAAATATGGTTGAGAGCTCAGCTGTCTGGGCTTGGCTCTCCTCCCTCAGTAGCAGAGGATAACCTCCAAACTTGGCATTAAGGAGCTTAAACAAGATGGACAGTGAAGTTCATATAATGGACTACCATATAATGCACTATTGACCCAGCTGTACCAAGGCACCGAGAAGCACTGATAGCTACACCAGCATACTACTTAAATTGTCACAGTAATCCTGATTACTTCCCAAAGATGCTTCTTTCTAGGCTTGAGTATATTCTTACCCTAGTGAAATAACCTCTTACTGACAGGGCCAAGCATTACTGGCTCCTACACCCGAGCCATTCCTCCCACCTCAGGTGTGCAGCACAGGCAAACACCAGCAGGGTTTTCCTGTTCATCGCCACAGCTCCACGCATATCTACAAGGGTGATACACACCTAGAACATGCAAGAGCACAGCTGTCAATCCTACCTAGCAGGACTTTGTTATTCAGCACAGGCCGGCTGCAATACCAAAGCAACCCCAAAGAGCAGCACAGACGATCTCTAAGGACCTGGAGCCCTTTCTGGCACAGAAAGGGCTGACTCCATGGACAATTCCACTTGGCAGCTGAATTGTAACATCCACCACGTAAAATAACAGCAAAGGAACAGGAATGTAAACAATAAGGCTGAAGCATGCAAACCTTTCCTAGCTAATACTTCTCGAAAGCATCATGAAGGACAGTATGGTTTTTGCACTGTGTTTTCCAAGATAACTGAGCACACTGATCCCTGGCAGGTCAGTGATAGCTTTAAGTGCTGTAACTTGCAGGTCTCTCTATCTGGTTTGGTTTGATTCAAAAAACGTTAGAGGCTAAAAATGGTTTATTGAGTCTATAATCTAGCTCGATTTCACAGCAAGGATCCAAAAATAGACTTGGAAAGCAAAAGTACTGTGATTAAAATAACAGTGATTTGGAGTCAAGAAAGACCTTGTGCTACAATACAAAAGTCACTTTCCAGGGGCTGTTTTGTTGAACATCTAAAACCCAAAACAGTAATCACGTTGGAACAAGTCCCCCAAGATGGGGAAATCTTTTTTGTTAAGCTCAGACATGAGCTTGGGAACATTCAAAGAATCATAGAATAGTTCAACTGCCAGAGCTTCAGCTGTCACACCGGAGAGTTCAGCTGCCAAAACTGAAACTCCACTGCACAACCCAGGTAGACAAGGAGCTACAAGCCTTGTCCTCTACAAACTACTGCCTTGCAAAGCTGCCTCCCCCCAGGCACCTCCTCTCACACTGCTCACTGCAGCCTTCCCATCATCCAGGCTTCAACTACCCACTCAGCACTGGGGAACAACCAGGCACTGATGTCACACATGCCTTAGTTACACCCAAGTCATTGAGGCTACTGGAACGAGACTCCAACCCAGCATTAAAGCACTGAGTATGCATACGGTCTGCCCCTTTATACAGTGATGAGTGAGGTCTAGGGATGCTGAGGTCACAGTGAGAAAGATTCAGCCAGTTTGGGTGGTGGAGAGCAAACCTGAGCAGCAGGAAGGATGGCACAAACAGAAGTGGCAAGAGAATGTGAGGATTGTGCTGATGCAATACCTTCAGCTCCCCCATGCAGGCAAAAGTGCTGCTCAAAGTCTGAAATCAAGTTTTTCTGGCAGAACCCTAGTGAACCAAGGTGCTGGCTGGAGGAAGAGACAAACTTGAACGGGCAGTCACAGCCATTGAGTCCGTGACTGACCCCAGAGCATCAACACTGGAGAAGCAGCAAAGCCACCAGCATCTGGACACCAAGTTGCAATGTTTACATAAAAGGAAATGGAGTGACACTGCCAACCAAGGGATGAGGGGAACTACCAGCTGCCAAAATCACAGAACCATAGAATGT